>JAJLZR010000001.1:129635-428679 GCA_030572315.1 [Candida] glucosophila | reverse complement strand
TTGTCCCACGCTTGAACGCTCTAATAGGGTCTCCGGAACCTTTTGTCTTTGTGTTTCCCACGTTTCGCAACATCTTCTACAACAAACAACATTATGAGCAAAATGACTCCTCAAAGTTAGGCATAACCAAGCAAAGAACGCCCCTAGATAGCATAGAGAGAGATATAGAAGTTATTGATATTCAAATATTACTGTAATTAGAGGTAGTAGATAAGCCCGTTTTAGAAGTAAGAGAAAGAAATCAAAGAGTGATATCGGCAATCCCCCGCGGTAGTTTGTGTGACCAGAAAAGTATATAAAGAGAGCGATAAGCAATTACGAAGTATAAATTTTTTTAGTTATAGTAGATACAATGACAGCAGTGACATCAAAGCCAGAGAAAGTAGTTTGCGTTTTTTGCGGGTCGAGTTTTGGTAAAGAAGCAAGTTATGCAGAAGGAGCAACGGCCTTAGGAGAGATGCTTGCGAGAAAGCGTTGGGGTTTAGTATATGGAGGAGGATCTACAGGAGTAATGGGAGCTACAGCTCGTGCATGTGCTACTAATGGAGGATATGTACATGGGGTGATCCCAGAAGCGCTTATTTCTAGAGAAAGAGTGTCGTCGCAGGAAGATTTGAATGCGAAACTAAAGGAATCTATTGAAAACCACCAGGGCTCAACTCCTATCCCAGATTCAAAGGAATATGGACACACCACTTTAGTTAAGGACATGCATACGCGGAAGAGACTTATGGGTCAAGAAGCGGATGCTTTTGTTGCGCTTCCAGGAGGCTATGGAACTTTAGAAGAGTTGATGGAGGTAGTGACCTGGTTTCAGTTGAATATCCACAATAAGCCAATAGTTATTTTCAATATCGACGGATTCTACGACAACTTTTTAAAGTTTATCAGTGACTCTATCGCTAGTGAATTTGTTTCTCGTAAAAATGGGGAAATTATTAAAGTAGCTACCACTGCTGAAGAAGTGTTTGAAGCTATAGAAAACTATAAAATCCCAGAAGGCAGATTCAATTTAAACTGGGGTTCTACTTAAGTGACAACAACTTGTTTCCTTCAGCAAATACTGGATTTATTTGTGTACATAATTAATTTCTTTTAGTATATACTGATGGTTATAGATTGACATGTCTAGAAATTAAAATCTTCGTTCTCCTCGTCTTCGTCACTAAAAAACCAAATAAATGTAATTATATCTCCATATACAACCAATCCTCCGGCAATACTCATTATCATAGCTCCAAAGTGAATAATATGGCAATGGTAGAATGTCAAAGGTAGTGAAATTCCACTTATTATTAAAACCCCTGTTAAGTACTTGCATACTTCTTCAAAGGATGATGGTGTATTTCCGCTGTCGTTATTGAAGGTTAAAAAATCGTCTCGATTACTTTCCACTGACAGTGCTATTATGTTAGGTAAGGGGGCTAACAAAAATATAAAAATAACCCACAATGGGTGCCAATTACCATATAATGCGCATGAAAGTAATATAAGTAAGAACCCCGAGGCTAGAAATGCAGAAAGAAATATTATTTTATTCAATGGTTTCATTAAAATACCTCTCCTCACTAATTCGCTCTTAAAGCTCAGGTTTAATCTGTCTTTTACCATTTAAGTTACACAATAGGATACCTATTTAAAAAAAAAAAAAAAGATACAAAATTCGAATGTTATGTTATTTTATTTATAACCTCAAAATCACTCAGAAAGAAACTAAACTATGAACAATGGAAACATACCATATCATTATATACCTTAAAACTGCGCTGATCGAGTGACCTCTATTCTGCTTGTACTGGCTCATTTAGCGTTATCATTCCAAAACCAACCATTACTCTTCAGTGAACCACTATTCGACTTTGTCGAATCGTCACTATTGTTTACTTCTGATACGTTTTCCCATTCGGTGGCACCGATGGGCTTTACCCTTGTAGTAGCTTTCGTAGAGGAGGAACCATCACTAAAGTGCAACGTCCTTACCTCTCGCGACGTGACTTCATCGGTATCATCATTCGTTTGATAATCGCATTCTGACAGACTCGACACCACCCTTCTTCCATCATCATTCGACTGTGGTGCATTTTGCAACTCAGACTTCTGGTGTTGGAATCTCTGAGCAAATTCATTTGCTTTGCGTGCCCTCTCTTCTCTTATGTTGTTAAACATTACTGTTTTCCAATTCAAATAATCTGTAAATTGTCTAAAAAACTTGCCTTTACTTCCTAAGTCAATGACCCCATTATTCTCGGTAGCGCCTCCGGTATCACGCATAGCTTGATCCAAATCGTCCTTGGTGAATACCTTGTTGGGGTGTCTTTCGCTCTTGTAACGCAAGAACTCTTTCGAAACATCCGAATTAGGGAACAAACATCTCCAATAACCCTGGCTATCCCATAAAGACTCTCCCTTTCTGTTTATACACTCACTGTAGTACCCTATAGGAGGATTATTCAACGCAAAAAGTCCAAATGGCGTGCGCCCACTCTTTCTACTTCCGTCCAATAAGTCACTAAGTCCACCAAACAATGGCGAAAATGATATAGAAAAATCACTTTCTGGGTACAGGTCAAGCCAAGATCTATGCTGCCATGGGTTGCCGAAAAAATTATCAAAACTGGTCTCAAAGCCATCGAAGAAAGTATTCCAGCCATCCAGCTCATCTCTGGAAGCGGGTAAATCGACATTGTAATTGTCGAACCACCAATTTTTCGATAAGTCTAATGCTCTGCTTCCTATATCGTTTATGGAATCATTGGTCCTGTCAAAATAGCTACTGGCAATTGACTTTAAATTTTCTCTAACCTTCCCAAAGTTTTCATAGAGGGAATCGAACTCATCTCTTTCTCCGTCTTTTATGTTGTTGAGGCCTCCCTTTTCTCTTTCCACATTCCCTTCCTTCTCTGAGTTATGTCTTCTACACATACTTGCAAGATAGTTCAGAAGAATACCTGGTCTTGCTAAAACTGTGACTAGCTTCTTAAATATATTGCCATATTGCCTTCAGAGTCCTAGAGAACTTTCTATCACGTGATATGCCTTATCGCGATTACTCTTTCAATTTGCGACCTGTCGCTAGTTAACGGTTTTTCTCAATCGACTTCTCAGTTAAAGTACTTTGCTATTTATGAATTGTAACAAGTGGAGAGACCTTAATGCCTCTATTTCCTTACCATGATGTATCTCTCTTTCTGTATGTGTTTTTTTTTTTTTTTTTTTTGACTTTCTTTCTTTTAAATATTCTTCTTACGTAAATATCGTAGACTTTGAGTTAGTTGCATTTAACCGTAAGAGGAAACAGAAAAAATCCTTACAGATTTAATTATAAAGGTAAAGTTGGCTTCCCACAGATGATACTCTTAAAATGACGCAAAGAATATCACTAGAGATTTAGGGGCATAATATTTATCGTACTTGTCATAGTTCGACCATAGTTAGCGAGATCTTCCTTGTGGTAGATTTTTCGCGGGCACGGAAAATAATTTTTACTGTACGAATTGTAGAATTCCTCACCCAATATATTGTATGGCTTTATGAGACTCTCTCTCTCTATCTTATTCATTCTTCTACAAAAAAAAAAACTTTCTTGCCTAATAAAAGATGCTTACGCTTTCTACTTCCTAGCACGTTTCAAAAATACTTCAATAGCCATTATACACTTGTAAGCTTTTTTTTAAAAAAAAAAAAAAAACTTTTCTTCCAAAAATCTTCTCTATCTTATTGAACAGTTTGATTTAAACGGCAAGGACAAGCTTAGATTCCTTTAAATTCCTTATAACAGATTCTCAGGAAAAGATTTCTCTTAACAACTGTGAACATCGTTTGAATTTCGGTAGGATTGAGAATTTTCTTTTCACGACTCTCAAAACATTTTGATCAACATAGGTGAATAATCCTTACCTACGACAAAGGCTAGAAATTGGTGAATGAAAGTATATCGTTTTTTCTTATGATAATATAAGTTCTAGTTCCGAAGAATGTTAAAAAGAATTTTTAGGTTTAACAATTTGTTCAAGAGACAATACAGTAGCCAAAGATTCAGTTTTAAGAATAGTAATGAACCAAAGGTGGCAGAAGAAAGCATAGTAGACTCCAAGGTATCAGCGAGGACCAGATTTGCACCATCGCCTACAGGTTTCCTTCATTTGGGGTCTTTGAGAACTGCATTGTACAACTATCTTCTAGCCAAGAATACTGGAGGACAGTTCATTTTGCGACTAGAGGATACGGACCAAAAAAGAGTTGTATCCGGAGCAGAAGACAATATTTATGCCACACTTGGTTGGTGTGGTTTTCAAATCGATGAAGGCCCTACCTCAGGAGGCCCATATGGACCTTATCGACAATCAGAGAGAGTGTCGATCTATAAGACCTATGCCGATATGCTTTTAAAATCGGGGCACGCGTATAGGTGTAACTGCTCTAAAGAACGTTTGAATGATTTGAGGGAATCTGCCAGTCACATGAAGCCACCCACCACTGCAACATACGACAGAAGATGCTACTACTCCGATCATCAAGAAAAGGAAGCATACTCTGTCGTTCGATTCAAGTCACCGGACAAATATGAGCCATTCGATGATTTTCTTCATGGCCGATTGAATTTACAGCCACAAATAAATGAAAGCGACCGCCGTTATGATGACTTCGTTATCTTGAAGTCCGACGGTCTTCCAACTTATCATTTTGCCAATGTAATTGACGACCATCTTATGGGGATTACCCATGTAATCCGCGGTGAAGAGTGGCTTCCTGCCACTCCAAAACATAGAGCATTGTACAGAGCATTCGGTTGGGATCCTCCATCGTATATTCATATACCTTTGCTCACTTCATTAGAAGACAAAAAACTCTCCAAAAGATCTGGAGAACAGGGTATATTAACATTAAAAAAAGAGGGAATTCTTCTGGACGCTTTGTTGAATTTCTGTGCTTTATTTGGTTGGTCCCCTCCTAGACCAGCTCAACGGGTAAGCACAAGTGAGGTGATGGATTTAAGCCAACTTGTAGAGAAATTTTCTTTGAGGAATTTGACGAAAGGTAATGCAAAGGTAAGTGACACCAAGCTATACTTTCTAAATAAAAACCATTTGGAGAGAAAAATTCGTGATCCTATAGAAATAGATGGGTTAGTTAAAGAATTTTACCCTTTCTTCCGCGCTCAATCGGAGAAGCAATACGATGAGGCCTATTTTAAAAAAGTTTTGACGAAAATAGGTGGGACGCAAAATACCTTGCAAGGCCTTTTTGAAAAACATTCATATTTATTTAATAATGTCAAATATGCCAGTGTGGGAAATGTACATACAAGAACCAAAGAAATCTTGAAAACACTACAAGAGATTCCTCCTACTATGCCTTTCGATGACACGGTGCAGCTTACTATTGATAGGCTACAAGTGTCGAAAAAAGATGTTTTTCATTCATTGAGATTTGCATTGTCTGGTGGTGTACCAGGTTTGGCAATTCCTTTAATTATAGAGATAATTGGTGATCATGAATATCGTCAAAGACTAAACCTAGCCATAAAAGTTTTGTAATTTTTCGTTTCATAAGTTTATGTAAATAGTTACAGATCTAGCGTTGATGCCTTAAGTCCATATTAGAAACATCCAAAAGTGGACCTGTATAGATACAATGAATTGTCATCTTGGGGTGATAATGAAGCCCTGTAAGAAGCTTTGGAGTTACTAGAAAGTATTGGGAGCTATTAGACCCGCATGCAGTTTCAATCAAATGTTTATGTGCAATCCTCTCGTTCCTTGGGTCCATTCCCTGATTTATTTCATCCACAACTCTAAAAGGAGCGTCAGTGAGCCCTTGCAAAGACATAATAAAAAACATTGTAGAAACTGCTCTTTCACCGCCTGATTGAGATTGGCTATTGAGAATCTTGAGGTCCGCATTTTCACGAAATTTAACTAAGATAACAAGCTTCCAATCCTTGAAGCGATCGCTCTTGCTCAAATCCACTCTCCCATCACTGGCAACACAAGTAAAGTTTTTTCGAAAGGACGAGGATATATGATTTACGAGGGTTTCAAGTTCTGGTTCCCATTGACGTCTTATATTTTCTATCCTTTCATCGAACCTTTCCTTCTTGGTTCTCATCTCAGGTAAAATATTTCCCAACGACTCTATTTCGGCTATCTTGTGTCTTAATACTTCTAAAGAGCTGTGGTCTACAGTTTCCATGAGACTTCTTTCCTCATCCAAGTGATTGATTCTGTCGCGAATATGACGTTCTGATAGAGTATTATTCGCTAAATATTTCGATGCCAAATTCGAAAGGACCTTTCGTTGCTCTTCAGTATAGGAAGCATTTTGTTCTCTTATCTTCTGAGCGGCATCACTCTTTTTAATTTGGTCATATCTCTGCTTGGCTTCCTCATATTTTTCTTGTAAAATTTTGTGATAATCAGCAAGTTGAGCTTTCAATTTTTCAATTGTTATCACCGCGTTTTGTACTTGTAAAAGTGAGGTTTCAATCTGATTACTGTCAATAGATAACTTCGTTATTCTTCGTAACAATGAACCAAGATCCTTGTATTGGGTGGAGAGAAGGTGATGCTTTTCAATGACCTTGCGTTCAAGAACTCTAATCTTTTCGGTATAGTCCCTTTGTGATTCTTCCTCGATTTTTTTGACAAGGTCCTCCTTTTGATTTATAAACATTTGCAAATTGGCCTTACTTTTCTGGATATTTTTGAGCCGATCGACGCTGTTCTTAACTTGGCTAAGATTCAGCAATAAAGAAGTATGGTCATCTTTTATCTTCTCTGTTTCAGTCTGATGGGTTGCTGCCTCTTCTCGAAGCTGTTTAAATTCAATCTTTAACGTGCTTAGTTGTTCCTCCAAACGTAATCTTGCTTCATAAGTTATACCCGTAGCACCAAAAAAGCGAGCTTCGTTGACATATTCCGTAGTGTAGAAAAACTGATGGCTCCCATAACGGGACCTTGAAACTGTAACAAAGTCATCAGCCGAGATAAAACGGGCAAATGGTATTCGGCCCTTGGAATTAGGGGTAAGAAGTTTTTCAAACGCTTCGCTTGTTAAACCTTTCCTACTTACCGGGATAAGATGAATCTTTGAGATGGCTTTTAGCATATTTATTACGTCTGGAGGACCTGAAATAAAATCAGAAAGATAACACTCAAAACCATAAGATTCAAGTTCTTCTTTAGATATCTGCCCAGAGGAAGAGGCTTCGTTAGCTAATCTCAAAGGTGCGTTATACTTAGGAAACAAGGCTTCGCTAATCTTATTGAAAGCGGACTGGTCTGAGATCGTTAATGAGAGCATTGTGTTATTATCTATAACTTTTTCAACATATTTCGCATATCTCCCATCTTTTACGTCGCAGGAGACTACTGGAGCTTCCAGATAAAATCTCCTAAGTTCAGGTTTTCTTCTCAAGAAAATGTGTGCTTGATAGGCATTTTCTAAGAGCTCATTTCGATGCCTTCCTCTTGGCTCCAAGACAAAAAGTTTGTCCTTAGTAGTCAACTTTTCCTCGTGTCGCAGGATCTCTTGTTTTACTTTCCTCATTCGATCAGAAATTGAATCCTGCTGGTCATAAAAGTCTTCAAGCTGAGACTTGAGATCACTTTCTTTATAATGTAAAGTATCCCTAGCTTCTTTCTTTCTCGCGAATTCCATCTCATCATACTCCGGAAGTTGACTAAATTTATTAATAAGTTCTGCTTTCTCCATCTGGATACTTTCAAGTTCGAGCTTCTTAGTATTTGACTTATTTACAAGATTACTCTTCGTAATTATCAATCCAGATATGGTTTCACGGTTTCTTGCAATGTCGTTATTCTTCGTATTATACTCCAATGTCGTCTTCGTATGTTTTGTTTTCATGGACTCCAAGTCTGCTTCTAACACCTCACATTCCTTCTGATTATTCGAATGTTGTTCTTCAAGGATTCTCGTATTGGATTTGAATTGCTCGAGTTGTTTCTTGGCGTGGTCTCTTTCCTTTTTGATATCTTTTTGTCGCTCTCTGAGGTCTTGGATTTGTGCATATGGAATCAACATTTCATGATATCGTATCTCTTTAACTTTCTCTTGATATTTTTCATACATCTCGACTTCTTTTTCCAAATGAGCTTTCTGAGAGACCATATCTTCCATATGTGACTCTTTTCTCGCAATATCCAGCTTGAGGTCCTCCTTATAATTATCTTTACTAATAAGGTCCTCATGTAAGAGACGTAGGTTTCCCAAATTCACTGTTCTTTCCAATTCTAAGAGGAGTTTTTCTGGTGACAAACTAGCAAACTCAACAACTCTCTCCTGAGGCAAAAAATGGCAAAGGTTATCCATCTGTATGTTAAAGTTTTTGCAAATCCTCCTTACTGTCTTCTCATCAGATTGCTCATTGTTTACTAGCCACCGCGTCTTTGTCTCCGTAAAAGTCCTTCTAATAGTGATAGGCGACTCAGGATCAAAATTTTTCAAAGTGACTTCAATGCTGCCCTCCTCTTCGCCTGTCTTAATCATTGACTTCATACTTTTTCTCTTTATTAAATCCAACTTTCCGCCCAATCCCAAGCATATGGCTGCTACCAAGGTACTTTTTCCTGCTCCATTTGGGCCAATGATCATGTTTAACGTAGGTGATAAATTAAAAGTTCCCGTCGAGTACGTAGTAAAATTCGTGACTTTCACTCGCATCAAGTTTCCTGGTAGAAAGCAGTCATCCTGTACGTTCGTCCGTCTACGCTTTAACACTCGATTTTCTGTGAAATCAGTGAATGCTGAACTATCATCCATAGTTTCTTTAAAAGCCAAGTCCTTAACCTTTATTCAAAATAATATTAAGTCAAATTATATTGGACTAAAATTTCTAAGTGAAGAATAAACCGTCAGCGTTGATTAAAGGCCTACCATATCTCTAGCCTTCTATTTACCTTTATGGTTGATATTTGACTTCATCTTCTACTAAAAAAATAGTCGTGTGTGTGGATAAGTTTATGTTTATATTTCGAGTCTGTACTTTTCGATTCAAACGGTCAGGTACAACGGAAACATTAGCAGACATGGTAAGTATTTCCGACCAATTAATAGAGCTAGCGGCCAACTAACGTTTAATTAAAGTCCCAGAATAACAAGATATATAAAGACGCGTTCGCTCTTTTCGACAAGAAAGGGACGGGTAAAATTCCTGTTGAGCATTTGGGCGATATGTTGAGAGCCGTAGGACAAAATCCAACTTTGGCTGAAATTTCCGATTTGCAAAGTACAATTCAAGAAAATGATTTTGACTACGAAACTTACGAAAAGATTATCGAAAGACCAGACGGTTTTAAACCATTGGGAACTCCTGAGGATTACATTAAAGGCTTTCAAGTTTTTGATAAAGAAAATACTGGCTACATAGGAGTTGGTGAGCTTAGATACATTTTGACATCTATTGGTGAGAAGCTCTCCGACTCTGAGGTGGATGAATTGATGAAAGGTGTGAATGTTACCCTGGATGGAAATGTAGACTACGTGGAGTTCGTTAAAACTATATTAGATCAGTGAATGCTAACAATTGTTTTATTTTGAATCTCCCATGCGTTGTAGCGGAGACTTTAGTTTCTCTCTCTCTCTCTGTGTTCATCTGTAGGCGTCTGTAGAGTCTGTGGGGGGGAGCGGATCCGGTTCTCTGTATTTGATTTTGTGTCATTTTAGCTTAGCTTTCTCTAGGTAGATTACGTCTAAAAAAATGACACCAATACTCAGATGGCATCGGGCAGGCCGCATGAATTGAACTACTCTTCCGACAATAGAGCCAATGAGAGATTTCATTTATTTCCGAAAGAAAGACTAAGTCTCATTTCGGTATTAGCTGGTTGTGTGGGAGGACTCACTGGTCTCAGTGATGGTATTAAAATGTCATCGCTTCGATTTTTAGCAGAGAATGGGCATAGACTACCTCGAAATGTTGCTGGATGGTACTTCTATCATAAAAAGAAGAATTATATTATGATTAAAGAGGGCATAAAAGAGGGTATCAAGCAGGGGACAGGATTGAGCATAGCAGTCACATCTTTTTTTGGGCTCGAGGCATTTATAGATAGTTATATCAGAACCGAAAATAAAGATTTTATTAACACTGGGATTGCGGGCTTGCTATCTAGTGCTGCATATGGAGTATTCAAAGGATTGAGCAAAGTACACAGGATTAATTTCATGAAAAAAGGTATGTTACTTGGATTGAGTTTAGGATTCTCCCTGGACTTATTAATATGGTCCAGAGGAGGAAGAGTTTGGTATATGGAGAAACTAAAGTTGGAAAGTCCATCTAGAAGAGAAAAACAAAATGCCTCCAAGCCTTCTAATATAGGTAATTGAAACTTTGCCTTACTCAAGATTAATTTCGTCCAAATCAGGAACTGGGTATTTAAGTAAAGCGGCGACGCCACTCAATTGATCTAGCTGTACGCCAGATTCATGCAAACTCGAAAATACAAGCACTTCTGCACCTTGCGTTTTCGCTTGGTCTGATAATTTTATATAGTTTTTTCTCGTAGAAATGTCGTCGCTTCTAAATAAGGAATCAGTGAGCATTAAGTATCTTACCGCACCAAGGTCGATTGCTTTCGTAATTTCATCAGGACCATACCAAGCTCTACCATCGTCCAAGTTAAGAATTCTTTGAAATTCATCAAATACATTGGCCTCTTCCGTGAATTTTGTATTTCTAAGCTGTCTCTGTACCTGAGGGTCTTTAAGAGTTTCCTCAAGTCCCTGAAGATAGCCTGTGGAAGAGTGAACAACTACAAATTTTGACTTATTGTGAAATACAAGTTTGTTACCATCTCTCGTAGCTTGGGCGAATATCTCATCGTACAACTGCTGTGCTACAAATCCTGGAGAGGCCAATATCACTGCCTTCAATTTCGCTAGGTCAAGATTTCTTAACATGGTTGACACCACCATCCCCAAGAACTTTTCAAGCGCTTTATCGTGACTGCTTCCTTCGCCCCTCCTTTTTCTTGGTATTGCCTTCTCTATTTTATTCCTTAGTACCGTCATATTATCGGTTATTAGACATATGTGTGCTACTCCTTCTTCCAAGACAACAGCACCCACCTCTGCTCTTTCCTCTATAGAACATGCTTTCACAATTATGCCATAGCTAACATCATCCCACTCTTGCTTATACAAGGTAAATGTCTTGTTAAGTTCCAATTCTGCAGTATGGAAACTTTGCGCTGGAACAAATTCATTTGCTTCTACAGTTTTACCTCGCAAGCGCATATGCTCATCAGACGGATCGTATTCAATACCTTCGACATTAATAGTTAAAGTTAGGGTTTTTCTTTCTACTTTTCCTTTTTCCTTGGCTCCTCCGCCACCGGTAGATGCCTTTTTGACATTTCTTTGAGTGGTCAATCTTATTTCATCACCTTTTTGGATGAGGTTGTAAAGTTGCCACAAATCTTCTTTATCTTGTGGTACAATCGTTACTGTACCGCTCTTATCTTTTTCTAATAATTGTTTAAGTAACTTCATAGGCTACGTAAGCTACTTTACAATATAAAACTACCTTTGCTTTATTGCTTGCATTTCATGTCTCGCGAATAAATGAAGCTCAACAAATTATACTAAACTGCAACCTCCAACGTACGTATATATTTATATATATGATTTAACTAGGGATGCAAGCACTATGCAACAGTAGCACTCACAATTGTAGAATTTTTACAGACCTGTCCTTTTTCATTTATCAATTTCTTAGGTTGACCTTCGCCTTTGTATATGACTTCGAAATTCTCACTTGTTGAGAAATTAGGTTGAACAGACTCCCAAATTTTTCTCTTAGGGTTAAGTTGTTTCTCGGGAACACCATCATAAGTCTCAAAGAAGATTTTGTCACCTGCTTTTGAGTTTGCAGGAGGGTTTACAAATTCGACAGTACTCTCGTTGGAAGCACACAAAACCATAGCACAAGACTTGACTCCTCTCATAGAGACAGGTTTCAAGTTGGATACACAAACAACATGTCTGTTTTGCATATCCTCTAGAGTGATATACTTGACGAGACCAGAGCATACAGTACGAGGCCCTTCTTCATCACCCACATCAATAGTGGACATGTAAAGCGAGTCAGCATTGGGATGTTTGACGGCCTTTTGAATGTAACCAACACGAAATTCTATCATGGAAGGATTAGGAGGGGCCGACTCCGCTTGTTGATTTGCTTTATTTTCACCCTTAGCTTTTGCTTTTGCTTCCTTCTTGGCTTTCTGAGCTTCCATTTTAGATTTCATGTCATCTTCAGAGGAGGTGTCCTTCTGCTTAGATTTTTTCTCTTTCTCCTTATCACTCTGGCTTTCTTGGCTTGGTTTTTTCTTCTCCTTTACTTCTCTTGGAAGAGCAATATCATGATCCAACTTGATCTTTTCTGATTCTGGGACTGCGATTACCGTATTTTGAAGTAAATCGATCCATCTCAAGATGTGTCTGAACGTGGAGATTTCTTCACTTGAAGTCCATTTCGAAGCCAATGGGGACACATTGTTGAAAACAATAAGGTCACTTGGACTGGGCACGTTTCCTGTAATAAAAGTTTTGTTTCTCAATGAATCGTTGAGTTTAATCAACGATTCTGGTTCATCGAATCTGGATGATAACGTCTCAAACTGACACCCTAAAGCCTTCTCTTCATCACTCAATTCTGGGAATTGGAGTTTTTCTGGGTGTCTGCTGTCTTCCAAAGACAACAGGCCCATTTCTGCAATTAAATTTGACATACTGGCCACCTCTTCCTTATGTCTTCACAATCAAAAATTTTTTGGTAGAGTACAAAATTCGTCATGTGACCCGCATTTCTCACCTAGTTTCGATAGTTTTATTTCATTGAGACAAGGATGCGTATCGTACTGCTGTAACTACTAAGGAAGTTACCAATTTCTCTTGTAAGCTTACTTATTTACGCTCATAGTATAGCAGTAATTTTTTTCTAAAACAAGGAGAGCCTGGATCTCCCGTTTGTGTGTAAAAAAAAAAAAAAGAAAAAAAGAAAGAGGGAGAAAGGAAGATATCGCTACGGTTTGAAAACCAGGTCTTAATTTTCCAAGTTCTGTGGACAAAAAGAAAAAAAGAGAGAGAGAGAGAGAGACCGCTTGTTCTCTCGAAGTCTTTCATTCAAATGTTCAATTTCGCTTTGTAGCTTTGTATTGTTAGTTTATTAATGAATGTTGCAAAAAATGATCAGAATAGTCACAAATTTCGCAACTTTTGTCAAAAATAACAACAGATCAACTTCAAAGCAAAAAGTTCAGGTAAAGTAGTAGTATACTAAGTAGGAATAGCCAACAGAAAGTTCAAAAAGCAAAAGAAAGAAAAGAACAATTTCTTATAAGATAATACAATTCTGAAGAACAGCCCACAAAGTAAAGCTTAAAACCAGCGCTGTTCTAATTCCTTTAAGCGTCATAAAAAAGAAATGTCTTGGTATGCAGGAAGGCGACATCTTTGTGTTAACTTATATACAGGACACAACATCTTCCTACTCCGAGATTATCAGAAGGAACAGGCGAAGTAACATTGTGAGAGGTTGCACAACTATATTAAATGAGCAGATCTCATTGGAAAAAATGAATGGTTCAGCCGAACTGATAGTTCAGAGGGGCGTACATTCAGAGACTAAACCAGTATGTCTTCAGAACTTTCTTTCTTATTTTTTTTTTTTTTTTGGTTTCTTTTCTAATCTTGATGCTAACAATTATAGAAACGAAAGAAGACCGTGAGGGCTTGTAATCATTGTCACAAGGCACATATGACCTGCGATGAAGGCAGACCATGTCAGCGTTGTGTAAGGCGTAACTTGGCAGATACCTGCGAAGATGCGCCTAGAAAAAAGAAGAAGTATCTAGCGGGTATTCCAAGTGAGGGATTTGGTCAACAAGCTATTGGAACAGTTGATAACATGGCAAGGACAGAAAACCGAAACAACATATACCCAGATAATAAAGGGATAGGAGTGGAACCGAATATGAATTTTCAAAGTTCGGCCGTGGAAAATCCAATGAACAAAAAAGTTAATTTTAGCTCAGATAATGCACCCTATAGTGGTCAGTTTGAAAACTATTTCCCACAATCGGAAGAATTTCATAATGTTGCCTCGGTTGCTAGTCCAAAAGTTTCAGTGGAGTCTCAAGTACCTGTTGATGCAATTGCACCATTTCCTATTAATGGCACTAACTTTCTTTCGTCGGCAGCTGACCTCGAGTATTCCACGCTATCAAATATAGTCCAAAGCAATGTTTTTCAAGAGCGGAAAAGCCCTACTGATTCAAATATCGCTAGACAAACAGATGATTCGGATTCGATATCTCCAGTTTTCAGTAATTCAGGCGAGTTTGATAGACATGCCCCTAATAACCCCAATTTGCATACCTTTGAGAACCCAGCCTATTTTGGTCACACCTCAACCAGTCCTTCTACTAATGACTTTTCTATTCCAGATGTGGGCGAATCGAAAAGAGGATACGATGACGGTGTTTTCCCTAGAAATGCACTTCCACGTCCTAAATGTGATGAAAGCATCAATCAGTATAGTTTGGGACCTACCTCTAATATGTATTTCACTTTCCCCGATGTAATTACATCAACTGAGGCACTAAAAAATACCGACCCAGCTAAATATCAAGCCCTCAACGGCAATCTGACAATGTCTTTGTCCATAGGTACTCATACCGACGGTGACGACTACCAAAGCGCAAGAGAAAACAAAGACTCGGAACTCAATTTTAAAGAACCAGAGGAGATCTATGAAAAAGTCAAGAAGCCTTTTTCTTACACACCGGGCTACCACTCCTTGATAGCATATTTAAGAAGGCGTTTCTCCAGAAATATGCTAGTGAAAATGGTCGAGTCTATGGCTTCCTATCGGCCTTCTTTTATTGCATGTACTAACTCCTTAAAGGAGCACGATTTGATCTTCATGGAACAATGTTTCCAAAGGACTCTACTTACCTATGACAATTTGATTAGGGTCAGTGGCACCCCCACCATTGTGTGGAGAAGGACAGGAGAAATAGCATACGTAGGAAATGAGTTTTGCATTTTAACTGGTTGGAAGAAAGAAGAACTATTGCTGCCTGAAAAGAAATTCATTGTTGAATTATTAGATGATAACTCTGTATTAGAGTATTTTCAATTATTTCTGAAAATTGCTTTCGGGGATTTTCTTGGTGCAACAATGGCAGCGTGTACTCTATTAACTCCAAGGGCCGGTGTAAAAATCAAAGCAACTTGTACTTGGACTCTTAAGAGAGACGTGTTTGGCATTCCTATGATGATAATAGGAAGTTTTTTACCAGTGATTTGATTGGCATATATATTTATATATTTATATATATACTTTTTTTTTTTATTATTATTATTATTATTTTTATTATTTATCTGTCACTCTTCTATTCGGGTTATTTTTAGTGTTTTTTTTTTTGTGGGGTTATATAGTCAAAATCGAATTATTATTATAGATGAAGATTACAAACTAGAAGTATGGGAATTCAAGACGCCGGATTAACAGCTACGCTATTAAGGACTGTGGTTTTAATATGTGTGGGGCCTCTACAGTTCGGATATCATATGTCAGAATTGAATGCACCAGAGTCGATAATATCGTGCCGAGCATCAGTCCCTGGTAACGTCAAATATGTAGATTCCTGGTTTGGAAAGCATGGTTTTAAAAAATGCATCCCAATGAGTATCGAACAATTTAGCTTTGCTACTTCGATTTTCAGTGTGGGAGGCATGGTAGGATCATTTTTTGCAGGACGAATTACTGACACATTTGGGAGACGCAAATGTGCTCTCATGTACAGTACGATATTTCTTGCCGGGTCTGCGCTTGAGGGATTGAGTAATGATTATATTGGATTGCTAATTGGCAGGTTGAGCTCAGGTATCGCTGCAGGAATAGCATTAGTAGTGTCGCCTATGTTCATTAACGAAATAGCTCCTACGAAATGTCGAGGGTTCCTTGGAACGATGTACCAGGTATTTATCAACCTTGGTATTTTAATCACTCAGTCTCTTTCTGTGATGTGGACAGATAATAATCATTGGAGGCTCATACTTTTAGCTAGTGGTATGATTGCTTTGTTTCACATAGTAGTTACAGCTGCTTGCGTTCAGGAATCACCCAGATGGTTGGCTGCCAATAATAGGAGAAAGGAAGCTTGCTTAGTTTTACAGAAATTACGGAAAATGAGCTATAATGAAGTTAACTTAGAGGTTGCCAGTTGGTCGCAGAGATCAAACTCAGGAGAAGTGGAACTGTTGAACCAGGACACCGATGAGTCAACATTAGAGAGAGGAGAAATTGCAGCGAAACAAAAAACAGTTAGCGTGAAAGAATTCTTAACCGCAAAAAAGTTTGTCAATCCGAGGACAGTTGGTACAGGTATGTTTGCCTTTCAACAATTTTGCGGTATCAATTCAATCGTGTTCTATGGTGTGTCAGTACTTGTGTCTTTGGTACCCAATAAAGCGATCTTGATTAATGTAATAATATCGACTCTAAACCTAATTATGACGCTTTGTGCTGCTCCCCTCATAGAGATGTATGGTCGTAAACGGATGCTCTTGTTATCGGTATCGTTCATGGGTCTTCTGACAGCTTCCATGGCTTTAGGTGTTATTTTTACCCTAACTTCTCTTCTCGTGTCATCTACATTTACTTACATCATTTTCTTCGCCCTTGGATTGGGTCCAATTCCACCTGTGATTCTGAATGAGGTCACCCAAGTTGAAGCGAAGGGTGCTGCGCAAAGTTGGGGTACAACTATAAACTGGGTTGCTACGTTTATTGTAGGTTACTTGTTCCCTATCCTAAAAGACAAGTTCCTAGGAGGAGCAGTATACTTTGTGTTTACAGCAATGTGTATTGCTGCGTTTGCCTTTATTGTCTCTTGGGTGCCAGAAACGAAAGGTCTTAGCACTTATGAAGAAATCTGGCGTATACGTAATAGCTGAATAATGTTTAGGTCATAAACCCTAATTAGTTAACGTGACAGCGAAAAATAAAAAATTTTGTGTAATTTTTTTGTGTAGCGGTGCGACACTCAATGAAAAATTAAAAGATTTTAGAAGAGCTGAATAGTAACAACTACGAGGCTTTTTTTAAACTGATTGAAAATGCCAACTAGATTTACGCAGACTAGAAAGCATAGAGGACACCAGGCTGGTAAGTAAAGATATTAATGTAATAAGTGTACATTGGCGATTTGGGGGTGCAGTCAAGAGCGATGAAAAATTAGCTACTTCGATTCTGAAATGATTTATGACACACATAGCGAAGTGGACTGCGGACATTGAGTTGGAGAATGCAAAAGATTGCAATGGCGAGAGGCTCTTTATATATGTAATAACGCTAGACAGCCGAACGACCCCGAAACGAGTAATCTTATTTTTAGCATGATTTACTAACATTTTTTAGTCGGTCAAGGTAGAGTTGGTAAGCACAGAAAGCACCCCGGTGGACGTGGTATGGCTGGTGGTCAGCACCACCACAGAACCAACTTAGATAAGTACCACCCAGGTTACTTCGGTAAAGTTGGTATGAGATACTACCGTAAGCAAAAGAACCACTTCTGGAGACCAGAAATTAACTTGGACAAATTGTGGACTTTGGTTGACGAGTCTAAGAGAGATGAATATTTGAAGTCAGCTTCTTCTTCTGCTGCTCCAGTTGTTGATCTCTTGGGTCACGGTTACGGTAAGCTCTTGGGCAAAGGAAAGATTCCCCAAGTTCCTGTCATTGTCAAGGCAAGATTAGTATCCAAATTGGCCGAAGAGAAAATAAGAGCTGCAGGTGGTGTTGTTGAGTTGGTTGCTTAAATTGAGTCATTAGTACCTTGATTTACTGACTGAGGTGTATAATTAACGACTGATAATAAATATATTAAGCTTAAATTTTTAAATCGTTTTTAATCACTTATAACAACTAAACAGGTAGGAAAGAAAGATATAATCCTAAAAAGGCCACCTGTATCTCTCAATCTCTCAATCTCTCAATCTCTCATTGTCTCAATCTTTTTCTTTTTTTTTTTTTTTTCTTTTTAAATGAATTTATGCCAATCTGTATTTGTAGGCTTTTGTTTACTAACAGGAAAAAAAAGGGCAGCAAATTTTTGGGACCACTAAGGGTTCTATAATATTGAAATATACAGAGAGCTGGGTCTTGTATTTGGCCTTAACTTTTAATTATATCGAGCTAGATGATCGAAAAAGAGGAATGGGAACCAGAAAAGGTGGTTCCAACCCATATTAAGGAATTGTTAGTGCCTACATCACCTCAAAAAAAAGTCAACTACATCCTTGCATTTCTTCAAATTATTAGGCTTCTCAAAACCCAGAAGAGAACAGGATGGGTGGACCACAAAATACCAAGCGAGCATGTGGAAAGCATCAGTGATCACATGTATAGGATGTCTATAATTTCCATGATAATACCTAATAATACCATTAGCATTGAACAATGTGTAATGATATCGATTATTCATGACGTGGCCGAATCCTTGGTAGGAGACATAACACCATTTGATGGCTTGCTGAAACAAGAAAAACACCGTCGAGAATACAAAAGCATTTTATTTTTGGCATCATTGATAAAACCCTACAATGACCACTTTTCTAATAGAATTGTTGACTTATGGCTCGACTATGAGGAAATAAGAACGCCGGAAGCGAGGTACGTTAAGGATGTGGACAAGTATGAAATGATTTTGCAAGCTTGGGAATATGAACTTCAATTTGGGTTCAAGCATAATTTAGATCAATTTTATGCCGCAAGGTCTTCTATCAAATCTCAAGAGATTGGAGAACTATGTGACGAAGTCATTAGGCAGAGAACTCGTGCATTAATGGGTACGAAAAAAAATTAGACCGCATCAAAGCAGGAATAGGTGTTCGTAATATGAACAGAAAGGGGATAGAGAAGCCCCATGAGAGCTCTTATTGTTTGAGCTTCGACTGAATAAAGAAGCTTAGCAACTGAATCAATAAAAGTCAGCTAAACCTTTGTATATAGCTACAATTAATGAAGAGCGAACAAAAAGTGTACAGATGCACCAATTTTTTTTTTTTTTTTTTTTTTTTTTGATGTATATGATATTTCAAGATATTCGATTATATGTCCTAATGTACAGTTCTCTAATTTTAGAGATACTATTTAGCAGTTTTGAAAATATTGACATAGTGATATGACGGATGGCGAGAGAAGTAATAATGACGGAGAGAAGCCCGTTTTTGGTGCTAGTGGACGAAAAATAGTTTATGATAAGGATGGGAAACCGTATGTAGAAGAGTTTCTTGGTGTAGAGGACCCTACTAACTTATGTAGTTGCCGTACCTGTAACACTTTATCTGATTTTCAGTTTGCCACTAGGGGTAATTTATCGCTGGATACAGTAGTACTTCCGAAAAAGGAGCTGACCGAAAAAAAAGAGTGCCCGCCAGATGTTGAACAATTAGGTCGCTCATCGTGGACCTTGCTTCATTCCATCGCAGCCACCTATCCCGAAAAACCAACTCAAGATGAACAATGCAAAATGAGAGAGTTCATAGACTTGTTTGGGAAATTTTACCCTTGTTGGTATTGTGGGGAGGATTTTGTTGACTATACTAAAAAAGTAGTTCCACGAGTAGATAACCAGGAAGCGTTTGGCAAGTGGTTATGTGATAGTCATAATGCCGTTAATGAAAAATTGGGGAAACCTAGATTCGATTGTAATTTATGGAAACAAAGATGGAAAGATGGATGGGATGAGCGTACCCGTGAATAAAAGAAAGAATTCTTGTATATAGTTTAGCTAGAAGTATGTACGCGTAGAACGAACCCAAGAGAATAAATTCCAAAAGAACTAATGAAAGACGACATTACAGAGAAAGTTACCAACCGCACATTGAGACGACCGAGATGGCATTATATTAAGGGTTGGGAGTAATTGAACTATTTGTTTTCTCTTTTTCTTTTTTTTTTTTTTTTTTTTTTTTTTTTAGACTGATGAAATCGAGTCTCAAGACTTGAGTTTCGTTCCATCAGCATGAGTTGTTTTATTTGATTGTCTGTATGAGGTACTGATATTGAAGAGGCACAGAGGAACGAAAAAAAAAAAAAAAAGAAAATATATATATATAGATTAAGTTATGGACAAGTAAAAAGATAACAGGTGGCACTGTGACGCAATAGACACAGGGGTCACATAGTAGAGTCCCAGTTTACACTCTGGAAAAATTATAATGATCCGTTCATCTCGGTTCGCTATTTGGTTCGTTTTCGTTAGAAAAGTGCACTATTAAAAAATTCAGACACTAAAAACTCTACAAAGCGGCCCAGGTCCATTACACCCTGATAAGTAGAGTAAATATTTAGTCATGTACAACAGTTAGTTGTTTAGAGTTAATTCTATAGATAGACATTGGTGGAAGAATTTTTATTTGCCGTGAGAGAAAAAAGAAAAAAAAAAAAAAAAAAAAAAAAAAAAAGAAAACCCACCGTTTCCGGAAGATTACAAAAATTACATAATAGAAGATATAGAGATTGAGATTATAAAGAGGGACTAGACTTGTAGGATATAAGAAAATGGAGGCAGACCCAGGGGAGATGCCTTCTATGGGAGAAAAAAGAGAAAATAAGAAGGCCGAAAATGAGGTGCAACCAGAGAAATTTAATGAAATGGGACTTGTTTCACCAGTATTGAGTGCAGCCACACCCAGTATTGATGAGAGTCCTCAGGAACCACCAGAAATTTCAGAAGAATTTCGTAAGGTATTGCCTATTTACGAGGAACTTCCTAAAGTCAAATGCATCGCACGAGCACGTATTCCTACAGTCCACGGACCAGAGATATTTTTGCACTTATACGAGAATAGTGTGGATGAGAAAGAACATTTGGCCATTGTATTTGGCGAAGATATTAGGTCCCAAACACTCTTTGCAAGACGGGCTAATGAAACGCAGCAGGACAGAATGACCAGAGGTGCTTATGTTGGGAAACTCTTTTCCGGCCGCACTCAAGCAGATGTTGATACGAGCACGGGTATGGAACTCAAGTTCGATGACGACGGAAACCTCGTACGTGAACCTTCTACATGCCACTTTAAGGATCCTTGCATTGTCCGTATACATTCTGAGTGCTATACGGGTGAGACTGCCTGGTCTGCTCGCTGTGACTGTGGTGAACAATTGAACGAGGCGGGAAGAATTATGGGCGCAAATGGCCGCGGTTGCATAGTATATCTAAGACAAGAGGGCAGAGGTATTGGTCTAGGCGAGAAACTAAAAGCATACAATTTGCAAGACTTAGGGGCTGATACTATCCAAGCAAATCTTATGTTACGTCATCCTGCAGATAGTCGATCATTTTCGCTAGCCACTGCTATTCTTGTTGACCTTGGACTCGTAGAGATACAGTTACTTACTAACAATCCAAGCAAAATCGTAGCTGTCGAAGGAAAAAACCGTGCTGTTAAGGTGGCAGGTCGCATACCTATGGTGCCTTTATCGTGGACCACCCAGGGTGGTGGTATAAAATCCAAAGAAATAGAGACATATTTGAGTACGAAAATCGAGAGAATGGGCCATCTTCTCCTGAAAACTTAATGTAACTTCAAAAATAACATAATTTCAAGTTTAATACATCATGTATCTATATTACGAGATATTGCACTATACATAAAAACGAATGAGTTTTAGTTCCTCAGTAGGTATAGAAATACTAAATATTGTTAATTCTTTTCATTCATTCATTCCTTTTTTTTTTTTTTTTTTTTTTTTTTTTTTTTTTTTTCAGGGTTCTCCTATGTGAAACACATATGCAGGCACAACGTCTTCGCTTCCAAGTGAAATAGAGGAAGAGGAATGGAAAGCGCAATTTAATTTTCATGAGTCACATTTAAAGGTATAAGTCAGAGACAGCTGGGGGAAAGGGCAGATGAATGTACAAGAAAATTACGAGGTGATAAGAGGGGGCCTTCCTGAGCCTAAGGTAATATTACCTTCTGAACAAGAAAAAAATCAAGGGGAACATAAGAGGCGGAGAGTAACTAGAGCATGCGACAACTGTAGACTCAAAAAGGTGAAGTGTGACGGGAAACAGCCATGTATACATTGTACAGTGTATTCATATACCTGTACTTATGAGAAGCCTAATATTCGCAACAAGAGAAGCGGATTGACTTCAGAGGGAGTAAACAATTCTCAGAACGCAACAGGAGAGAAATTTGGAACTGAGAAAGCACATTTGTACCATAATCTCGGATTGGCACAGAGCATTATCAATTTAACATTACCGAAGTTGAGATTAAATTTAATGGATGAGACTCTGTCACATTTCGACTTTGAACGATTCAAACGAATCTTTTCCTCCTTGCAGAACAAGAATCCACAAAATATTTCATTGAATGAAGTGAATGAACTCTACGAGTACCCACGCTCGCGAGTATCTTCTCCCTCAATTAGTGATCGAGATTGGACTTCGGATGACACTCCTAATGGCAGAGAAATCAAATTAATTCTTCCTTCGAAGGAGGTTACCTTGAAACTCATATTCACTACCTGGGATAAAGCTTGCCAACTCTTCAGATTTTATCACAGACCATCCTTACTTGAAGAGGTGGATTTGCTATACTCCTTAGATCCTTATCAATATACAGACAGGCAACAACGGTTCCTACCATTGCTATATACGATTATAGCATGCGGATTGCTTTTTTCAAAACTGAATGAGTTATCATCTCCAAATAACGCAACTCTTGAAAATGATGGATTCCTGTATTTTATGGAAGCACGAAAGTTAATTGATATCACTAACGTGGGAGATATTATCTCGATTCAAACGATATTGATAATGACTATCTACCTACAGTGTTCTGCAAGACTCTCGACCTGTTACTTTTATATCGGTATAGCTTTGAGAAGTGCACTTAAGGAAGGTTTGCACAGAAACAATGCCGTCTTCAACTTTAAGCGAACGTTGGATCCTATTGAGAAAGAAACTAGAAAGCGTCTTTTCTTTACTATATACAAGATGGACATCTACATAAATTCTTTGTTGGGTTTACCACGCTCCCTTAGTTTAGATGATATTGACCAAGAACTACCTGAGAATCTCGATGACGATAACATTACTCATGAAGGATACTACTACGATAGGCAGAATGGTAGACTTTCATCAACCGGATGCGCTAATTACCACACTAAGCTTCTCTTTATACTAGCGCACCTTGTCCTGGACCTCTATTCCACTAATACGAAAGATAAATCAAAGTTTCAACTGGTCTCTTCAGAAGACGTCCACACCAAAGTGACTAAGCTCGAGTTAGAAATCGTGTCTTGGCTTGATGGGTTACCTACCGAGTTGAAGCCTAGAAATCCTTTCTATGGAGATGGAACTGAAGATGTGCCTGAAAAACACTTGATGGCCCATTATTACTTGCAAATGTCTTATTTGAACTGTCAGATTATGCTATACAGACCTTTTATTCATTATGTCAGTGACGTGTCTCAAGACCTGTTTTTCGATGTTAAGTCATCAGTTCGCGGCCGGAATTGTATTAAAGTAGCAAGAATTGTTGTTAAGCTCGCTAGCAAGATGATAGAAAAAAACTTACTCGTGGGTACCTACTGGTTCTCGACCTATTCGATTTTCTTCTCCATTGCATGTTTGATTTACTATTATCATTCAGCAACTCATAGTACAACGCAAGGGATCATGCAAGATGGCTTTTTTTTAGACAATGACCTAAACATTAGTAATATAAAATCTGATATTGAAGACGGAAAGAGGATATTGGATACCTTGAAAAATAATTCCAATTCCTCCTTAAAAATTTATAATATGTTAAGCAATCTATTCCAACAGTTAAACAAGAGGACAGCGAGTAAAAGCAAAACAAGTAGGCCGAAGACTCATTCAGCAGATCAAAGCGCCTTCATTAGGTCCTCCTTAAAAAATTGCTACGAAGAGAACTCAATTTTCGAAAGAATGAATAATTTGCCGTCTGCAAGAAGCCAGACTAACAAGGATAACATGTCGATTCTAGATTCAAATAACCACGATAAATCACAGGACGTTGACACGTTTCAAAATTTCCTAGAGCCTCAGACACCTCAAAAATTTGGTGATGACAATGTAAAGGAAAATTTTACTGGCTTAAATGATCCGCTGGCAAAGCTTCAGTTCCCTAGCGAGGGTAACTATAATCAAGATAACAATGCCGAGAGTGTTGTGAATGAAGTGAATGACTATTTACCTGGATTTATGGATGCTCTCGACACGCAAATGTTCGAGAGAATTTTACCACCATACATGCATCAAAAAGCAAACCTAAACGATTATTTATCGAACCCTGATATAAATACTCCTTCCTTTGATGATGTGCTAATGAATAAAAACTATGATTTCGACCCCAGTGCTTTTATCAATGACGAAAGTTTAAATTATGCTGGCTTGGGAAGCAATCAGGATTTATCTTGATGGAACGAATATTGAAAGTAGAAGTAAATATATTTATCACGTGATATAGAAAATACAGAAATATCTTCGTGTTGAACTCCTCCTATTATAGTATATAGTATATAGCGCGCAAGCTGGCTATTTTTGAATCGATATGAGTGATAGAAAACGACTATTGGGGCCAGCTGATTCTAGAATTCCAGAAACTGGTGTTCGATCGGAAACTTTTAAGAAAGAAAATATAAATATCGAAAAAAAGCCAGACGATGAGGTTCGAAAAATATTCTTGAAGAGAGGATTAGAAAAGGATAGCAACGGATCTGCATATCTAGAGGCAGGAGATCATATAATTCAGGTATCAGTATTTGGACCAAAGCCTATCCGTGGTATTTTTTCCGAGCGAGGTTCGTTATCGGTTGAATGCAAATTCTTACCATATATTGCGCAACCAGGGGAGATGAAGTATAATGGGAAAATGCCGCGTTCAAATTACAATGCGAGAACTTCACTGACTATGGTGGAACATAAGTTATCAAATTACCTAGAAACTACCTTATTACCTTCGATAATTCTTGAACGATATCCGAAGTCTTCTATTGAAATATTTGTGACAGTATTATCGACAAGTTCGGATGATGGAACTGGAAAGTCTATACTCAACTTAGCGAATTGGATTGTTGTATGTGCGTCTCTAGCGTTGGTTGATTCGCAAATTGAATTGAAAGATATTGTCTCTAGTGGTCATGCCCGCTTGAATCATTCGAATGGTAAAATCATATTGGATCCACTGTTCGACTCACACGATGACGACCGTTTCACCGAATGTCTTGTAAGCAGCATGAATCTCAGAAATGATGAGATAATAGGCTTTTGGATAGACGGTGAATGGAAAGGACTTGAAGAAGAAAATATTGACAATTTAGTAGAAGAAGCGCTAAAAGTCTCGAAATTAGTGAGAAGCAACATTAACTCTTATTTGATGCAAACTCTCGAGTCTGAGACGATGTTTTAGGCGAATTATGTATTTCTATAAAATAGACACACTAGATATATTGCTCATTCACCTTTTCTTTTTTGTGATTGTAGTTCGAGGCCGGATAAAACTTCCAAAGTAGACTTCATTTCAACGAGTTTTTCACTGAGGCCACGCAATGTTAATTTCTCTTTTGAATTGATAAATACTTTAGCGCTGATATGGATACCACAAGAAACGGTGATAAGATAGGCCAACTTTTCATATGCCTCGATGACATTTCCCGTTTTATTGACAGAGTCTTCAATAGGCACATCAACACTTTCTATTTCAGAAATGACTTTGTCAAAAATTAAAGATTTGATAGTCATTGCTAGAGCTTCTGAGCGGTCTTTGGTTTGAGGAATTACAAATTCTGGTGCCTTGATTTCAAAGGGTTCTGAAATACATGCAACATCGTGTTTTCCATTTAAATGATATCTTATTTCATAAAGTCCAGGCTCAGTAGACGACTTCTCACCACGAAAGCTAAAAGACCCTTCTTCGTCTGTGACCCATGTCCAACGACCGGAAGAAGAAGATAAGGTCTTATACCTGGAGTATGATGCCCGCGAAATTCTGTACAAAGCAATCCAGTCCTTTTGTGAATGACTGCTAGGGACGCTCCACTCAACTTCAATTGGATCTCCAATATACGTATAGGCAAAGCTGTTCGAGTCATTAGTATTCAAGTCTTTGACCTTTATACTATATTCTGACATATTCAAGAATAAGTTTTCAGATAAATCTAGAACATTCTGCCTAGTGAAGCTATCTTTTCGATTTTTAAATTCTTTAAGGAAAGTCTCAATAGTATCAGAGGCGCCTGTTATAAAATGTGGCTTCTTTTCGTGGTCACCAGTGCCTCGACTCAAAGAACTTAATCTTCTCTGAAGTGAGACAGGAATCAAATGCTTTTTAAAAGTTCTAGTTACTCCAGAATCCTCTAAAACTTCATTTTCGCCGTATATCTGGATCATGTGGGGCTTCTCAATAAAATTAATTCTAACAAAGTTACTGATGACCCATAATAAACAGCCCATCAAGTTCTCCCAATTAGGTATGATCAAAGTAACTCCCATAATCCCACAAACTGCAAATAACTGCTCAGGGTTGTTCAAATATCGATAAATTCCTGCCTTAGTTAGTGGCGCCCGCTGGCTCTGCTTTGGAATAAAGAAGTCACCATAGAACCAGCCAAAATAACCTATCAGATCAATGATAGATGTGTTTATCCATACTTGAGTAAAAACTAATAACAAGCCCAAAAATACTCTTAGCTCAAACCAATCATTTATAAATAAATTCTCTTTCGAGACTCCTTTAATCAAATTGAAAGCATTGAATCCAAAAAAAGAAGAATAGGTCATATTAATAATACTATTGTATATAACAGACCAATTGTTTAAAGACTGTTCCAACGATATGTCGTTAGATAAATACCATTTGGTGAAAGTCTTGTAATAACTTTGAAGAATGAGTAAGACATCAATACTGATTATCTCAAATAACTTGATTACAACACTCAAAATAAATAATAAACCATTTGGTCGAATTTTACTACTTCTGAAGTAATTATCATCTATCATCGAACACAAGTACGGAATAATAATCCCATAAGAAACACAAAGAATTAAGTTCAAAAGATCTGACGACCGAAACAAGTTAAAGTTCCATAAACCAACCAAAGGTTTGACATTATCAAAATTTTTCAAGTCTTTAAATTTCAACAACTTATTTTCGAGACTATCAGAAGGAGCCCCGTAGATTTTATCAATATGAGGATCTTCAATATAATGCAAAAAGATCATTTGTAAAAAATGTCCAAAAATTGACACAGTGAGTACTACGTAAGACTTTGAAATAAGGGCTAGCCCGTAGTATCCCACATAGCCTACTGAGTACATTGGGTGGGGAACCATCTCGAAAACTCCATCGAATATCAACTCTTCATTATTGATCTGACGGAAGAAAAAATCACCCCAGTACCAAGCATAGTCCTTAATCGTATTATGAGCATTAACTTTGACCCACAAATTAAATAGAATAAGTAGAGCTCCGACAAAAAATCTTGCAGAAACCAACCAAGCGCTCTGCAAATCAGTTCGTACAAATTGATATCCATCATCAACCGCACAGCATATTACCAAACATGTGAAAGTAGTGAAGTCTTGCATCAAAATCAAGTCCACTAGCTTTCTAAAAAGTAACCAAGTATTGAGTTCTGGAGGGTAAATCAGAATTCTGTACAGAGAGTCCATTTGGGATCTAATTTCAAACTGTGCCAATCGAGCAAGCAAACTTTTGTTTTTCGAGTCAAAAATTTGGTTTTCCTTCGCATAATCCAGCAACATGAATTCATTGGATTGCTTGCGCAACAAATATCCAATGCCAACATTATAGGAAAGCCTCCAGAATAAGTACATACCAATGTATATTTGTATTCTTAACTTGTTGTCTCTTACTAGCCAGAAAATGGTTGTACTCAAAAATAGCAGCAACAAAATAACCTTGGTAAGAATAGACTTTTTTATATAAGGATCAAACAAAGATTTGATAATATCATGCGTCTCCGGCGCAATAAATTCCTCCCCATCGAAAGTGACTGCTGTTGCAAGTTTCTTTGCGTGGTTAACTCTGCTCTTTCCAGAGTATGATACGGTAGAAACACCGCTTTCACTCATATTGGTTGTGCAATTGAATCTGCCAATGGTCTTTAATTTTAGTGAGTCTTGCTAATCTCCAGTCTGCGAGATATCTTGCAGGATTACGTGCAGACGTTCATTTCCATATGTGATGTCTACACGACCAGACTAAATCAATACATTAATACTTAAATATTCTAAATGAATACAAACTACCAATAGCTAAAGATGACTAAAACTCAAAAACGACGCTTTCTTCCCAATGGAATTGCATTGGATCCAGAGTTTGAGAAGTTATTACGTCCAAAATTCCCTCTTCCTCTAAAACCACCTCTTGGGCCGCCTCTGAAACCACCTCTGCCGTACTTGGTATGACCGCCGAAGCCTCTCCTATCGTATCTTGATAATTCAGGGGGAATCTCTTGGTTGGCTTCTCTCATAATTTTACACAAATCGCCACCAAGGTTCTTGTTTCCTTCGGTGAAGAAGGAAACAGAGGTTCCTGTAGTACCTGCTCTTCCTGTTCTTCCAATACGATGAACGTAATCCTCTATGTTACTAGGCATATCATAGTTGAAGACATGGCTGATTCCTTTAACATCTGTACTAGTTAGTATATCAAATTTAATAAACTAGGGGATTTTAAGCTCATATCGAGTAACTACAAGATAGGACTACATGCAAGTATCAGCTTCAGGAAAACTTCGTATTCATATAAAGAAAGCACTATCTACTTCAAAAACCACATCGCATTCAAAAGTAAATGTGATTAAGAAATGATAATAATTATTAGATATAACTGAATTCAAAAGCTGGAGTCACAAATTTAACGTACCAAGACCCGCTTTCGTAGACAAATTTGCAACCCAGATAGAATTCTGTATAATGCTTTCCATATATGTTTCCCGTATCAACTAGTTTTCCTCGCTCTCGCATGCGTTCTCAAAACTTTGTCCAACTTGGAATGCTCGATGGATTTCAATCAGCATCCTTTTGTTTTCCAAAAATGCCATAACAAGTAATTTAGAAATGAATTTTAACCCAAAATTAGAAATTCGACTTTTCCATGCTGTGATTAACTGTAATAAAAAGAATTTGAAAAAAATGACAAAGAAAATAAAAGAGAATTAAAAAGAACAAAAAACAAAAGCTTAAAATCCTGCTATTGGTTATGATCAAATAATGCAATACTTACCGATTCCTCTTGCTGCAACATCCGTTGCAACCATAATAGGTGATTTACCCGTTTTAAACTCCTTTAAAACCCAGTCCCTTTCATCTTGTTGCTTATCACCGTGAATAGCTAAAGCTGGCCAACCGTCAGACCTCAAGTAATTAGTCAAATCATCACAAGCTCTCTTAGTAGAGGCAAAAACCAAGACCTTTGCTTCTGAATTGGCAGTAGAACTTTCCAAATGTTTGACTAATCTATCACGCTTTTCAAACTCACTAACAACTTCGACAATTTGATTGATCGTGTGAGAAGCTGACAATTCAAGCGAACCTATAGTGACTTGGATTGGATTTGTCAAGTAGTCTCTAGCCAAGCTCTGAACTTCTTTAGGCCACGTGGCCGACCACATCAAGGTCTGTCTATCAGGTCTAATTTGATCAACAATTTTTCTAATTTGTGGTTCAAATCCCATATCCAACATCCTGTCAGCCTCATCCAACACCAAATAAGTAACCCTTCTCAAATTAGTCTTATTCATATCTAACATATCTATCAACCTACCAGGTGTTGCAATACAAATCTCAACTCCTCTGGCTAAATCCCTAATCTGTGGGCCTCTAGGAACACCACCATAGATACAAGTGTTTCTGATTCTTGATGTCGAACCAAATTTCGAGCACTCTTGTTGAACCTGAAGAGCGAGCTCTCTAGTGGGGGCCAAAACCAAAACTATTGGGCCATCACCGGGACTTAATAATGGCTGGGCATTGATGTGGATAATAGATGGCAAGCAGTACGCTAAGGTCTTTCCTGACCCCGTGGACGCAATTCCTACCATGTCTCTACCACTCAAAGCCATTGGCCATCCTTGGCACTGAATAGGTGTAGGACTAGGGAATCCTTGCTTTTTAACCTCTTTCAATACATAATCAGGAAAGTTCGCCTCATCGAATGTTCTGATAGGCTTAGGAATACCTTCTCCCTCGCAAGTCATATCATGCTCCTTACGAAATTGGGCAACTTCTTCTCCACTGCTATCAGCGACTGCTGGATGTTCCTTATAAAAATTCTTTTCAAATTTTGGAAGCGAGTTCAAATCCCACTCAGGTGTTGAGAGTCTACTGCGGTCTTCAAATGGCTCTGAACGTGAACCAACACGTCCACTCAGTCCACCTCCTCTGTTAGAAAATCTTCCGCCTCCATATCCACCGCGTCCGTTGTTATATCCACCGCCTCTTGAGAATCTATTGTTTCCACCAAAACTTCCTCTACCTTCAAATGCCATCTTTAAATCTAAATGTGAGTTAGATAAGTTAGGTTTTCAATTGCGATGAGATTCCTGTTTTATATGCAAAGAAATTTTTTTTTTTTTTTTTTTTTTTTTTTTTTTTTTTTTGGTGATGCCCTCTGCGTGGCCTCCCACCTAGCGAAGATACTTACAATACGAAAAATGCTACAAGAATTCAGAAGAAGTCAAGTAGTTTTTTAAATATTTTATACAGTTTATGTTCTATAAAGTTTCAGCTTGATGTAATGTATCAAGACACCAAAGCACGCATTTTCTTTTTTTCTTTTCTTTTTTACATGTCTTGTCTTTATTATTATTTTTTTTGTATTTTTGTTCTTCATTTCGTTTTCATCTAGGGTTCTGAAATACTATAACCTCCTTGCTCTACTTTTTCGCTGAAATTTTCTTCAATTACAGTGCATAACTCGGAGAGGTTCTCCAAACCCTGGTGTAAGGCTTCTGTAGCAGTAATATTACCATAAGTTTGAATTCTGATATTCATCTTATTGTCAGAAGGATGAGGGATCGAGTACCCACAGAATTCTACTTCGGGATTTTTCATTATCAAGTAACGTAACGCATTACCTAAGGTATGGTCCTCGTCAACGATCTGAAAAGAGGATGCTGTGCCATCATCTGATGATCCAGGAAGGAGCTTGATTTTCTCGAGATCAAGCTCTTGCTCTTCCTGAGGATAACCGGCATCTCTCTCATCACCCATGGCAATGTCGTTGTTCTCTGACATTATCTACTGTTTATGAAAAGATCCTCCTCTTTCTTACAATCCTTCCAGAGGCGAATTACAACAGCTTATTTTTTACTAGAAGAATAGGCTTCGTGATGAGCCGGGATGTGCGCAAGATTACACAAAGCGCGGAGAGTTAGGAAACACAAATACTTGTTTACAAATCACCATGGAAGTATTAAATGGCATTCTAGTTATAATTGGAGTTCACCGAAGAGGCATAGCTTTGAAATTAACCCCTATATAAGCCTATCTGTGGAGAGAACTTGTTTAATTTCAAGAAAGGTATATTTGGTAAGATTTTTTCCTACATACGAGATATTAACAATTTGGGGCCCATAGTATAGTAACTCATTTTATATTAAATGACTTCACAAACGTATACTTCTACCAGCTTGACGCAGCCTCTTTCAGAGTCCTACATGCACTTGTCTGAGGACGAGGAGACTGAGAGCAGCATAAACTCTCGAAGCACAAGGAAAAACAAAGAAGAGGACTTCGATGAACATGCAAGGATATCACTTCTAAGAATAGCAAAGGCCATTGATGGTGTTGCTCATAGTTCAAATAATGAGAAAACTGGGGACTTAGGAGCTGGGCATAAGTCTTCCCCAAGGACTGGAAAAGAAGATGTGTTTGCTTCGGACTTCTTCTCTTCACAGTCAACACCGATAGCACAGAAAAACGCCCCACCGGTTAATAAGGATCGAATTCTTACCCCTATTCACGAAAGAAAGAACAATCCAAAGTTAAATACAGACGGGGGCTCTTTTGTCAACTTGGGTGGCATACGCGGCTTAACCTACGAAGATTTAGAAAGCGCTAAGAGAGTGATAGATGTTTTATTGAATGATAAAGATTTAGGTAATCCAAGAAAAGAAATACCCGATGCCCCTGTACACAATGGAGAACCAGAGTTTCTGGTTGTTCCTAGGAAACCTACAGAGGAGAGCAATCCCTTTAAGTTGAATAGCAGAGAGTCTCAGAATAAGGATTTCGAAAATCGTAATGAGAATTTTGGTCTAGGTAATTTATCTAAACAAAGGAATGATTATGGTTCTTTGTCGAACAGTCCACAACTTAGTAATCTTGAGGGACGCGAAGAAGATAAAGACGAAATAGAAAGCTTTAAGGACTCTCCACTCACTAGTCCACCACAATCCCGCGAAATTCTGGATTCAAAAAACCTAGTAACGCCTTCTCACAATAATGATGCTTCTTCTAGTATGACGCCTTTTTCAAGAGGTGTCGAAGATTGCGACCAAGTCTGTGCTTCGGAGAAAGAAGTGCATCCCGAGCCTGTTGCGGCTAAAGACAGTAGTCTTCACGAACAAACCCAGTTACAAAAAGAGAGCATCAATCTCGAATCAAAAGTAAATAATTTGGAGAGTGAAGTTGAACAGTTACGTTCCGTTGCTGAATCTAATGCTTCATCCCTTAATGAAAAGGTCAATTCATCCGTCAAAAGAGAAGACTTGGAAGACAGCATTCTGCCGCATGAAAGTTCAGGAACGCCGGTTGCGTCATCTCATGATTATCACCTTGAGTTGGAAAACTTGAGACAGTTAACTCAAGCGCAAGATGGCGAGATTCGTGCCCTTCGCGCCCTTAGGGCCAATCAGGTAGAACTTGAAGAAGCAATCACCAGGTCGAGAATCAACGATCTTACGCTGCAATTGAATCATCTAAACATGCAAATTGGTGATACCCATGCTTTGATTACAAAGAAAAATATTCCCATGAAGTTTCATGAGTATTACGATAGATTTGCCTTAGACAAAGTAGATACACTTAGCAAAACAGAAATGTCCAATTTGATTAAAAACATCATGCTTTCTTTGCTAATAACCGATTTTAACCACCTTCCGGAAGTCTCATCTAAAGTTGGCAAATTTATACGTTTTCTGTGTCTTTTTATGGATCGTATGCATTCGAATTTCTTTGATGATGCACATTATACAACTCGACCATCTACTTACTTAAGGGATTATCGTTATAACATAGACGACTTGGGTTCATGTTTGGATATTCTATATAACAAAGTGGAGAAATATTTAGAACTTTCAGGCTGATGAGAAACAGCATTTTATTCGAACTTTTAGAAATATTTATAGTATGAATAATGATTTATATCGGAGTTTGTCGTCAGTTATGTTTGCCAGAGCTTTGATCATGTGACTTTAATTAATTTTATGTTCAACTTGGTAAGCGAGTACAAGGCATTCCTTCTGTATAGTTACTTCAATGTAAGCACTGAAGTCACTAGCTAAGAAGTTTCAATTGGCATAGGACAGTTATAGTTGTTTTTATTAAAAAAAAACTAGTGTTATTAGAAAGATAGAAGTAATTAAAGCTTTTGATTAATAGTTTGGTGGGGAAGGCATGTCAACCACACTTCGAGATCAGCGACAGGTACATAATACATCGCTGAGAGAGATGAATAAACAGAGAAGCGGACCATTGGATATACGTCTAGGGCATGGTGACAAAACACAGGATACATTTTATTCAAATAATAAAGCAACACCGAAAGACAATATGGGAGTTGGGCGGGACAGTCTAGATAAGAGAAGAGCAGACCCTAGCCAGCAGTCATTCGACAAAGATATAAAGAGTAGTTATTACGATATTGCAAGCGGCGCAAGTACAAGTGTACACGGAACGAGTGCAGGGCAGGATACTATTCAACCAGGAGCAATACCAACTCGTCCTGATTTTTTACTTGGACCTCCTCAGTTAGGTAATAATAATGCGAACATGAAGTGGGGATTGTATCCATATCCACCTCCAGTTTTGTCTGGAGGGAGCAATTTTGGTTATTTTGATCCAACGCTTGGAAGCAGACCTTCTCAGATTGATCTTGGAGTTCCCTCATTTTTGCCAAGGGATACGAGGAGGAAGTCTTCCTTGATGGGTATTCCGGAGTCCATCAGACCTCGAGGTGATAGTTTCGTACTACGGCCTCCTGTTAATTCTTATGCACACCCCCGTCTTAGTAGCAGTGAGCTAGATCCTTTCACACAATATCCGAACAGTGAAACTAGATCGAATAGTTTGTTTAACTCTCTCTTACAGTTGCCTGGATCCAATCGAAATTCTTTGAGTGGCTCATCACACAGTGTTCCTTCCATCAAAAGAAATAGCCATAATGGTGCCAGCTCCATGAATAATGGGTCGGATGCGAGAGCTCGCCAATCTTCTAATTCTGTGATGTCCTTGCAGGAATTTGAAGATGGACTAGGCACATTTCTATCGGGACAACAATATCCGCAGCCAAATCGTAACCTGGCTGATATGAAAGCTTTACAGGAGCAACTTAGCAGATATCAAACGCATAACAATTTCAAAAATAGTCAATCTTGGGCAGACATTTATAACTATGTTGAGCAAGGGGGGTCACTTAATGGCAATAGTATATCAGGTGTTGTGGCAGGATTGTCCAACACCGGTCTAAACTGGGGTTTTCTTAACGAACAACAGAAGAAAGACTCAATTTCGAGATTTGTGAATGATACTCAAGGCTACCAAAGAAACGAAGGTGTGGCGAGCACTAACTACGAAAATCCTTCGATAACGAAATTAAAGGAAGATATGTTTAAGAATAGCTCTGAGCCTCAAATATTGGAGAAGGAAGCAAGGAATAACTCAGAGAAAAATCATTCATCTTTCTTTGAGAACAGGAGATTGCATAGCGCATCAAATACAAATGATATCCTTTTGAAGCAACCATATGGTTATAATGATGTACCGCAGTCACCTAAGACTACACCCAAAATGTACAATCCTGCCTTGGTCCAGGAAGAGTCTTACGGTTCTAGTCAAGCTCCGAATTATGATGATAGCGAGAAGGTGGCTAATTATGGACCTGAATATATGAGTCCTCATCAAGCCAAACCCGAACGACGAAATGTTGAGAAAGAGACTGAAGTTCGAGGCCATTCGAAAGATGCCAAGGGGGCCGCAGCTGAAAATGTTCCTATAAATGATTATGGGAGGCCATTGCTAGGTGCTACAAAAATCGATCAACTTATGCTCGTAATACAGGCCAGAGACAAAGGCGTAAAGAGCCCTATTGAAATGAAAGATGGAAAAATTCCCTCTTCGACAAATCCTGATCATAAAGAGGAAATTTTGCCTCTGCCGCAGACTTTAGTCGGTAGCGTTGACAAGCCTAAGAAAGTAAAATTGGAATCATTACCTCAAGATAGTAGAGATAGTAAGAAAAGGGAGTGTCCTTATTGCCATAAAACATTTACTCAAACAACTCACCTTGAAGTTCACATGAGGTCTCATATCGGTTACAAACCATTTGAATGCTCTTTCTGTCACAAGAGGTTCACGCAAGGAGGAAACCTAAGAACGCATTTGAGATTGCACACTGGTGAGAGACCTTTTTCTTGTGAAATCTGCAACAAATCTTTCAATCGAAAAGGGAACTTGGTTGCTCATAAGCTGACGCATGAAAACCTCAGACCATATAAGTGCATATTGGACAATTGTAATAAGACATTCACACAGTTAGGTAATTTAAAATCTCATCAGAATAGATTCCATTTGAGTACATTGAATGAAATGACCCGAAAGGTGGCTAGTTTGAGTGGGGATCAATTTGAGGCTTTGCCTGCTGAAGAAAAAGATTTATTGAATTACTTCAAGGATTTGTATAAAAATTCGAATAAAGGAATACGTGGACGAGGAAAAAAGAATATCTGACTTATGTTCTACGAGATATGTCTTTATGATTTATGATTTAACTGGTGATTTTTCTATTTTTGACTTTTTATTTTTGTTCTTTGGTGTATAGTTCTTCTTGTACTTTATTATTTTTTTTTTTTTGTTGTTGATATATTTTGTGTGTCGTGTATATCTAGGTAATAAGAGAATTGGGAACTTCATATTAATACGGCTTTTCGATAAATTTGAAACCAAACTTGAGGACAATCTGTATGAACTTTTTGTCAAAGACGTTCAGCAGTCTTACTGGACCTTCAATTCCTTATTCATTCAAGGATAAAAATAATCCAATAGCGTCATTCAATATATCGAGATCGTTATGGACGGTATACGAAGGTACCAACTCAAAGAATGAAAATGCGCCTGTTACCATATTTGAATATGATTTAACAAGCGAATTCAATAGGCGATCAGGATTCGAGATAGTCGTGAGAAACTCTTTTAAAAAACTGAAACAGATCAAGCATCCGTTTATTGTTTCTACAATAGATTTTATTGAGAACGAGAATTATTTATATATAATTACGGAACCTGTGGCATCGCTCGTATCTTATTTGGAAAGCAATGAGCTCTCCGTTGAGGCAAAACTTTTGGGCATCTATCAGATCGGAGAGGCACTTTCCTTTCTTCATTCCAGATGTCACTGTGTCCATGGAAATTTGAATGCTCAATCATCCATCTTTGTTAATGAAACCGGTGATTGGAAATTATTTGGGTTTGAAATACTCACGAATGTTCAAGACGAGTCAGAGACGATTATACAGAATCATGCAGCAAAAGTACCAGATTTTATGAGTGAAGTTCCCGAGAGCTCTAGGGAGCAGGAAATGCGAGTGATCCAAAGGTTTCCTATGAAATTTGATTCGTATTTGTTTGGGCTTTTTATACAAATGGTGCTTACTCTGCTCGCAGCGAATCTGAAAAGTTCGACGAAAGCTTCAAACCTGAAGACTAGCTCGATTCCCAAAAATTTAGATGTTCTCTGCAAAAGACTCTTGAATAATAATCCGACACTAAGACCACCCATTGAAAAATTTATGAAAGAAGCACATTCCAATTTCTCGCAGAACGAAGTCTTTATATTGTACGAACAATTGGAAGAACTAAAATTCAAAAGCGACGAGAACAAGCGTTCATTTTTCAAGTTAGAGCTTCCAACTTTTATGTCATGTTATGAGAAGTATTCTTGGAGGTTGCTTTCCAAAAAGCTTTTACCGGAACTAATCACTCAATTTCTTGTTTTGTCGAAACAGAAACCATCAACTACCTGTCCACAAGATGAATTCCAAGACCTAACGGAAACATTATCGAATATATTTCATTATATTTTAAGAATAGGTTGTCAGTTGGATTCTGAAACTTTCAGTAAACAGATAAAGCCTATTATTTTTACAAGTTTTGCCCTACCTGATAGATCAATCCGATTGAACTTATTAACGCATTTGCCAGCATTTGCTTCATTTCTAACAGAAAGTGATGTTCAATCACAAATTTTTTACCCTATGCTCACCGGATTCCAAGACACGAATTTCATGATCAGGGAAAGTACACTCAAGTCCTTTACTGCCGTGATAGACAAAGTTTCAGTGAAACAAATCAATCAGGAAATGCTCAAGCTTCTTGCCAAATCTCAAGTTGATCCTAAACCTTCAATTAGGACAAATACTATTGTTATGATCGTGAAGATAGGCGACAAGATATATAAATCTTCGAGGAATAGTGTGTTGATATCTGCATTGAGCAAGGCCTTGCGAGACTCTTTCACTCCCTGCAAGTTGGCAGCGTTGTCTGGTTTCGAGTCCTTATGCTATCTGTTCTCTTTGCATGAAATTTGTAGTAAAGTACTTGGTCAAATAGCTGTTGCGCTAATGGACGAAAGGTCATACAAAGTCCGCACGGAAGCCAAAAGAGTCTTCGACCTTTATGTGAATCTAGTGGAAAATCATGCCGCTGCTTTTCCTAAAGAAGAAATAGATGAGGACTTTGAAGAAAAAGAATTCTACGAAAAAAATACTCATGTACCAGAATCTACGAGACGAGAGGAGAAGAATTTGCAATCTTCTTCCATGAACACGAATTTCGGCTGGAAGGCGGTTAACAAGTTAATCTCCTCGTCGGCTGTAGCCGGCGACCTTAATAATAATTTTAATCGCTCAACTCCGGCATTAAATAATGAATCGCCTCCAGTACATGCTACTGTTTCTTCAACGATTTTGGAAGACAAACAAGATGCCGACTTCGCAAATTGGGATGCTGCGGATAGTACTTTTGAGGACTTGGACAATTGGACTGATGGCCAGGATACTCTGATCCCTCTAAAGGAAAACAACAGCAAATCTTTTGGTTCGCAAACGACCTCCTATTCTAATAGTGAAACCAAGAGTGCCCTGCTGGGTCACAAAACTAACGTTGCCACTACCAAGAGCCCTGGTGCTACCTTAAGCATTGATTTACAAGACGACGACGACACTGGCTGGGATGATGCTGGCTGGTAATATAGCGCTTTGGCTTTTTGTATTTTGTGAATAGCTATTTTAGCTGTTTTACTACTATGCGGATGTATTATATAATTTGACAATAGCATTTCTGAGGTCTTTTACTCCAGCTTTTTCTCTTTTTTCTTTTTGTCCCTCTCGTAATTTGATCCATTTCCTTATTTAACTTAGGCATACGAGATGGCTCGTAAGGCTGAAAATAGTAAAATTGGATCTAAGGATAGATTATATTTCGGGACCGAATTCTATGTAAGATTGAACCTACCATAGTATTTAGTTAGTGTTAGCTCTGCGCCGCAGCGTTATCTAAATCTTACGCTTTTTGATCTATAGAATTACCCCGCCCCCTGTGTTTCGCCCCCCCTTCCTACTTCACTTTTCTTGAAATGCCGTTCCCAACGAACTAATATTTGGAGAAGTTCTGCAAAATCCGCAAAACACTAGAAAAAAAAAAAAAAAAAAGATTCATGTCTCACTTTTTTCTTTAGCACTATGCGAGATCAGCGTCGCATCTTTTTTTCGAAGAGTTTCCCTGCGTAGTTAACTGTTCACCCGCCCACAGTTAGTACTGCTATCTAGAGACAGATGTCACGCAGTCTCTGCTAGTGACGATTAACGCATGTCTGCATTAGCCTGTAAGATACGCTTAGCGAAGAATGTATACCTAGATTGGAAGTCGCGTTTGAACGGAAGTGGAGAAAATTTGTCTGATATTTTGATAGTACGCGCACGACCTCTTATGTAAACAGATGATTTTGAACGCAGCTGCAGACACTTATGCATTGGTCTGCTGACAGTGAAGGCAAACAACACTTGATCACCCTTTTGTTAGACTTGTCCTGGGAGCCCTTCTAGAGGGGTTTGTGAATCTCATACGGATGCAGACAACAGCCACTTTGCACCTGGGAATTTAAACGAATCATTGTTTTTTGTATGTTTACCTAAGGAGGTATTTTGTTGCTGAACCAATTCGCTTAAGCGAAAAAAATTATGCTCCCTTACTTAGGAGAGTAATGCGTTGCTGAACTACATGATTGTTCTGTACTAATACGGAGAAAAGTGATTACACAAAATTCCCATTGTTTATACGAAAAGGGATTGTAAATTATAAAGGGGAACCAGTGTCAATTCGTATTAAGACCTGTTGAAACGATACTTAAGAACCACAATAAATAAATCAAACTACTTAAGTTTGAGTACTATATATATTTTTGGTTATTGCCGATTGTTGCGATTGTTGTTTTTGTCGAGTCAAGACGACAGAGTCAGTAGCGGTACCAAGTGAGTGGTTGTCAGCGTAACAGATATTGACAGAGCGTAAAAACATCTGTTGCTCATTTATAAGTAATAATAGTGTACTGCAAAGCCAAAGGATATACAGAGTATGAAGCGCTTTTCTTTAAGACACAAGAAAAAGTCTGACGAGCAGACAGACGGTAAAGACGATCCAGCATCACCCATTAACCAACGACATAGCAGTGTCAGAAGTTACAGAAATTCTGCGAATGCTTCATCGAATGCAGGGGTGTCAGAGAATGGAGACAGCGAGGGGACACCATGGAAAAGATATAAATTGCTCGATTCTCCCTTTCCTAGATACAGACACTCAGCACTGCAGATCCTGAGTGAGAAAGGAGAGGTGTTTCTCATAGGAGGGTTAAAAGATGGATCAGTTTACAGTGATACCTGGAAGTTGAAGCTGGTGCGTGACTTTAAGGGTGCGGTTACTGGATATGAGGCACAATGTATCGAAATTGCAAACAATAATATGCCTTCAGCGCGAGTGGGACATAGCACTGTACTTTGCGGCAACGCTTATGTTATATTTGGCGGAGATACAGTGGACACGGATTTTCAAGGACGCCCAGACAATAATTTGTACTTGTTCAATATCAACAATAACAAATATACAATCCCTACCCACATACAGGACAAACCTAGTGGAAGATATGGACAGTCTATTGGAGTGGTGTCTGTGGAAGACAGTGAGAGCGTCTCTCGACTCTATGTGTTTGGTGGGCAACTTGAGGAGGAGTCATATGATGACTTATATTTCTTTGAGCTCAACTCGTTTAAGAACCCCAAAGCCAAATGGCATCTAGTCGAGCCTGCGAACAATTTCAAACCACCACCAGTGAGTAATCACAGTATGAATGTGCGCAGAAACAAGTTATATATTTTTGGAGGAATATACAACAACGAGAAGGTGTCTAATGATTTGTGGTGCTTTGATATTTCGCTAAACAAATGGTCCCAAATTCCGACGAGCGGAGAACTTCCTCCACCCATGAATGAGCATGCGAGCTGCATAGTGGGCGAGAACCTTTATGTATATGGAGGGAACGACTTCAGCGGTATTATATACGATTCGCTCTATGTCTTGAACATGAGCACCTGGGTCTGGTCAGCTTTGTCGCCTTCGGGTTATAAAAATGGTCCTGGTAGCCGTTGTGGTCATTCAATGACGTATATGCCCAGTCTCAATAGGTTATTGATTATAGGAGGCGATAAGAATGACTACGCAAGTGTACATGATGACGATTTTGAGGCCTATGATCAATACACTGGAAGAGAGAAGGGAACTATAATTTACGAGTTGGATTTGAACAAAGTTTCTAATTTTTTGGTTGGAGAAAAAGAGATTAAGCAGGATAGCCAGCAACCCAAGAAGTTGGCCGCGTCAGCAAATAATAAGCGCGCCTTGAATGATACGTCTTCTGTTGGTTCTCATCACGGCAGAAGTGCCTCTGCCGATGACTATAGAACCCCCAATCATTCGCCAATGGGACGTAAGCCTCCAATGGAAGAGCCTACTAGCAAACAAGATCCTTTTATTGAAGTTGGTGATTCAGTTATGTCTGCTAATAATACTATTTCCGAAGCAAGTTTCACTGGCGATCCTCTGGTGGAGAGCATAGCGCCAAATGGAAAGTCTCCTCATGCTGATATCTTGGATGAAAGTCGACCAGCTGCGAAGGGAGCTACCGCTGGGCCTTCGACAACAACCCCAGCCAAAGCAGACAAGGTCTTCCTTCGTGCCAATGAAGAAGAGTTGAAGAATGAATTGTCTCTGGCGAAGGCAAGTAGTCGAGCTCAAGCTGAAAAAGCATCACATGAGATAGACGAATTAGTTCTGGAGTTAGAAAATGTTAAGGAAGAGAATTACAAAAATATTACTGAGCTTAAGGATAAGATACGCGAAAGAGATTTTCTAGTCGCAGATCTCAAGAAACAACTTGATCCATCAGCTTTGGAACCCATAGAAGTCTCTGAAATAGAGGCCCGAGGAGCTCCTCATGAAGTAGGGTTATCCGAGTTCAGCAAGTATAAGATTCAAATTCTAGAATTAGGTAATAAGGTGACCCATTTAGAGCTGATAAATTCTAGTCTAAATAAGAGTATGCAGCACTTTGAACCTTTCATGGACAACCAAATGGAAGATGTGGGTAAATTGCAAAGGATTATGAAGGTACAAGAAGAAAAAATCGAAAAATTGTCAGAAACTCTAAAGGAACAAGAGCCAGTGTTGAAGGAAAACTCAAAGTGGAAAAACGAGTACGAAAATTTGAAGCTCGAGTTTGACAATTTTAAGATATTGCACATGGATGATTATGTACCCGAGGAGAAAACTATCGAGAAGGGTGAACCAGGTGAGGAGGGCGATGAGAATTATAGTACTACTGTGGTGATAAGACCTGGTCAGGAATCTAAAAAACAAATGTCAAGTTACTTGGAAGATTTGGTAAGCACCTGGTCAACTAGAAAAACAGATAAGGATACCCAAAATCAAAAAGACAAAGATTCTCGCACCGGTTTAGTAGAAAAATTGCAAGGCCAGCTCGATCAATTATTGGGTATTAGCAAGGAACAGGAATCCACCTCAGCTAAAGAAGTTGCAAGTTTGAGAAAGGCATTGAAGGAAAGGGAGGAAACCATTTCGATGCTCGAAGGCAATTATCAAGATGCGGTGCAGTCGGTGAATAATACTAGTAAGGCCCTTAATTTCACCCAGGAGCAATTGGGGTCGCAGAGAAGTCAGATTGAAAAGTTGATTACAGAAAATAATGAGTTGAAAATGTTTAAGAAGGCCTCCGAGGCGGCTGGGAAGTCTCCCTCTAAGCAAGCACGGGAAGCCACTCCTGACAAGAGGTCTCCAGAAGGTATGCCAGAAGAGGATGTCGACACCATTTCTAATGCTCATTATAACATGAAAGTAAAGGACTTGCAAGCTGACATGTATATTATCAGACAAGAAAGGGACCAACTCAGGGATACCGTTCTTGCTCTACAAAAGGAGTTATATTTATCGCAGAGTAACTGATGATATATAATGGGTGATATGCTAGTGATGTATATTGTGTACACTTTCAAATTAGTCGAATCTATAAATTAGTCGAGCCTGGTATTATATGTAGAAATAGTTGGAGCTACCAGTATACAGCAATCGCAAAGCGTAGACATACTTAAAGAATCTAGCATTTTTCATAACAAAAATTAGTTACGACTTAACTAGTATTATTTTCTAATATCACTCCTTTATCTTCAATTTCTGTCTCGCAGGAAGGGTTAGCAAAAATGGTAGAGTTTAAAGTCGAATTGGATGGGCATTTTTCAGAACTTTCATCCTCTTGAATTTCCCGCTTCAGAAAATGACAAACTTCCTCAGATTGCGGATTATCTTCGAAGAAATTCAAAGCAGAGGGCAGAGACTGTGGCGTCCGTACTGGACTTAAAGGGGACGAAAATTCCTCTTTTTCTTCGTATATGTCCTCATTTCCCGGCGTACTGACGGATCCAGTATCCTCATGATCTATATTTGAAATGTCAATAGGCGGTTCTGAAGGATACAAGCTGGCTTCATGTATCCGCATGCGTTCTTTCTCAGATATTTGACTCTCCTCGGGTAATGGGATAAGGTTAGGAAATTGAATCTCGTTATAGGATGGTATTGTAGAAGAATTAAATGCTTCATCATTATAAGCTTCCGAGTAAGGAGGGGTTCTATCCACATTTTCTTGTAATTCTTCACCCAATGAGGATCTCCTTCTTGACGATTGAAACGTATCTGTTTCGAGAAAATGGACGCTATTAGTTCTCGTCAAAGGAGTCGAAGCCACGCCTTGAGTTAGTCGAGTACCATTGTCAATAGATGAAATGTTTCCATTCTTTGATGCCAGCCTGGTAGTCCCTATAGTTATCTCGGCTGTCAACTGGACAAATTTCTTCATCTTTTTGAACTTATCAGTGTTCACAAAAAAGGATCTCTCATTATGATTAAGCAAAATATTAGGATAATTACTAAAGTCAAACTTGAAATCTTTAGCTTGCGTTTGGATATATGATTGAAGACTTGTTTGCTCTTTCTGTTTGGGTACCTCGGGATCATCCAATGAAACAGACTTCCCTGACAAATTAAGTAAAACCTCTATATAATACTGAAAAGACATCAAAGGACATCCAACAATGGTAGGAAACGCATCGACGGGAACCCGTATGGAGGATCGTATTTGGCCTTTTAAAGTCTTTGGATCGACAAATAATGGGAGTACTAGTTGCTGTAAGTCCTTTCTAAACGAGTCGTATAAGCCTTCTGGCCCATTGTCAAGACGACTTACTCTTACTAAGGTTATTATAATGCCATTCATATCTTGTATTTGTCTTAAGTGAGAAATGTTAATGCTAATCGGGATCAGTTCCCCCCTAAGGTATCCTCGTTGCGGTATCTCCAATGAGACCTTAATGACCTCTTGTTTATTCGAATCTCCTGCTCCCCTCGAATCTGTTGTGCTTGCAGGATTTGTGCCCCCACTTGTCTGGGGTTGACCGCTCGCGCTATCATGAGAGGAAGGAGGTTCTGAATTATTTGACGAGAACGATCTAAAAGTATTGACAGTGTTGACAGTTGACGCAGATGAGTAAGTCCTTGACAATTTCCCCTTCAGTCGAGGGTCTCTTATAACAAGCTTTTTGGCTGCAGCAGGAGGCAATTTGGAAACATCTATAGGGTTCACCAAGTGAATTTGTTTCTCAGAAGAAAGCACAAAGTCTTCGGCTTTCACAGCCTTAGGTTTTGTAGTGGTTTTTGACGAAATTTCAGACAAATTTCCAGGTTTTACAGGCGTAAACATATTTTGTAAAGATGACGAATCTCCCACAGATGCTCTTAAAAAATATTTAATAGAACCCTTGCCGAAGCTTATACTGCTATGCACATTCTTTTTAGGAAGCTTCACAACAAAGGGAAATCTATGTTCTCCTTTGAGTAGTCCATTTTCAAAGTCGCTCAGCCTGGATCGCGACGCTTCTTCCCCGTATATTCTAGTAGTATGATTAAATAAAATACGTTTTGTTGGTCTGACTTTTGCTTGCATCGAAGACTTGACTTTTACGTAGCCTACTAATGTTAATATAATCGAAACATTGGCAAGATTGCGCTTTGAAACAAAAATAATTGTTCCTGAGACTTCTTCCCCTGGATGCCATGCTTTGTGTGGATTATCCAACAGTATATGAAATACCTCTATTGATCTTAAATCTACCTTGTACATTCCACTGTCTCGTGCATTGTTTGACTGCAATGCCGTAGGCATAATTTTAGACACTGCTCTTTTCATATTCAGTAAGGACAAAATGTTAATTCACTCCTAGCTCCTAACAATTACTTTTAAAAATCAACTGGTACAAGCTTGAGTTGACCTAATTGGCTCTGCAATAACTAAAAAATACAATTTACCCTTTCCACCTCTTTCAGCTTACCGTTCTTAATTCCTTTTTCTTGTCAATATTGTCCTCGGAGACTGTTAGACACGGAAGCTATTATTATCTGATATCGTTGACAGCTCAGACTATGCAGGAATGCCATTTCACCTATATCTCCTTTTTTTTTTTTTTTTTTAGTTTTAAGCGAGTTATGGAGCACGTTGGAATAGCTATACCAATTCCAACTTGGTTGCTTGTGGGTATATCACGAAACTCTTTTTGAGGCGATAAAAGTAAATGCTGCTTTATCAAAAGTGAGAAAAAATATCAAAAAATTGTGAACGTCGTGAGAGTCGGAGAAGAGACCATCGCTTCATTCTACAAGAACTTGCGCAAGTGCGCTTCAACATCTTTTCTAAGATTTGTATTGAACCAGCGCACTAGCGACTTTTTACTAGACAAATTTCGTCTTAATTTTAATGTGAAATTGACTGTGGAAAGTGATAAGGATCGATTTTTCATTATAAGTCGCGTGCACAAAGACATAGTAGCTGTCTAACTATATAATGGAAGAAAGGATGTTAATCCATTAACTGGCAAGTTTTCTTTAGATAGATACTAAATACACAAACACCCTTCTAGGAAAAGGATAAACCAACAAGATCCGCATTTTGTTTGTATCTAGCTGACATGTAGGCGTATCTCTTCATATAGTAATGCAGTGTACATACAGGTAAAGTTAAGCTTAGATGAAGGAATTGGAGCATCATGGACTTAATAAGAAGGCTTCCAGTAGACAAGTCCTCTTAATAGAAGGCTCATCTTCTTCGTGGTTTTTTCTCAAATTTTGTCGAGAACAATATTGGTTGAGTAGAATAAAGTCCATTTGCTTTTTTCGCTTTTATTTTTTGATAAAAGGCCTTTGATAAAACCTCAACTGACTACAAGATTAGAGGTACAAATTTATCAAATATTATTATTACTGCAAATTAGAAACAGAATGCAAATTCAAAACTCAAAAATACTATTCCTTTCCTTCGCATTGGGAAAGCAAAGTCTCTAGTCAAAAGTCTTTTTAGTTCCTTGAAACAGCAGCTGCGGCTTTGCTGGACGAACGTTGGCACTGTATTTTCCAGGGCCTCCATTATTCCTACCACCGCTGGATTCCTTTGGAGTAGTGAAGTCTAATCTACATGGACGACCTTCAATATATTGACCATTAAGAGCATCTAAGGCTGCCTTCGCTTCATCAACAGATGAGTATTGAATATAGCCAAAGCCTTTTGGTTGTTGTGTATCAGGGTGAGTTGGGATTCGACAAGAAATGACGCTTCCATAATCGCCGAAGGTAGCGAATAAATTATCACGCAGAGCATTGAACGACAAATTACCGATAAATAATGTATCTGAAGCTGGGGAGACAACGTCTCCGAATTTTCTTGCTCTGTTTTCTTTGGGATTCGAAGCACGTGGTTTTCCAGTACTCAAGTCTAAGTTTACTGGTCTGCCATCAATCTCTCTGCCTTGGTACTCGCTCAAAGCTCTTTCTGCTAAACTTTTAGACTCAAAATCTACATAACCATAGCCTCTTGACTTTCCGGAGGCCCTTTCCATTATAACTCTAGCTCCAGTTACTCCTCCTATTGGCTCAAATTCTCTTTGTAACCACTCGTCATCAACGTTCCACGATAATCTCCCCACAAAAAGGGTACCTGGTTCATCATTAGCTTTATGTTTTTTAATTCCACTACTCTTTTGGTCTGCATCTTCATCGAGCTTTCTTTTGTGTGAGTCATTTTCTTTCGAAGAACTTTCGGAAGTATGAGAAGATGTAGATGAGTCAGAATCAGCCTTTTCACCCGCACGTTTTTCGTCTTCAGAATCTGATTCGGAATCAGAATCAGAACTGCTTTTACCAGAATCCGAATCCGAATTAGAGTTGGAATCGGACTCGGAATCGGACTCAGAATCAGAAGAATCAGAAGAGCTAGATGAAGAAGAGTCATTATCCTTAGAGTCCGACTCAGAATCAGAATCAGAAGAAGAATTGCTAGTGGTCTTCTTTACCTCACCTTTATCCTCTTTCGATTTCGATTTTGACTTGGATTCAGATTCAGATTCAGATTCAGAGTCGGACTTAGACTCAGAGTCGGAGTCAGAGGATGAATCTGAATCCGAACGCTTTGAGCCTTTCTTATCGTCTTCCGACTCAGACTCGGACTCGGACTCAGATTCAGATTCAGACTCAGACAGCTTTTTACTTGCAATTTTACCTTTAGCTGTAGTTTCCTTTGCTTTTGTTTCCTTCGTTGATTCCAGTTCAGATTCTGAATCAGATGAAGACGAGCTTTCTTCTTCCGAGGATTTCGAATCTGTCCTTGAACTTTTATTATCATCTGAGTTTGAACTAGAGCTATCCTCGGAGTCATCTGAATCTGAATTGCTTTCTGAGTCCGAGTCGGAATCCGACTTTGCCTCAGATTTTGCGGAAACTGCATTGACTTTTTTGTCTTTGCTGCTATCTCCTTTCTTTTGGAAGTCAGATCCAGACTTCAGCGATTCCTTAGAGGAGCTTTTCTTATTCTGCTGTTCTTCCTCATCTGATGAGGATTCCGCATCCGAGGAATCACTTTCAGAGTCATCCGAGCTACTCTCTTGGTTGTCCGAAGAAGATTGATCAGAATCTGAACTCGATTGCGATTCTGATTCGGAAGAGCTATTGGAACTGGACGAGGACTCATCCCCCGAGTCAGAATCCGAAGTCCTTGTCGTTTTCTCCTGTACCCTTTTATTCTGCATCTTTGCAGGCCTCGTTGAAGTCTTTCCCATTTTCCTGCTTTATAGGGCTAATTAATATGGGATAATTTCAAGGTAATTCTCAAAAGTACTTCTAAAATAGTGAAAAATTTAATATTGAACTGAAGTGGTAAGCACGTGATCTCTTGCGATGAGCTACTCGTAAGTTCTTCTCTGTTTTTTGTCTTACTTTTTTTTTTTTTTTTTTAAATTTTTTTTTTGCGGCAAGAACTGAAGCAATACCTTTTCAAGAAATAACAACCCTCGTTTACGGCGTATTTCAGATCACATATCATTCGAAAGCTGCGCCTAAACTTTTTGAAGAGGTACAGAGAGTAGCTTGCAACAGACAAGTATTCACTTGAGGAAAGAGTAAAAAAAAAAAAAAGAGCACCAAAAGCCTAAAGCACCTACATCCCTGATATGTAGAATTAATTGTAGAAAGCAGAGAAAGAGAGAACGGTTTGAAAAATTGATCCCACAGACGTCAAAAGTTATATATTTCATTCTTTCTCTACTACGCATCAGTGTATTCGTTCTTCTCGTTTTCGGCTAGAACTCACCTGATGGGGGATAGGTGGGGTAAAAAAAAAAAAATTGATTTTGTACGACCTAGGCGAGTGACTCAATCACTCGTGCCTGATATATAAGATAGACACCCAGCTTGGAAAAGTTCTTTGCCAATAACCATTTTTTAGGGTTTCGTTTTGTCATCATTCAAGTATCAAGTAAGTTGAACTAGGATTTTCTTACAGTATACTTAACTGCATTTGGACTTCTTATTTAAGGACTTTCTATTTAAAATACTCAAAGAAGAAGACAGAAAATTTTTGCGAAGTTCTTCCTAGAGAGATATAATTAAATGTTTAGACCAACATCTACTACTTTACAGAGAGCAGCATCACAGTTGAAACCTTATGCTAATATGTTAAGGGATCCTGGTATTAAGTATAGAGCATTTCAAGGGGTGCCCTTACCCGACAGGACATGGCCAGACAAAAGGGTGACGAAGCCACCTAGATGGTTATCTACTGATCTTAGGGACGGAAACCAGTCTTTACCGGATCCAATGTCAACAGAAGAGAAGAAAGAGTTCTTTCATATGCTAGTAGACATTGGATTTAAGGAGATAGAGGTGGCTTTCCCATCGGCATCGCAGACTGATTTTGATTTCACTAGATATGCGGTTGAGAATGCACCAAGTGATGTTTCAATCCAAGTTCTTTGTCAATCTAGAGAACCGTTGATCAGAAGGACGGTGGAATCAGTCACGGGAGCAAAAAAAGCTATTATCCATGTATATTTGGCCATCTCAGATCTTTTCCGTGAAGTAGTTTTTAAGATGTCGAAAGAAGAAGCCATCCAAAAAGCTATTGAGACTACAAAATTAGTTAGGTCTTTAACTAAAGATGATCCTGCACAACAAGGTACGGAATGGACCTACCAATTTTCTCCAGAGACTTTTTCTGACGCTCCCACTGACTTTGCTATTGAAATCTGTGAGGCAGTCAAGAAAGAATGGGGTCCTAGTGAGAAGACCCCATTGGTCTTCAACTTGCCTGCCACAGTTGAAGTCGCCCCTCCAAATGTCTATGCTGATCAGATAGAGTACTTCTGTCGTAATTTAAGTGAGCGTGAAAAGGTTTCTGTTTCTGTACACACACATAATGACAGAGGTTGTGGTATCGCAGCAGTTGAGTTGGCGTTAACCGCAGGAGCGGATAGAGTCGAGGGTTGCTTATTCGGTAGTGGCGAGAGAACTGGTAACGTGGATTTGGTTACTCTTGCTTTGAACATGTATACCGATGGCGTCTCGCCAAATTTGGATTTTTCTGACATAGAATCGGTTATTAGAGTGGTAGAGAAATGTAATAATATTCCGGTGCATCCAAGAACGCCATATGGCGGCTCACTCGTTGTGTCTGCTTTCTCCGGATCACATCAAGATGCCATTAAGAAGGGTTTCGCTTCTTCAGAAAAGAGGCAAGCCCAAGGAGACATTAGATGGGAAGTTCCATATTTACCTTTGGATCCAAAGGATATAGGAAGGAACTACGAAGCAGTCATACGTGTTAACTCGCAATCAGGTAAGGGTGGTGCCGCATGGGTAATTTTGAGATCTTTAGGATTGGACCTTCCAAGGTCTCTTCAAGTTGCTTTCTCAGGCATTGTACAAAGGCGCGCTGAAGTTTTAGGAAGAGAGTTACAAACAGAAGAAATTATTGCTCTATTCAAGAACGAATACATGAATAAGCCTGATGAGCCAATTATTTTGGAAAGTTTCGAAGTACCTAATCATGCTGCTTCTGCTAACCGCGAAATTAAGGTAGTATTTTTGGTTAAGGGAGAGCCTGTAACACTTCATGGTACTGGTAACGGTCCTATATCATCTTTCATCGATGCTATTTCAAGTAAATTTGGTACTACGTTTGAGGTAGTTAATTATTTTGAACACTTGGTCGGTTCTGGTGCTCTGGGTAGGGCGGCCACTTACATTCAGTTGAAATACCTTAATGAGAGAGGTGTAGAATGCCTGAGATGGGGATGTGCAATTCACACTGATGTATCGCAGGCATCTTTACAAGCTATAATGGCTATTTTCAATGCATCTATTGTGTCTCAAGAAATTAAGATTTAGGTAGGTTAAAAAAATTCGAAGTAAGCGTTTATGTAAAAAAAAAAAAATATATATATGGCTAGCGCCATTATATCCTGTAAACTTTGTGCTAATTGTGAGGGGCGAAATATGCGGTGAAAGGAAAGGGCTACAACCCTAACAGGTCGCAACCGTCACCAAAAAAGGAATCACGTGCCTTTTTTTTTTAGCCACTTTGATGCGCACTTTGAAAAATGGTGAAGATTTTCAACTTGAAGTTAAACTTGTATAGTACCTTACAGAGGGAGTACGGATATGTCTAACTTTCAGCCAGTTATAGTTATTGACGGCAAGGGCCACTTGTTAGGACGTCTAGCATCTACTGTTGCAAAGCAAATCTTGAATGGTCAAAAGATTTCTGTGGTTAGATGTGAGGAATTGAACATCTCTGGTGAATTCTTCAGAAATAAGTTGAAGTTCCAAGACTACTTGAGAAAGGCTACCAGATACAACAAGACTAAAGGTCCTTTCCACTTTAGAGCTCCTTCAAGAATCTTCTACAAGGTTGTTAGAGGTATGGTTCCTCACAAGACTGCCAGAGGTAAGGCTGCTATGGAAAGACTTAAGGTCTTCGAAGGTGTACCTCCCCCATACGACAAGAAGGGTAGAGTTGTTGTCCCACAAGCTTTGAGACTCTTGAGGTTGAAGCCTGGTAGAAAGTACACCACTCTTAAGAGAGTCTCTTCTGAGTTTGGCTGGAGATACGAGGGTCTTGTCGACAGGTTAGAAGAAAAGAGAAAATTAAGAGGTGCAGAATACTTTGCAAGAAAGAATGCTTTGACTAAGAAGGTCGAAAATGCAACTGCAGCTACCGCTGAATCCGATGTTGCTAAGAAATTGGCAGCGCTTGGTTACTAAGAAGCTTACATCAATAGGGAAACATATAATCACGTATAATATATACATTTAGTCAAAAGACGGAAGAACTATATATTTTGTAATGTTACAAAATACCTTTTGATAACATACCAGCGCGTAATACTGTAGAAGAGAGTGAATGAGCGCTATTAGTCATAAAAAAGGGTTGTGTAACGACTCGTGGTATAAATTTCCAGGAAGGATGGAGACTTTGTACAAGAAAGATGTAGTATTTCTGGGAGAATTCGATCCCGTGAAAGATATCCAAAGAGGAAAAGTTCTCAATATATACAATCCGGTGCTCAGCAAATGTATCGATTACATTATAAGAATCCTAGATCAGAACCGCATACTTTTCTCCAGCAACATTATCTATGTCAATAATTCCATTCCAAACAAGTTGTTTAATAGCGTCAATAAGTCTTGGGTGGATTTCAGGAATCAACCAGACCTTTTGGACCGCATTCACTATTTCAAAGTCAGTAATGTTGTAGAGGTAAGAGATATTATTGAAAAAGAAGGTCAAAATTCAATTGTAATCATCGAATCGCTCGATCAAATCGTTAATTGGACTGATATAGACTACAACGAACTAAACTTGATTACCAACAGAGTGTTACTTTCATTACAAAAGTTCAGATTTTCAGCGTTACTTAGTAACTCCTTTAACACCTACATTAATTACTTTGTTCACAAAATCTGTGATATCTAAAAGCATGCTGTCATTGTCCTTTAGTTTTAAACGAAGAAGTCTCTTTCCGTTTCATCCTGATCATGAGTGGTATTTTTATCTTCCTGTTCTTTATTATTATGTAAATACACCATCACGCATAATGTAGATTTTGCATTACAAGCTACATTTTAGTTCAAAGGAATGAATGAATTTAAAAAATTCATTCAATAGTTTCGCTTTCAGTCTTAATTAACTTCAGAAATTCAAACACATATTTAAAGCATTTGTATGGAGATAGTACTTTTCTCAAATTGCGCTTCAATATACGAGAAGGCCACATAAATTGTTTCGTTAAAAATAAAAAAAAATACAGTTGGCTGGAAAGAACAACATGCTGATACAGGAAAAGAACCCTCCGGATCAGCTCACGCAGATATTTCGGAACGAAGGTTCACTTGAAGAGCTTCCTGAAGTGCTAAGCTATTTGAGTCAACATAAAATAAAGTTAGATTCCGAGATAAACAACGAAATAAAGTCATTTAGAAAACCTATTTCATTGGAGGATGATGTTGAAGAATTGGTCAATGGCGTATCAAAAATAAGGAATGATTCTTCCAAAGCGCAAGAAACTATATTTAACACGACGTCTTATATTCAAAAACTAGATAACTGCAAGAAGAACTTAGTATCGCTGATGACAGTACTTCAAAGATTACAAATGCTTTCTGATGTTAATAACTCGCTACACGAAATTGTTCCCACCAAAAATTACAAGGAGATAGTGCAAAAGCTAGGGGCTTTGAAGGAGTTGCTTAAATTCTTCAGGTCATATAAATCAATAGAAGAAATTAACAAAGTGAATACAAGGTTAACGAAGGAACAGAACAAACTAGTTGATGATATATTTATTGATTTTGAAGATGCAGTCGTGAACAAGACAGCAAAAGATCAATTAGTTTATGGATGTAATATCCTTGAGTTGGTGGATCCGAAAAACAAAAATAAACTACTTAGTTGGTTCTATAATTTACAACTTAAGGAAATCCAAAACGTTTTTAGTAGTCGAGACGAAGCGGGATCCTTGGAAAACATTAATAGAAGATACATATATTTTAACAATACATTGTCAGACGTCCATCGGTCTTATTTGGGACTTTTTCCAAAAGAATGGAAAGTCGATTTGGAATTGAGCAAACTTTTTTGCGACTTAACACGAGAAGAAGTGAGAAATCAATTGAATGATAATGTCCAACCAAATATATTGCTAGACACTTTGATGATTACCCTAGAATTTGAGAAAAACCTTAATCTGTTGTTCCACACAAACGAGTTCGATAGAATAATCCTGAAGCTGTTTCAACCTTATATGCATATATGGGTTAAGGAGCAAGACAATGTGGTAAACAGGAAGTTCATGGAGTTTTATTCTCGTAGTCAACTTCCCGAAGAATATTCAAGTGTTAAGTCATATGAAGACCTAGTTGCTTTGTTGAAAATCAACAATGTACCCAATATTTCTACATCTGCCGTAGAAATATTTAAATTATATCACAGATTGTTCTCCTCTGCACTCAGATTTGGTAACGGCGAGATACTAGTTGGCATATTCAAAGTATTCGTTAAATATTTGAGACAATTTTATTCAAAAGCAATGCTTCCTATGATCCCACATGATGTAGAGCATCTAGTTGGTGTGGAACCAGTAAAGTACTTAACAATGATGCTTAATACAGGAGATTATATTATCAACAATATAGGAGGATTAGAAGAAAAGTTTTCAAACACTATTGACGAACGTTATAAGAGTCAAGTATCTTTTGAATCCTCTGGGGAAATGTTTTATCACTTAATAAACGTATCTATTCAATTTTTGTTGAACAAGATATTATATGATCTCAAGTTTCCGTGGAGGCAATTTGTGAATAATAACTGGAAAAATATGGAGAAAATAGGGCCATTATCCAACTATATGATTGACTATAAGCAATATTTGTCAAGAGATTGCACTGCGATATTCCCTATTATTATTCGTGAAAGTTACATCAAGAATCTTTCATATAAATTGGTAGAGGCAGTAGTAACTTCATTTCTGAATAATATAAAATTACTTGGTCCATTGTCGATTGTCAACTTAGAGCAAATCAAAAATGACATAGAAAATTTGAAGACACTAATGGATGACTTACCACTTTATTCAAACCCCAACCGGGACACTTCCATTAACGTGCAAGTGAGTGAAACAAGTTTGAAGCCTTATCGAAGGCATGTAAATTCACAATTTGATAAACTATTTGCATTACTTAGAATTTTGATGGTTCCTATTCTGCCTATTAATCATTTTATTTTGAGTTATTTTGATATTATCGGGGATCGTTCTGTTTCCCATTTTCTGAAAGTTTTAAGTTACAAGTTTCTTGACAATAGTGCGAAGCATCAATACATTGATGCTTTTAAGGATCAGGCATCCTATCAGAATACCTTACCAGAGGAATCTCAGTTACTTTCAGGAATCGCGGATATTGAAGAGGTAGCGCCTAACGCTTCTATTGAAGAGTTGAGATCAGATGAAAAGGGCACGAAGTCACCCACTTTGTTTCCTACAACTTTTCAAATTAACAACATCGAGAAAAATTTACGAGATTTTGCTTTTTCTGGAGACGGCCATGTGTCAAGATTAAGAAACTTTGGTAAGTTTTTTAGTAAGGAAGGTACTCATGGGTAGGATAGCTCGCGCACGTGATCCTTAAAGAAGACAATGACTCTAAAAAAAAAAAAAAAGAAAATCAGGCGAAGCTGAGGTCGAAAGTATTTAGGGCTGATGTCGAAGGTGGCTAAGGTATGTGGCATTAAGACAGAGGAGGATGCTTTGAAAGTAATAGAATCCGGTTCTGACTTGATGGGTATAATATTAGTTCCTAATCGAAAGCGTACGGTTGATCTCGCTGTTGCACGGAAGATTTCAAATATGGTAAGGCACCGAAGAGAAGTCAAGAATAGGAGGTATAAGACTATGGATGAAATATTTGAATTCATTTCCTCAAAAGAATATAATCACATAGACGATTATTTATTGCATGTTAGTGATGTGATAAGAGAAAATGGTCCCTTTTTGGTAGGTGTGTTTCGAAATCAAAGCTTTGATGACGTTTTTAAAATAGCGACCGAGTTGAAATTAGATTTCGTACAACTTCATGGAGATGAGGATTCTCTTAAATTTTGTGATTTAAACTTAGAGAAAGGGAAACCACGATTCGGTGTTATTCCAAGATTTGTTGTCCCCAACGACGTTGATAAAATGTACGACGTACTAGATAGGATAATAAAGGATAAGCGCTGGGTAGGAAAGGGATTTGTGTTACCACTTCTTGATGCTGAAGCAGGAGGTGAAGGCAAAACAATAGACTGGGCAGCTGTCGAAAGATTGGAAAGGGGAAAATATATTTTAGCAGGTGGCTTAAGTCCAGATAATATTCTGAAAGCAAAATTAATAGAGAAAGCGATAGCATATGATGTAAGCAGTGGTGTTGAAAATAAAGAAGGAACTAAGGATCACCAGAAAATAGAACTTTATATAAAAAGCATCAAATCATGATCAGTATCGGAAGTTATACGATATCGTTATATTAATTAAGCTATTTACTATCTAGCATAACCTTGTCGAATTGTTTTAGTAATAGAAACACTCAGTCATCTTGATCCCAGTTACCAGGGCGTGCCTGAGGAGGTTGAGGGCCACCAGCTTTTTTCGCCATGATGATTTGGTCAATAGATAATATAGTGTTAGCAGCATCTGTAGCCAATTCTATAGCGGACTTTTTAGTTGAAAGTAAATCAAATATACCAGCTTCTTTTGCATCAAATATCGAATTGGACGTTTCACCATCAACTTCAACTCCTAAGCTGCAAGGTTTATCCTCAACTGCAGAGTGCGCAGCGTAAAGTTCACTTAGAAGCTGTGAAGCATCCAAGCCAGATGTGTCACAGAGAACACGAGGAATTACTTCAAAAGCTTTAGCGAAATTCTTAATTGCTAGTTGCATTAAGCCTGGTGTGCTTTCACCATACTTGGTTATATGTTTAATTAGCTCCATTTCAACAGCACCGGCACCAGGTAAGAGTCTGTTGTCTTTTATCAATCCACGAATTGAATTCACTCCATCATCAATAGCTCTTTCGATATCGTCCAATAAATTATGAGTAGCGCCACGTAAAACGATTGTAGCAGTCTTGGATATGGACTCGTTTTGTCTAAAGACGGTCACCCTGTCTCCACCTATTTCTTTAGTTGCTACGACGTCAACCAAGCCCATTTCATCAGGCATAGGAGCCCCAAGTCTCGCCAAGGGGGATGCACCGCACACTTGACAAATTCTTCTTATATCAAATTTAGATGGAACTCTCAATACTAAAATATTATGTTTATTGAAGTAATGCAAAGCTAGATCGCCAATAGATGACCCAGAAATGACAACACCAACGCCGGAGTTCTTAATTTCAGATGCCATTTTATCAAGCTGAGCTTCTTCGCCTTTTGAAAAATCTAACATTTCCTTAGCGTTGCGCAACAAGACAGTTCCTTTAGTCTCCGTTGTAGAAATATCAATAGGACAGGTGAAAACTGCCACCTTTGTAGGACGAGTAATTTCCTTCACAGCGCCATCTGGTTCTCTTGGGAAAACCATACCTTTCACAACATGAGAGGCTGGTAAAGAGGCTCCCATCACTTTTACCACTCTGACAGAATCAACATTGAAGCCTTTGGGTTGCCTAGGATTTATAATTGTATTTACTGCGTCAACTACCAACTTGGACACAATATCTTCTGACTCATGTTGCTTAGCCGAGACTACTGCTCTCACTGCCTTCATAACCTCATTGGTTTCGTTAACCGATTCTACTTCGCTGACTACTAACTTGTCCAAAGTCTCCAAGGCATACTTAGAAGCCATGCTATATCCCTGTATCACTTCAGCAACGCTGAGACCTAAGTTAAGTAATTTTTCAGCTATGTTCAAAAGTTCTCCAGCCAAAATTACCACCAAGTTCGTGTTATCTCCCATCTCAAATTCTTGCTGCTTGGAAGCCATAATTAGAATTTTAACAGCTGGATGCACTATTTCCATTTCTCTCACAATAGTGGCGGCATCATTGGTTATAAACATCTTACCTTGCTGATTCACGATAATTTTATTCGTTCCATTTGGCCCCATAGAACTCAATACAATGGACGATATTTCTCTAACTGCCTCAATATTTCTGATAATAACTCCATCGGCACTTGAATAAGATTGATACCCCTGTTTAAACAACCCTGCATTAGGGGCTTGAGGTAATTTGAGCGACATCTCTAGTTACTATTTCTCTTCACCACGCAAGCTTGTCTTTTTTTTTTGGGTACTGAAATTTTTTGTGTAATTTTCGTGCGCATCCTACTTTTACTTCACCAGTGCGCCGTAGCTAAAATCTAAGCGAATACAAGTAGAGAGGCATAAACATAGTTAATAATACTATTTATATCACTGAAATAATCAGTAAGGCTATATATAAACTGAAAGATTTCATTATATCTAGTCTTCGATTTTTAAAGTTTGAATGTCTTTAATGTCCAAAGAGTCAATGTCATCAAATAACTTCAGCAAGCCAAATATGGAACCAGTATCTTCTTTTCTCTGAGAAAGATAGGCTTTGCATCTTTCAAACACTTTTTCGTACTTTTCAACTTTATTTGATAATTCTTTTATGTGCTTTTCCTGGTTGCCTATTGTTTCTTGCAAGTTCTGATGGGCTTGTCTTTTTCGTTGCCTACTTTTGAATGCGGCTATGCGGTTTCTCTCTAAAGACCTTTCCTTTTTCCACGCGGTGGAGCCAGGTAGCGGGCCATGGCTAGGATTAGGTACAATTTCATTATTGTATATAAATTGATGGTCAAGATACGGCATCTCCGTAGTTGGTGGTCTTCCTTGTTGTTGAAGGTTGGTGCTTTTAGGAGCACCTGAGGGTGCCTGTACCAATGGCTCATGTAGGGAGGCATCTATCGACCTATCCGTAGATGCAACATTAAGCATATTCGGTCCCGATCCTATACCCTCCACGTTGTAATCAAATGGCATACCTTCTTGAGAAATCATAGGACTGTTATTTTGTTGAGGAGAAAATTGTTCGTACTCGTCGTTGTCGTCGTCAAGGCCGTTATACTGTGAAGATGCTTCGTAATTAATCAACTTACTTATTTGGCCGTTTGCAAGTGATACCCGCCTCCTCCTTGGCTGATAGCCGTTAATAGGCATCTCAGTAGTAGAGTCGTACACGAAGGGACGCATATCATGAAAAGTATTATCATCAAAAACATTAGGATGGACTAGTGCATTAGTATTATATGCTTGTTGAAAATCAAGGTAATTTTTACCCTCAGAAAAAGTACTTGGGTTAGTTTCCATGGTACTAGTAGGTCTTTCAATTGGTTTTGCCAGTGAATGCCTTTCTAGCGAAGCCAACGCCGACTGAGTTTGAGTTGGAATATAATTCATAGGCTGGGTTACATTCCAATCTATACCAGGATCTCGAAAACGAGCCATGCTACTTCCTGAATCCATTTGTGCACCGTCATCCAACTCACTATGCGACAAGGACGGTGGCCGCTTATCTTTGTCAGATATCCATAACGTGCTTCCTGAACTCTCGTCTTTATTTAAATTATCAAGACGTGGAGCAATATTCGTCTCCACTTGAGTATCGTGAAAGTCTGAGCCGTCATTCATTTCGTGTTTCTTTGAGCTCTTTCCATAGCTCCTCGTTTTGGCTTGTGCACTTTCCTTTTATCAGTTAAATGATCATCGCACTACCCCTTGTTTCACACAAAAGACGTCAAAATTCAGCGGTACAATATACTTAATCTCTAACCATTCATGGTTAATATCAGCACTACCTTCAAGAATTTTCCTCAGTATAATGAGTTGACGGAATTCTTGTACAATATTGAGAATGAAGAGAGGGGCTTTGTTTCTTCTGTAAAAAAACAGATCGAAAAGCTGTCCGCCACGGAGTACTGTTTCGAATTTGTGGTTGAAAACCAAAGAGGAATGAAGTTCTTTGGAATTCCAGTTTTTTCCAACCGCTCTTTAATACCTCTTTTAGATCCGCCTAACTATCAGCTGCTTGACGGGCGAAGTATGATACTCATCCACGATAACATTGATAATTACCCTTTGCCTGATTTGAATTGGAAATGGAGTTGGAGTACCTGGTACGTACTTATGCTAAACGACGTGGATGGGCATGGTTGGATCTATTCCCATATTAATTTCAGCAGTAAGAAGTGGAAAGGTCACTACAACTTCGGAAATTTTGTTCGGAGGAGGATATGGATTCGTCTCCGTGAACGTTCTTGAACTTTTCAACTGTCCATGGTTCGATCAGAATATATGTTAGCATCTGACATAATAAATCAAGCCAAGTATAAAAAAAAATTGGTCTCAACGTCAACTTGATTTAATCATATCCAGTTTTTTTATTTTTATTTAATTTTAAACTTTTTTTGAAGAGGTATTTATTCGTTGATGAACGATTTGGGTTTTAGTTCTTTTGATCTAGACCTACAGAGGAGGGGATTAGGAAAATTAGAATGCCCTAAATAGATTTATTCGCATTGTACATCATATTCGCTTTTTATATGGCGCTTTCTGAAAATTGGCTGCAAAGAATCAATAGTATATACAGGAGAAGCTAGTAGTATAAAAGCGGACTAGGAAGAGTTAAAGTAGACTTAGAGAGAAACTTAATGAGCGATATAGAACTACCTTTGGCTATATCGTTAATTCGATTAAAAAAATCACTTAAACATGATTATTCCTATCAATGTATTTATATACTCAATTCATTTTCGAAGAAGAACGTACTAACAGAATAGATATCATCAACAACTTGATATTGAAGAACAAAAGCAGCAATAAACCGAAGTGCAAGAGATTTGCAAAAGAATTTCTAAGCTTAGGAATCGATGTCACGGATGACGACACAGAGGAGATGATGCGAGCCATCAATGTAGATGAAGTCGTGAATAAAGAATACAGTGTGGGTGATATTAAAAAGATTCTCACCATTTTCAAACATATGATTAAAGGGGAGAACCTGAAGCGGTTTTTCTTCTTGTTATTTTTGTTGGCTCGCATAATGAGGAATTTGAGCCGGCAAATGCTACACGAGTTACCTTTTAACAAACACAAAGGATGTCAATTGAGTTGGAGCGAAATATTACAAGGACTTGATGAAAGTCTAGTTCTGATTTTTCTCCACGAGCCTAAGTGGAACCGGAAGATCCGTATAAAACAGCAACTAGTATTGGACATTTATAAATATTTTTTTGAAAATTTACCAAAACAAGCTCAGCCCTCGGAGCGTAAGATCTTGACTATTGAGGAGTTCATACATGAATGCGTAACCAGTGTGATTAAAATCATCCTATTCAAAATGAACAAAAGCCGACTGACTGAGATCACTGGGATTAACAGAGCCGCCAAGAAAATAACCGAAAACGCAACCAGTCTAAGAAATCTTGAATGGAATAAATGGAGTCTTGAGTATCCAAGGTTCATAGAGTTAATGTCAGCTGTGAACAAAAATATGATTCCCTTTCTTTTGGAATCTTACTTAGAACTCATCAACCATCATCCTGAAATGTCTCGAGAAGACCAAAAAAGATTGTTGGCATTTCTCATAGTATATCAAGACCCATACGTAGTCGCCAGATACCAGTCCCTTAGGATCTGCGATCGATAACTCTAATTGCGTCTTTAGAGAATAGATAAGTGCAACCGCTTATGAACGTGGTAGAGGCCACAACAACTTCCATCCCCTTCAAAAACAAGTGGAAATTTCTAATCAATGATTCTTCTGTCAAAACACCTTCAATTCCGGGCTGTAAAACAAGTACCCCGAGATATATCATCTGAAAAAAAGTATTTACTTTGGAGATAGTATTGGGGCGGACGGTTGCCGAGGGAATTGAAATGTCAGCATACCGCTTGAATGTCTTTGGAGAGTCTAGAGTCACATACCTATAATATATCGCCATTAAACTTAACAATAAATCTCTACCGATAATCAATGACGCTAAATATGTTGGAACATGTCCCGCATAACATAGAGAAAGCGTACATATGGTCATCATTAGCTTATCAGCCATCGGATCAATTATTGAGCCAAAGGCTGATTTCATATTCCATTTTCTGGCGAGATAGCCGTCCACAAAATCTGTCACGCAACAATAACCAAACAAGCCAATGGCCCAGCTCGACTGTTGCTTAACAATAAGATAACCTACTAAAGGAGAAAGAGCAATCCGACTTAGAGTCAAATAGTTAGGTAACGTATAGATATTCTCATGTTTCACAAGTGTCGCTTTTTTTTCAGTACCCTGGTTTGCATCGGAGCTCAAGAATCTCTGCCCAAGGGTATTCATATAATTCATCTTCCATGCTAAAGCACTCAGTTCCTTACATATAAACCGAGAGTAAAACACTGGTTTCTGCCTTGCTGTAAATCTAACTAGTCGAAGGTAATTATGTGGTGCATACATCCTTGAGCAGTAAATGAATTTAATTTGACTTTTCGTTCTTCTTGAAATTTCAACCCTCTAGCGACTTTGACACCACAAAAACCTGACAACACAGATATCAAATAACCTCATGAAACCTCAATGGCACCTTTACACTGATAATCTTGGGTTTTTGAGAATGGGCCTTTTTTTTTTTTTTTTTTTTTTTTTTTTTTTTTTTTTTTTTTTTTTTTTTTTTTTTTTTTTTTTTTTTTTTTTTTTTTTTTTTTTTTTTTTTTTTTTTTGTTTAATAAATATATTTTTTTATTTTGGTCCCTGTCACTTTCCTATTATTTCTTGTAACCATTGGGTTAGATAGGTAAAGATACCAATAAACAAAAAAAAAAAAAAATGCTGTGCTACGCTACATCGGTTACAGCTCCTGTAAATATTGCAGTAAGTATTGATCCATGTTAGAGGAGTGAAAGCTGTCGGATGATAAAAAAAAAAAATTCATTCAATTACTGACGTGTTTGCAGACATTAAAGTATTGGGGTAAAAGAGATAAAAAATTGAATTTGCCTACGAATTCGTCAATATCGGTGACTCTCTCTCAGGATGACTTACGAACGATGACATCAATTGCTGCAAACGACTCTTTTGAAGAGGACAGACTCTGGTTGAATGGTAGGCCAGAAGCGATATCTTCAGAAAGAACAAAAGCTTGTTTAAGTGAGCTCAAGAGGTTAAGGCGAGAATTGGAAAATTCCAACGATGAGATTCCTAAAATCAGTAGTTACGGGTTACACATCGTGTCGCAAAATAATTTTCCTACGGCGGCAGGATTGGCTTCATCAGCAGCGGGGTTCGCGGCCTTAGTAGTAGCAATAGCGAAGCTTTACCAATTACCGTGTAATGAGTCCGATATTTCCAAAATTGCTCGTAAAGGGTCGGGTTCTGCCTGCAGATCCTTATTTGGCGGCTTTGTCGCTTGGGAAATGGGAAAAAAAGAAGATGGAGAGGACTCCAAAGCGGTTCAAATTGCTTCTCTCGAACATTGGCCCAATATAAAAGCAGCTATCCTCGTTGTTAACGAGGAAAAGAAGGATACTCCTTCAACTACTGGAATGCAAGCGACTGTGGCCACTTCGGATTTGTTCCAGTACAGGGTGCGAGAGGTGGTTCCTAAAAGATACACGGAAATGAAGAAGGCCATATTGGAAAGAGATTTTCAAACGTTTGGCGACTTGACCATGAAGGACTCTAATTCATTTCATGCGGTGTGTTTAGATTCTTATCCTCCTATTTTTTACTTGAATGATACTTCTAAGAAGATCATCAAATTAATTTGTATGTTAAACGAAAGAGAGGGTAGGATTATCGCGGCGTATACTTTTGATGCTGGCCCTAATGCTGTGATATATTATGAGGAAGAAAACGAAAATAAGGTTTTAGGATTTCTCTACCATTTTTTCAGTGGTGTTCCTGGTTGGCAAAAAATAGACACTTTGCAGCTCACTCAGTTTTCTGACTTGAATGAGGATGTTGCCGTGTCGAAAGGTGTAAGCTCAATAATTTTAACTAGGTCGGGTTCAGGCCCTCAGGTCACTAGCGAATCGCTTTTAGATGAGAACGGATTCCCATTACATATAGCTAAATAGTTTATAGACCGGTATGCGAGACTAAATCAGATTTTACTTTTATCAATTCTCGAGTCATTTATGTAAATTATATTTCTAGAGACATATTTAACTTCGACGCCAGCACTCAATGGTAAATCAAAACATTCTTTACCCCTAGTCCCAATTCAAGACGAAGCAGACAACAGAACTATACAAACACAATTAAATTTTTTGGACATATGTGACACCAAAGATCGGCTAGATCTTGCACTTTTGGTCAAGGATAGCTTTATTAGGTTTTGTACCATCTCCATAATCTTGCCTTGCAATCACCACTTCCCGTGGCGAATATTCCCTCAGTTCCTTCAGCATTTGAAGTCACTGCAACAGAGATGACAGAGTTACCATGGCCTTGCAACATAAGCAAAGCATTTCCTGAGTTCTTATCCCAGAAAATCACACCACGATCTTTGGAACCCGATAAAGTGTATCCACTATTTGAGGTGAGACAAACGGATAAAACAAAGTCTTTGTGACCAACGTACGTAACTTCACAAGCAGGTTTTTTGGAGCCTGAGAACGACTGTCCCGAGACCAGGGGATCATTTTTCCCTTCCAAGTTCCAAAGTTTTACCGTTCTGTCCAAAGAGCCGGAAGCAATTTTTTTGCCGTCAGACGAAAAAGCCACCGAATACACCGATTGTTCATGGCCATTCCCGTCTTCACTCCCGGAGTCTAGACTTTCAATCAAGAATCCAGTAGAAGCGTCCCACACCCTAACAGTGGTATCCAAAGAACCAGCAGCTATAGACAGACCATCAGGTGACACCGCCACAGTAGTAACCGTTTCCTCTATAGACAAAGTTAGCGAGCATTGCGAATAATTCAAGTCCCAAATCCTTACAGTTTTATCACCAGAGCCAGATACGAGTCTGTTTCCCTCCGGAAAGAAATCTAAAGAGTAGATATCTTGCTCATGACCCTTCAACACCTTAACGATTTTTTTACTCGCCAAGTCCCAAATCCTAATAAGCTTGTCTTCTGCACCAGTAGCCAACAATCTGTCATCGGGAGAGAAACAGAGAGACCTTATATACAAGTCGCCGGAGGAATTGCTCGAGACCGACGCGACTCCTTCATTACGCTGTCCACCCTCACCGACGTCATCAGCACCACTCGAGTTCTCGTCCGTCAATTTCGCAATTAGCTCTCCCGTTTTCACATTGAATACTTGGGTCGTCTTATTGGACCCAGTAGCAATATACTCACCACTCTTGGAAAAACGCACACAGCAGACAACAGAAAAGTGGTCCAAAGAGTGAATCAAGTCAATATCCAATTCGCGCTTAAAAGCAGGATTATATAAAACATAATATTCTGGTCTTTGCTTCTTAAACTCACTATTATTCTTGCTGGCATCTAAGTCAGCAAGAAAAGGGGGAATTTCCTTCGTGTGAGAAGCCCTCTGAGCTGGACTTACCACATATTGGTTACTATCAATCACCATCAACGAGGAGGCTTGTTCAGGAGGTACAGTCTGCTTTGCTTGAGGCGCCACGGGGACTCCGCTACTTTTAACCTCGAGTGGTTTAGCCATTTCCGGTTTGACCATTCCGGGACTGTACGACCGGGGCTCCTCTTTCGGCGGGAACGCCCCTGGCGGCGATTGTGGGGGCGGAACTGGCGGCATTAACTGGGGCTTTTGAGGCTGCGGCACCTGTGAATAGGCGCCAAACAGGACTGGTGTCTTATTCTCCACCCCATTGAGTTTCTGTTTCTGTTGCGCTTGGGCTTGCCTATCTCTATTTTCTAATTCCGTCTTCAACCTTAAAATTTCTTCCTCGTACGCTTCCTTAATTTTGCGGTGTGCTACTTCTAATTCGTATACCGTCTGCTTAATCTGTTGCATTTCCGCTATCTGCTGGCTGCATTTAATATCAAAGTCCTCGCGCACTTGTTTGAAGTTTGTTACCTCATTTAGCGCAAGGTCGAATTCCAGCTTGACTCCCTCCAATAACTCACCCAATCGCTGTTGGTGTTGTTGTCTTTGCTGCTGCTGGTGTTGTTGCGCTGTCACTGCCGCTGAACTGGTATATACCGACATAGCAGGCTGTGTCTCTTATGTTTCTGCTTATGTTGCGCGGATAGCTTGTCTATTCTTTGTATTTACCGTGTGTTCACAATCAATCTAAGTTTCGGATAGTACTCACTGCCTTTACAAACACTAGTCTCAGAGCTATCCACTTGTCACTTGTTTGTGCTTTTTGCTTTAGCACTTATGTCTCATAAACTAATGTCAACGATGATTTTTTCTTGATTGTCTTTTCCTAGGGGCAGCCACCGCTCATGTGACCTGGCTAAAAAAGCTTCCCGTTTTCATTCTGCTTATTAGCAGCAATGGTCTCGTTGGGAAATAGACACTATAGAGGCCGTAAGGAAAGAGAAGCATACGATAACTCACTTACGGCACGCTATCAGAGACTTCTCCGAAAGAACCACTTTTTATATTTCGGCTTGCCATTTTTAATATCGATTGTGGCAGGGTCTTTGTATCTTCAAAAGTTTACTAGCGTCAAATGGGAACGCTACGACCATAAATACCAACAATTGGGAGAAGATGAGATGATGAAAATGATAGAGAAGAAAAGACCAATCAATAAGAAGAATGACTATTACCGATTACAAGGATTACTTAAAGATGAAGACATGCCACAGCAAGACTACGAAATGGTACGGGTGTCACGCAAAGAGGGAGAAGAGCCCGTATGGGGCAATGCAAATAACAAGTAAGCATATAGTATTTTCTTTTTTTTTTTTTTTTTTGTGAGAGAGGAAAGTGCATTTTGTATATAGGGAATCAATTGACTTGTACGAGGGAAGAGGGAGAACCGGTTTTCCTGCGCGAAGAGCAGAAAATTTTTTGCGCATGAGCTTGTAGCACAGATTATATACATAGTCATTATAGAAATGGTGAGTTTCAGCTGCGAGGTTTGCAACGATACGATTCAAAAGAAGAAGCTAGACCAACACAAGCAGAAGTGCCCAGAAGCTTATTATACGTGCCTCGATTGTGGAGTGACTTTTGAGGATCAGCAATATAGGCAGCATGTTTCTTGCATCACTGAGTCAGAGAAGTATGAAAAACCGGGTCGTAAGCCAAGAAAGCAGCAAGATGGAACCAAGCATACGGCAGCAGAGAAGGCGTCACTGACACCCGCAGAGGCAGCATCACTGACACCGGTAAAGGCAGCATCACTGACACCGGTAAAGGCAGCATCACTGACACCGGTAAAGGCAGCATCACTGACACCGGTAAAGGCAACATCACTGACACCCACAAAAGCAGCATCAGTGGCATCAGCAAAGGCGCCACCCTTGGTTCCCTCGAAAACACCGAAACAAATAAAGGTGGGGAAGTTTATGCAACCCAACAAGCAGACCAGTCTCTATAAGGTGATCAAGAAGATTTCTCGCGACACCGGAAGCGACCGTAAGCAGTTGCAAAAACAAATCAAAATCACTCTTAAGGAAGATGGGACAATTCAGCTTTTAGAGTGAACAAGATCAATAACCCCTCACCAGCTTGTTTAAAGAGCGATTCATCTTGGCATAGAACAGCGAGAGACTGTTGTAAGGAAAGGTGAGGTTATCACAAAAATAGTCAGGAAGCGAATCTACGAGAAACTTTAAATCCGATTCGCCCCTGCTGCTGGAGCGTTCGTCACTCATGGCCTCCAAGAATGTGGGTATATAGTTTATTTCTGCGGTAGCTTTGACTTCTTTTGCAATGACGAGCTGGTATTCGATGGAAAGTTCATCTGAGTTTCCCGTGGTCGAGCTCTGCTTCACATCAAAGTGAAAACTATAGTCATCTTCTTTAAAATTAATGATCCTTAACCCTGTAAGAAGTTCCAACATATCCAATGTAGTGCCTATATTATCCATTTCTCTGCTGAGCAGCTCTAAGTTCATCAACTGTTCCGCTCCGGTGTCATGCTTTTGTCTGAGGGGTGAGACGTATGTCTTCCTGACAGAAGCCTCCTTGTCAGAAATCTGGCCCCCTTTCTGTTTGACTAGGTAATCTATCACATCCTGCTTATTCTTGAGCTCGTCTCTCATTTCCTGCATTTGCTTTTCGTGCTGCCGAACCATTTGGGCCATTTTGTCTTTGTACTTGCTAAAGATCTCGTCTTGACTGGAGCTAGTTAGCCTTTTGATGATGTGGATGAGATCTTGGTTACTTTGTGCAGAAAGAATGTCCTCTTCGCTAACATTCAATACATCCTCACTTTCAGTAGACAGTGAAGCTTTTGTAGCTTCCGCTACGTTAGGCCGAGCGGGATTGAATTTCTGTTCACTCTGCGGGTGCCTTATAGTGCCATCTGGTCGTCCTTTAGCCATGTTATCTTGATGAGGCTAAACTTTTGCTCAGCTCTACAATTTAAATCGTGTTTCTCACTTTCGCACCGTTTTGTCACTTTTACTTGGCAAGCTCTAGTTGCAAACTTTCCTCATTATACCGCTTTAGGGAAGGCCTCTACTGTTGTCTACAAGATACAAAACGCGCACGTCTCAAGAAAAATACCGTTGTCGAAGAATAAATACTCTTCACCGTAACTCTTGTGGAGTAAGCATGTTTGGATGCTTTGGGAGGTCGTTTCACGATAGACTGGATCAATCCAAGATATTGATCTACCTTGAGAGTATCCAAAGAACTTAAGTAGAGACATGTAAGTTCAAGTAAAGCAGGGAGAGGAAGACAAAGAGGTGAGATAGACATGCGTTACATGGACTTTGATGATCTACTCATTGCGACAAATGATGACAAAAAACTGGAAAAAACTAAGTCATTGAGAACAATTGATGGAATGCTCTCTCATTGTCTTTTCTCTACACTCTAGCTAGATCTAGAAGGAAACTAATTTTCCGTAAGTTAATCACAACTCATTTAATTCTAAGCCTAATAATCAAGCTAATGAGAGCACAATAAAATTGATCTCATCTGGGTACGTGCGCTTACCAAAACTAAGATAATACAAAGAAATTAGCACAACGGTTAACAGCACCAAGTTTGTAAGGGTTCGGTAGTCAATAAGATGTCTTTCTCGACGGATATCTTCGAAAAAAAATTGCATTCATTGCTGGATACGCAAGACTCGATAGTTTCGATATCTCAGTGGGTTTTATTTCACCACAGACATAGCAGAGAAATAGCGGAATTATGGTCACAGTATAGTTTAGGCCTTGGAGACGGGAGTTCACTGAAGAAGCTATCACTACTCTATCTTTGTAACGATGTGGTACAGCAAGCGAGGCATAAGAGGAAGCCGGATTTTATTTTGGAATTTTCAAAAGTGTTGCCGGGAGCGCTCAACAAAATCTACCATACATTGGAACCTCACATTAAAGCAAAAGTAGATAGATTGTTAAAAGTGTGGTCGGAAAGACAAGTGTTTTCTTCTACAGATATCAAAGAAATGGTTAAGGCAATTGATTTGTCGAAATATAGTAAGGGCCTCGAGAAAGGAAAGCAGACAGCTGTTGAATCAGCCGCAGCTCCGATTGCTCCGGAATTGAAGACTTTGAATGACACATTTATTCACTTTAATCAGTTAGCGGACACAAGTCAGTCCAATTTAAATCAAGTGGCTATGCAGTCGAAGCTTTACTTACCTTCCGATCCTTCGAGCAGTGAAAATCTCCCTTCACCTAAGATATACATATCCAAGTTAAATGTGCTAGAAAAATTATGTTTAATGTCTGTCAAAAACGTAGAAGATCTCAAAGTAGATAGACAGACTATTGTGAAGCAACTTGATAACTTGAGCAGTCTCATTTCGGAGGGATTGGAAAAGGAGGAGAGCAAAGTCGTTATAATAAATAAGAAATTGGGTCAGTTGAGAAGCACACGAGAAGAGCTTAGAGGTATGATTGAACAAGATAATTCTCGTCCAGAGACAGCGGTTGAGTCGGCTGATAAACCACCTTTAGAAAATCCCCCAGATGAAAATGAAGAACTGTTGCCGACATACGAGAATGATAGCGATAGCGAGGGGGAGCCCTCTACCAAAAAACAAAAGCTTAGTCCAGTACATTCTAACGATTCTAACTCTAGTTCCGGGAGCAAGAAATCAGTTGCGTTTTCTGACGATGTTACTATTAAGGAATACAACAAGGACGAAGAAACTGATAATATAACAGTTATAAAAGGCAATGGTTATAATGATTACGACGACGAGAAGGAGGTTAAAGAAGAAGAATCTATTCCAATTTCTGATGAATACGAAAGACATCATAAAGATGATTTAGAGTTGAAGTATGAGAATGAGCATAAAGGTGTTGACGAAACGCCTTCGAATGAGGCTATACGTAGTGATGGAAACGAGTCCTCGGTAAATAATAATGTCTTGAATATACTAGCGAAATTAGCTTGAATTTTTTTTTTTTTTTTCATGATTTTTATATCACTATATAAGTAGTGTATTTACAATTAATATCTAGTAAATCGAATAATATTTATCGTCCCTGATGCCATTCGACTAATGATGCTATTGGTGTGCAACATCCTTACAGAACCATGGCTGTTCCTGCCTAATAATCCTACATCCGCCAATCTTTTATACAACTGGTATCCTCTATTAATTTTGTACACTGGTGGAGTCTTTCTTTTCCAGTCCGATGCTAAGGCCTCTAATAAACTTTTCTCTTTCCCTACCTTCGACGGTAAATCTAAACGAGGAAATTTACAAGTAAACAGCGGACATTCATTTAGACCATTCTTGGGGTGACTAGTACCCACGTACAACAAGTTACGGGCCCTAGTACAAGCCACATAGAACAATTTCTCTTTATTTGGATGAAACACTTTCTTACTTGCAAAAATGATATCATCCCAAAACGCACGAGTATTCACATTTTTTTGAGCCCCCGGAATGAAGACTATGGGAATTTCCAAACTTTTCGCACCGTGAATAGTAGATAAGGTTACTCTATCGAAATCCTCGTTTATCATTTCCTCATGATAGTTGTTTAAGAAAAAGTCTACAAAACGCGTACTTTCACTAGCCCCGCTTTTAATATAGCTATTATAGGAAATCTCCATGAGCTCGTAAAATGAATACAAATCAGAATACAACTTTTCCTTATGTTGCCTATCCAATAGTGGGTGCAGCAGGTTTTTCCGGTACGACTTTATTGGATTAGCACCGTTGATGAAAGTAAGTAAATTCAGACGTGACAATATATTATGCAACCCTCTCATAATACTGTAAGGCCTTTGGTCATACGTGTTTTCAAGATCCTTTCTAAATGAAATGCAAGATTCAAAAAAATTTTTCAAGTGGTAAAGATCGTCACTAAACCTAGTAAGTTTATAAATGATTGAAATGTCATACTTAGTCCTTAAATCTTCTTTCAAATGACATTTCAAGTTTGTATCAAAGCAAAGTCTCGAAAGACCCCAATTAAGATATCTCTCCAAAGGTTTTGAGCGGTCATTATTCTGAGAGGACCAGTCCCAACACATGCTGAATAACTTCGCTATCCGATTAGAATTCCCGGGAGCTCGATCCAAAACATAGAGAAGAGCAAGTAAGCTGAATTCTGATCCAATTCCTTGACTTGAGAATATCAAAATATCAAAAAGAAGTGCTATATGATAAAAATATTTCGACAGCAGCGTCTTGTTACATAGGATACCATAGTTGTTCTCCAAAAAGTTTTCAATTTCCATAACTTCTTTGTTTGTTTTAGTTAAAATCCCAATATCACAAAACAGGATGAGACCACCCAGTTCACAAATGAGTCTACTTATTTCATTAGCGATGAAAATGTACTCATCTTTGTTGGATAAGTGCGAGTGAATAATTGGTGAATACCCCAGGTCAGTGAAAGACAGAAGTAAGATAGAAGAATTGTCTTTCCCATAACTGCTCGTACAAACCTGTTCAAGCATTGCCAAAGTCTCTTGGGACACGCGATAGGTGCAAGGAAGGTTAATTTTTTGAACATCGACTGCTTCGAATACTGTTTCAATATTCAGCATTAGATCAGGTTCTGCCCCTAAAAATTGAAAAATTGACTGATTCGCATCTCCTGCTAGCGATAAATGCTTCGTTGCAGTCAGGCTGCTCGCTGTCGGATAGTTCCTTATCAGTTGAACCATTTGCAACAACGACGGGTAAACGTTATGAAACTCATCTACAAATAAAGCTTTGCAATTGTATAATAATGGGATTAAATGATGGTGACCATTACCCTGCGAAGACCTCTTTATTAATTCTTGCGTAAGGGGAAGGAGATCATTATACCGATATATCCCATTCTCGTCCATATATTCTTTGAGCACATCTATGAATTCTTCATTTACACCATATGCTTCAGCAGCATTACTTGCATTGAAATCGTTCCCACGCAACAATCCTACGAGCTCTTCTAATGAACCCCGCCCAAGATCACTCCCTATCGCCTTGCTTCCTAACTTTATTGATTTATTCAGAAATGTTTCGAGGAAAATTCTCCAATTACTATCATCCAAAAATTTTTTTCTTTTGAAAGGCATACCACATTTCCCCGCAAAGTTTTCAAGCAAAAATTCACAAAGGCTGTGGAATGTATATATGTTAACTTTATTAGCTGCCTCTTCACCAACGCGACACGCAATTTCTTTTCTGATGTACCCAGGATCCTTTCTTCCCATACAAAGAAACAAAAATTCTTCAGGATTTAGACGAGATTCCTTAATTAGACTTGATATGCGCCTTGCCAATAAAGAAGTTTTACCGGTGCCCGGACCTCCTTTCAACACCAATACATTATCTAGCGATGGTATATGCGAGACTGCCTGAAATTCTGACTCAGCTTGCTTACTCATTAAATCTCCTTCCCCATGCTGATCCCTAAAGTATCTTTGCCGTATATTCCGCTTGTCTTCATTTCTCATAATAGTCTCTTACCATCATTGTTTAAATATGTTTACACCTAATTCTACTAGATAAGTTTGGGGTTGTTACACAAAATCTAGCTTCTCACCGAAAAACCAACAGGTCAAGTAAATTCTTAATTGAGAGGACTATGGGAGCATTGGAAACAGTAAAAAGTTTATTAGAACAGGAAGATAAGGGGGGAGACAATCAAAATCTAGACGAAGATGTTAATTCGTTATTAAATTTGAAAATATTCGTGGATCAAAAAAAGAGGACCCATGAAATGATGGGGCTCTTGGAGAAAATTAGAGCAGACGTGACCAATGAACCTTCGGGCACACTTGCAGAAATGTATCTGCTATCATTTGGAGAGATATCCTTATTAGTAGAAAAATTTCATGATTATGAAAAAGATATAGTTAATATGAGAAATAAATTGATCCCACTTAGAAAAATCATCCGGAATTTCGAAGTAGAACTAAAGAAGTTGGCGGCGGATTTAAGTACTCTTCAAATGAGATCAAGTGGCATCTCATCGGATACCGAATTACAAAAGCCTTTAGTAGAAAAGTTGAACCTGGTAGTTATCGATCTTATGATTCCACCAGATATAGTGAAGTCGGTGATGCTGGGTCCAATTGATCCCAATTGGGTGGTGAACTTGAGATTTATTAAAGAAAAAAGTACTTTCGTCGAGGCAGTAAAAGCAGGGAACAATAACTATGCAGATTTAGAACGTTACAAGCGAACAACAGCATTTTCTCAACTCGAAGAAGGTCTTGCTTGGCTTTCTGCAAAATCAATCGAGCGGATTAGAGATTTCTTAATATCCCAAATAAAACTTTTACGAAGTCCTACTCAAAATTCATCACAAGTAATACAGCAGCATATGCTTAGCGTGAAGGAAGTCTACACTTTCTTCAAGCAACACCATCCCAGTTTGGCAGCTAAATTGCATCTAGCATATGTATACACAATGAGGTGGTACTATAGAACTAATTTTGCGCGATACATATCGGCGTTGGAAACTCTCAATGTACGGTTTGTGGACGGTTCCTTGGCATTAGGTCATGAGATGAGTGTCGAAGGGGACAAGAGTGGCATTCGATCTTGGTTGACATCCAGTAAGACAAACAACCAAAAAGGAGGTACAGCGCTGTATCAACAGCAATCCCAGCACAGACTCACGCTTACAGAATATTTACTGTCTATGAATAAGCGAATGCAAATAATCACTCAAAAGGAGACGTCGGGGCAACCCAAATCGGCTATTCCATCACAGATTGCTGATACTACTCCATTCCAGTATTGGTTGGAGTTTGTCTTTGATCAATGGTGCATAGCTCTAATAGATAATGCTGTTGTCGAATATTTATTCACAGTGGAATTTTTCTATGAAGGGAATGAAAAATTTCAAGGACTTGAAATTTTAACGTCTTCAAAAAGTGAAGAAGGTAGTGGTGAGCGCTCGCAAACGAAGGATTGGTATCAGCTCGTCTTTGATCCTGTCCATAAAATGGGATACGAATTCGTCAAGTGGCTTATTTCTCATCAACCTAGTATTGTTGGAAGAAGCGGGGTACATAGTGGTCCTGGCAATTCAAATTTCCGGTTGGGCAACGCTACGCCAGGTCAAGTGGTGGGGACCTGTGATAGCTATGGTATTATTTTAATGATTCGACTTACGCAATATTATCAATCGAAATTGCATAATGAGTTTCATGTTCCAATTTTAGACGACCATCTTAACTCGTTGTTGCTTTTACTCTGGCCGCATTTTACAAAAATTATTGACTTGCATTGTGACACCATGAAGAATGTCATTGTGTATTCGACATTTTCTACAAAGAAAAATAGTTTGGCTCCCATAAGTTTAACACAACATTTTGCGCAGTACTTACTGGGTCTTATGAGAACCATAGATAGAAGTTCGAAGTCCGACCAAAACAGTTCAAGCGTGTCTGGTGAACCTCTATATACGTCGATTAACAGATTGCGTAATGACTACGAAAGTACCCTAACGAAAATAAGCAATCAGCAGTTTGCCAATACGCCTGCAGAAAAAGAGATCTTTTTATATCATAATTACTTTTTGATTGTCAATATTCTAAAAAGTGAAACCGACGACGGGAGGTTTCTGCCAATAATGGAAACTCAGATTAAACACTTTGAGACTTTATGTGACGCGTATAAAAAAATTTAATCAGCATATATAGCCGTATTATAGATTACTGAGCTTAGCAAATAGACCACAAAGCTGTAAATAAGTACCAACACCTTCTAGCACCCTCATATGTGCAAGTCCTATTTCTTTTATTACTTCCAAACGTTTCAGTTCCGTAATACCTGCCAAAGTTTTCGCTACTCTAAATGCCAGTGTCACAATATCTATAGCAGAATAACCTTTCTCCCATAAATCATCGAGCAAATCAATTGCTTCATCTATATTGCTCTCATTATTTAAACAACAAGCACTTAGCATCTTCTTAACTACCAAGGGATGAGGCTGGTCTACAATTTTGAACACATTGATATCATTGACAAATCCAAAACCAGCTACTGTACTCTGCAAATTATTAATAGCCTGTCTCATATCACCCTCAGCGGTAAATATTAATGCCTGTAAGCCTTCCGTATTATATTTAACTCCCTCATTTTTTGAAATAAATAGCAAACGATCCAAAAGTTCTTCATCCGTTAACTTACTGTAACGTAATATTGCACAACGAGATTGAATAGGTTCAATGACTTTCAGAGACTGGTTGCAAGCCAAAGCGAATCTTGTGGTATTAGAGTAAATCTCCATTGTTCTTCTCAAAGCCTGCTGAGCTCCCGGTGTCATTGAATCTGCTTCATCCAAGATTATTATCTTGTGTTTACCCTGCGGTAATTGAATCTTCGTCTGAGCGAACTGCTTTATCTTATTACGAACCACATCTATCCCCCTATCATCTGATGCATTAAGCTCCAAAGTAGCTTGATGATACAATTGTGGGCCTAGTAGTTCGTAGGCAAGGCAATGGATTGAAGTTGTTTTACCTATACCTGGCAATCCAGATATAATCATATGGGGCATGTTCCCATGTTGTGCTATCATCTTCAACCTTTCTATCGTATCTTCATTTCCAACTATATCACCCAACACACGCGGTCTATATTTCTCTACCCACGGCAACTCGAGTGAAAGGGCAAGATTTTTACTCATTTTGTATTAATAAAATATACACTATATATAGATTAACTTAATTTTTCAGTTTCATTAATCATCGCGTTACATTGTTTCAACCGATGCCAGTGATTTTTATTACCAGGTGATTTCTATTAGCACCAAAGTATACTATTGGTCCCGAGTAATATGTAAAGAAGCTACCTTTGTAGCTATACAAATCGTTAGCGCTTTTTTGTAGATCCTTTATTTTGCTTAGACCGAGCCTTTGAAGGGAGAGGTGAACTAGTGGACAAGAGTTTCACAGGAGGCCTTTTAAAGTGCACGGAAGATAACTCTCTTTCAGAATTTGCAAAAAAATTCTCTAGCCAAGGAGCATGTACATTGTCTATTGTTGAGTCGATGAGGTCATAAAGGGGTTCTGCTTTGTCAATGTTAGATGTAAGTGCAATTATACCGACATCCTTTGAGCACAAGATGGAAGAAAGCTTTTCCATACTTCCTCGAGGTAGCTGTACAAGTTTTACTCTATCCGAAGCAGACTTTGAAGAAGTAATAGAAAGAACGGGAAAATGACTTGTTAGCAACAGAGGAGTAATATCATACCTTGTAACGAAGACGTACTTAAAATAATCATCTTCCAGATTTTCCTGCTGCTCAGAGATTGCTTCTGTTTTTCTTTGCGACAGAAGATCTGCTTTTCCAGTTCTTATCTGTTTGGCCTGTTTTTCCAAGACCCCCATAGTGGAGTTAAATCCTACCGTTATTTTATTACACATATAAGGTTTCCGTGGTTTCAGCGAATCTCCGTTACCACTAGCCCTTGCATTTGCGATGCTGTTATAATGACCTATACTAGACAAGAGTATGCCTAATAAATCTAAAATACTTTGGGCTATTGATGGCTCCACAAAAGGCCATAAGTTTGATTGAGTATATGGATTATCAAGGATTGGCTTTGATACCTGTCTTCTCTTTCTGCTGCTTTCCTTTATCGAGCCCGAAATCCCTACACTTCTATTATTTTTGCTTTTATTCTGTGGGCCCATTAAAGTAAAAGTGCTAAGATGAAATTTTCTCTTATCACAGTGCGATGCCTACAAGTCAAGACTACACTGAAAAATCAAATATTATCAAATATTATTTCCTAATATATAAAACACTAGAGATAGAACGTGCACTAACATTGATGCCATATATACCACAGAATCATTCAACTTATTTTTTCTTTTCATCCTCCTTTTTTGAATTTGATTCAGGGGAATAAGATGGAGAACTAGGTGAGTATGATGGAGAAGTTGGTGAGTATTGAGGAGAGGTTGGTGAGTAACCTGGGGAAGTTGGTGAGTAGCTTGGGCAAGTTGGTGAATATTGAGGAGAAGTTGGTGAGTAGCTGGGCGAAGTTGGTGAATATGAGGGCGACGTTGGCGAGTATTGAGGGGAAGTTGGCGAATAACTTGGTGACGTTGGTGAATATTGAGGAGACGTTGGCGAATATTGAGGCGACGTAGGAGAATAACTTGGTGATGTTGGCGAGTAACTTGGTGATGTTGGCGAGTAACTTGGTGATGTTGGCGAATAACTTGGCGACGTTGGTGAATAGCTTGGCGACGTTGGCGAGTAACTTGGCGAAGTTGGCGAATAACTTGGTGATGTAGGTGAATAACTTGGCGAAGTTGGCGAATAACTTGGCGACGTTGGTGAATAGCTTGGCGACGTTGGTGAATAGCTTGGCGACGTTGGCGAGTAACTTGGCGAAGTTGGAGAGTAACTTGGCGAAGTTGGCGAATAACTTGGTGATGTAGGTGAATAACTTGGCGAAGTTGGCGAATAGCTTGGTGAAGTAGGTGAGTAACTTGGTGACGTTGGTGAATAACTTGGTGACGTAGGCGAGTAGGAAGGTGATGTTGGCGAATAAGTAGGGGAGGTAGGACTGTATTGAGGTGAAGTTCCACCATAACTTGGAGAGGTGGAACCCCCAAAAGTTGGCGAACTGACACCATAACTGAAAGGCGATGTTGGCATTGGAGAAGTCGGTTGCCTACCGTAGGAAGTAAGAGCACCTGAACCATCTGAGACAGGAGCTGTATGAATAGGAGAGAAACCACCTCCCTCTGCAAACTGGACTTTATCATCTTCCATTTCATATTCCCTGTATGGCGTAGCCCCACCATCTTCAAGACCAGCCTCGCCAGTGATTGATACGTTAGATGGCACCGATTGTAACATTTTTTCGTTTACCATGACATCAAACGAGCCAGTACCAAGAGGAGCAGTCTGTCCGAGAATTATATTCTCAGATATACCTCTACAGTCGTCGAGCTCAGCTGACGAAGCTGCCTCAAGCAAGATTTCCACTGTTTCCTCGAATGAACATCTCATCAATGCACCAGTATCGGACCTATTGATACCATGACGAGTAATTGCCATCAAATGACCTCTATTCGTCATCACATCAACCAACAAAGCCATGTGACGATAGTTAACATAAGACCCATCAAACGCAATAACGTTGAGAATTTCCTTGAACAATGCTGTTCTCGTAGCCTCTATTCCCAAGACTGAAAGAATCTCAATAAAGTTGTTAGAGTATGTACGAGTTGCATCCACACCAGGAATAGCCATAACGTCAGACAAGTTAACACCGTCTGTCTCCAAAACCCACTCTTGACTTTGCTTATATTCACCTGTCTCACTAGGTACGCTTCTCTTGTGTTGCATCATGAAAACTCTGGTAATACCAGGAATACCGCGCAAAGATATAGAATCTAACATATGAGCTTCTATTCTCTTCAATATTTGATCCTCTTCAACTTCATCGTCCTCATCGAAAGATTTTGGATCACGGACAACACGGCATCGAATGATCAACTTATCAGCAGTATCATCAGACCATATAACAAATAAATCCTCACCAAAATTCTGTGAGATTTTCTCGGCTACTTGAAACATAGTCAATTGTTTGTCCAACATCTTAGCACGGTCAATTTCGAGTCTAAGAAGCCATGGAGACTGTTTACCCAATGACTCTTCGACTTTCTCATCTGGAATGGCAAAATAAGCCTCTACCGTGTCGTAATCCTCCTCTATCACAGTTGTCTTAGGATCTGGATCATAGTAAATCTCAGTTGCCGCAGTAACACTCTTCAAAGTTGTATGTTCAATTGCAGATTGCACAACCTTCGCCTTCTCTATGTCTGCCGCTATCTCTTCCTCTAAATAGACTGTTAATGCCGGAGTCTTAATATTTTTGGCGACATTAAGAATTTCCTTAAGACGTGGAACACCCAATGTCACATTCTTAGACGAAACACCCGCAAAATGGAAAGTATTTAAAGTCATCTGAGTAGCTGGCTCACCAATAGATTGAGCAGCAACGACACCAACCATTTCACCAGGATTAACACATGACTTCTGAAATTGTGTATCAATTTCATTTAAAACCCACTCAAAGGATAATCGATTTAACCTGTACTCCTCTATCACACGGCGCGATGCTAACCTAGATCTGAGCAAGCACTGGAATAATAAGGTTGCATTACCTTGGGCCTCCTTAAGTATCTCAGATTCACCCCGAATAACGAGCAACTTTTTACACAAGTCTCTCACACCATTCACTATTTCGTCGAGCCTCAAATCAGAAGCAGTGAAACGCCCACTATGAAAAATCTGCTGCGCATTTTGGATTATACGGCGAATATTAACAGGCAATGGCCACTGATAATCGCCATTAGGAAAAACAACGCTTCTCAAATAATGGCGATCTTCTACTAGTTGCCTGTATTCATCATCCAAAACCTTTTGGAGTTTCACGTCACCTCTAATCTCTTTACCTGATTCCAACAACGACTCACGAATAGGATGACTCATATTAAGAATATCTATTCTATAGCGATTCTCAAACGCTTCATCGGACCATGGAATGGAGTCAACTGCTTGTCTTTCAACTTGTGTTCCATCAAGACCATCCTCACCGTAAATAAATTGGATAATATCACCTAATGAATTCCTTGTTGTACCATCGTAGTGAACCATGATGTCCTCTAATGCCTTAATCAAACGTCTCTGAATATAACCAGTCTCTGCTGTTTTCACTGCAGTATCAATGAGACCTTCTCTACCGGCCATCGCATGAAAGAAAAACTCTTGGGGAGTTAAACCCCTTAAATATGAGTTTTCAACAAATCCTTTAGACTCTGGTGAATAATCATCCTTCGTGAAATGTGGCAAAGTACGATCCGCAAACCCAAAGGGAATTCTCTTTCCCTCCACAATCTGTTGTCCAACACAGGCGGACATTTGAGAAATATTAATAAATGAACCTTTCGATCCAGAAACAACCATTTGCTTAACGTTGTTTTGATCTTTCAAATTCATTTCAGCTGACCGTCCGGCAGTGTCACGAGCCTGGTTGAGAACCCTTGAAACATTATGCTCAAAAGATTCTCTCAAAGTCATACCAGGTTCAGGATCAAGTCTGTTTTTCTCGGCATCAACAGTAATTTCTTGGACTTTCTCTTTCGCATCTTCAATTGTTGTCGTAACATTCTTCATTGTTCTTGAATCAGCTATAGTATCACCAATACCTATGGAAAAGCCGTTATGCAACAACCAATAGTTTGTCACCTTTTGAATAGAACTGAACAATCCAGCACATACATGTGGACCTTTCTCTCTAGAAACTGTATGGATTAACCCCCCACTAGTTGCACCAACAGCTTTTTTGTCGACCACACCAAAAATGATCTCACCATCAACTATTAAAATACCATTGTCTTTTGGACTTAACAATGTTGTCCCGTCATCGAACCTCTGCATGTGAATACCCTTTGGGATTGCCATCGATAATAGTTGCTTTCCTGACCATAAAGGCTTAGGCTTTAAAATAGCTGGTGGAGGTACGACACCATCCCAATTTGGAATCCAGTACAACATATTCATCACTTGGTCATACTCAATGAAAGTATCACGCAAGGTCATCTTCCGGATTCCGCATAATGTATCTTGAACAATCCCCATGACAGGTTTATTAGATTGTGGAGAAACAATTTGCAATGGAACTGCAGCTAGCTCAGACATCTCGGCTCTAGTCTCCGGTGATTGAGGAACGTGGAGATTCATCTCATCACCATCGAAATCAGCATTATAAGGCGACGTGACAGACAAATTGAGCCTGAAAGTAGAGTAGGGCATAATCTTGACCCTGTGACACATCATAGACATCTTGTGCAACGATGGCTGACGGTTGAAGAGAACAGGATCATCATCCATCAAATGTCTCTCTACTTTCCATCCATATTGTAACGCTATGTCACCAGCTCGTTTATTATATCTCAAGTCAATTCGGTCACCCGTATCCCGAATAACATATTTGGCACCTGGATGTTCACTTGGTCCATTTCGAACATACTCTGTTAGTTTGTGAATGTTATAAGGTGTTACTATTTCAGGATAAGACAAAGTCTTCGCAATAGATACAGGCACACCTACTTGATCTAAGTCAAGATTAGGGTCACCAGAGATAACAGTACGGGCGGAAAAATCAACACGTTTACCCATCAAATTTCCTCGCAATCTACCTTCCTTACCCTTCAATCTGGCTCTGATTGATTTTATAGGACGTCCTGTTTTCTGCAAAGCCTGCGGCTGTCCAGCAATATCATTGTCCATATATGTAGCGACGTGAAATTGCAACAAAGATTCGAACTCATTGATAACGTGTTGTGGAGAGCCGTCTATTTCCAATCGTTGAACATTGATATTAGCTTTAAGAACATCCGCCAACTTAAATGTCAAGTCATCCTCACCTCTTGCAGTATCGTTAAAAGAAATCGAAGGTCTCACAGGTGGTGGTGGCACAGGCAATACAGTAACCAACATCCACTCTGGTCTAGCATAATCCTCATTGAAACCTAGTCTAAAGCAATCTTCTGGACTAATATGTTTAAAAACATTCAATATTTCATTTGGAGTTAACAAACGTCTCTCTGGCTGCTCACTTTCTTCGTAGTTTTTGTTCTGCTTCCAAGTTCCCCAAAGTTTTAAACCATCTCTTCGAATAGTTGGTTGTGTGTGGCCACACCCACCTCTTCCTGAAGTCTCCATATCGCCTGCATTCTCTTCTTCATTTGTAGGATTTTCTGTCTCACATATCATCTTTGACTTACACAGGCCCCAGACAGCATTAAACCTTCTCTTAGGATCCCTAATTCTAATAGCCTGTGCCATGGCTGGATGTGTTTCGTCAAGTAATAGCCTACCGCAATGCATACAGATAGATTCGCAGACTTTTTTAATTTTAGATATAAAACCAATGTGGAAAACTGGTTTAGCAAGCTCGATATGCCCAAAATGGCCCGGGCACTCAGTCATATCTTCACCACATGTTTGACATTTAAAGTTGCGGTCAATAGATCCTAACCTTGGATCATTCAACCCTCCTTCACGAGCTCTTTTCGTCGTCTGATCGATTGTCTCCGGATACTCAATCTTCGCAACAGATATAGCTCGTATTTCTTCCGGTGAAAATAGACCAAACTGAACTTCCTTGACAGAGCCAAGTGGAGCACTCGAGTAATTAAATTGCCGACTCATTTGATTTGATTACTTTTTGATTATAAGACAATACTTTTATTAAAGTTTTTTTTTTTTAAACAATTTTCTGACTTTTCTACTTTTATTGATCAATATTATACAAGTTTTCCTTTATAGATTTAAGTGTCTTCTTATTACAAAGTACCACAAGGAGTTGCTTCCTTGACTATTTTATCTATGATATATTCCCTGCCTTTCTATTAAAGTTTAACAAAGGTAGTTAATGCAGTTTCAATTTTATGCAAATGAATGAACAACCGAACCGTAAATCCTAATTCAAATGTTTATTTGCACTATCAAACAACAAATAAGCCTCGTAATTAGGATAACTTTGATGTATTTCTCGTTCAAGGGTAGGTCGACTGATGGTTGGTCGTATAAGGAACTTATCGAAATTAGGTGGTTTGATTTTTTTTTTTTCAACGAGTGTGGCAATAGAGCAGTATAAAAATTACTTACGTTCAAAAACAAAATTTGAAAACACTGCGTATTTATCAGCATGACTAAATATCTATACTATCAAGAGAAAAACTTGGACATGGCTTTCTTCTGCTTTTCTATACGGGCCTTTGATTGTTTTTTGACGTCCTCTAAGCCTTTAACAATAGCAGGATCGCTTGGTGATAATTGCAAAGCACTCTGGAGGCATTCTTTGGCAGAATCTTCGTCTTTCAAAAGTATATAACCCATACCTTTTCGGTAAAGTGCTTTTGTTTTGGAAGAGTTATCTATACTTTCAACGTCCAATGCATCAGAAGCTGATCTGACAACATGCTTTCCGTCAGATAATTTTAGAGCAACCAATGCTTTATTCAAATGACAAGAGATTTGAAGGGAATGCAAAGTTGATAAATCTGTGTCAGACAAGTCTTCAGGGAAGTAATCAGCAAGGAAGTTAGTAGCTTTGTTGTATTTCTCGAAGGATTTCTGTAAGCTTCCCTCTTTTAATAACTTAGTCCCAATGTTCTTTAAATTCGCTATAGCTTCAAAGACAGATTCTGGCTTGCTGATATCAATATGTTCGTCGTCTGTCATCACTTCCTCGTATATATCACCAGTGCCGTCGCTGACAGCAGTCGGGCTAGGCACATAGTCTGAAGGCAACTCGCCACAATCAGAAATTTTCCAATCCTTCAAGGGTTTGTCGTTATCTCCCTTTTCGCACCTTTCAAGTTGACGTACGATAGACTTACCTTGGATGACTTCTCCGAAAACAACATGCTTTTCGTCTAAGTGAGGAGTAGCTACAGTTGTTATAAAGAATTGCGAACCATTGGTGTTGGGACCGGCATTAGCCATAGACAACAAGAAAGGCTTGTCATGTTTTATATCAAAATTCTCATCTTCAAATTTCTCTCCGTAAATCGACTCTCCACCAATGCCGGTACCATGAGTAAAATCACCCCCCTGACACATGAAGTCTTTGATCACGCGGTGGAAAGATGATCCCTTGTAGGTAAGTAACTTACCTGATGTCTTGGATTCACCTTTCTCTCCAGTACATAGAGCTCTAAAATTCTCCGCAGTATGAGGGACGACATCGTTGAACAATTTGAATACTACGCGGCCTATGGCCTCATCATTAGCAGTGATATCAAAATAAACGACAGAACGCTTTGTTTCTTCAACCATTTCCAACTAAGTTAAAGTGAAATATAAGTGCTTATTACGCTTGGATCAAAGATGTTTTATATATTTCAAAAACGCTTTCAAAATTCTAGAATATTCTATGTTTTTTTTTTTTTGAATACCGACCTATGAATAAATCGCTAATACCTAATACATCACTAAACCTGAGAGACTCATAATATCAAATCTGGTCTTAGTGCTTTTAATTTCAAGTAAACTATAACATTATCACTATATCTACGTACCCTCTTATTTATAAAAAAGACATCTTTTAATAGTAGTATCCTCAAACATCCTCAATTACTAGGCGAATTCCTTACCATATCAAAATAAGGATGAGCCATCGCTTCCTTCGCTGTAAGCCTTTCCTGGTGGTCGTACCTAAGTAGTTTATCAATGAGATCTAGGAAATCGTCACAAACGAGATCTTGGTTACTTTCATTTATATACCTTCTCCAAGGTCTTCTGGTGTAATAGCCAAAGTCGTCATACTCATCACCTAGCGTTAAGTTGTATTTGAGCAAATACTTGTACAAGTCATCGGAGCCAAGAACCCGTACAATTTGAACGAATTGATCAACATTGGACTTTCCGTGGAAGAAAGGCTCCTTTTTAAACACCATTGACGCAAGGACACATCCGTAAGACCACAAATCCAAAGAGTAATCGTATAGTCTGAAATCAACTAATAACTCAGGGCCTTTAAAGTACCTTGACGCGACACGAACATTATACTCAGTTCCAGGATGATAATACTCAGCCAAACCCCAATCGATTAATCTCAATTTTCTCTTCTCATGGTCAATCATGACGTTATGTGGCTTGACATCTCTATGCATAATCCCCATTGAATGAGAGTAGTCTAAAGCTTTTAATAACTGATACATATAATATCTGATGTCATAGTCAGAGAAGGTTGGATATAAAACACGAAAATCAAGATTCCTGATACTCTCAAATATTAATGCCGGAGTCTTCAGTTCAGGCTCCCTCACGACTTCGAATAAAGAAATTATATTGTCACCGTCTACTAAATTTTGTAAGATTGTTATTTCTCTCTTAATCTTCTTCCTCTTTACTGGTTTGAGAACCTTAATTACACAATCAGCTCCTGTTTTGAGCTCTATACCTGAAAAGACTTCAGAATATTTTCCTCTTCCTAACTTTTTTACGACTTCGTAGTTCTCTTGTGAATTCCAACTAATATTGGCGTTTTCGTAATCCCAATACGACTGTGGCTTCGTAGCCAATACATCACAATAGACTCGAGATACCGAACTCATTTTGCCATATGCTAAACTCAAATAACCAGCTTCTATTGATATGAAGAAAACACTAGTAAATGCAAACCAAAGAGAAAAAAAAAAAAGACAAAAATTTGTGAGCCAGTTGCTAGCGGTGGTTTACTCAAAGCTTCACTAAAAACTCGCACTCACGGTATCCTCTATCTTACGGTGTCCAGCTAACTCGCAAGGAATTTTTACCCCCAAGGCGTCTATCTAGAAAAGATTTCCAGGTGAAGTCACGTGCTGTCATCGTAAAGGTTCCACATCACATTACGTTACATTTCAAACACTATGAAAATAAAAACTTATTACCAAAACACCCTACATCAGACTATTTAAATTTTTAAACTACCAAAGGAGTTCCCTAGTTTTCCTATAGGGTTCTCAGAGTGGTCTTTCTCCTTTCTTCTTCTTCTTGCGAGCTTACTGTTTGAAACAGAATCAGCTGCTTCTTTAAGTTTTGTCTGTTCTTTATTTTTCTTGACAAATTTTCGACCACCCTTTTCTATTTCATAATTATCAAGGAAATCATCAAGCATACCTTCAAAATCATTTCTTTCCTTTTTCATGTCGAATTCTTCATAGTCATCCTCTTCCCCTTCGTTTTCGAAATTATTGTACATTTGTTCATAGCGATCATCTAGTAAAGACAAACCTTCAGTACGGTATAATGCGGAAGAAGACATTGAAAATGATGATGTGTCCGTCTTTGCACCCTTCTTCTTTCGCATTTTAGTATTAGATTTTCCTCCTTTACCTATGTTAGGCAACTCGGGAACTTCATCCTCTTCCTCTTCGAAGTCATCGTCAGAATCCCAATCATTATTACGATCTTTTGTCTTTCTTTTAAATTCTTGAAAATCCTTTTCCCAGTTCGTATCAACGGCCTGAAATTGATTTCCAACGAGCTCGTCAGGGGCCTCTCCTTCATTGTAGGGAAGATCTTGTACTTCCAAATGTTCCGACCCGTTTTCAGAATCGAAGTCATCATTATAATTATCTAGGTCCCATTCATCGAAGTCATCTTCGTCTTGAACGTCGCCTAGATTATCATAAAACTCATCTTCATCTTTTGCTTGTCCAGATAGTATCAACTCTTGAAATATATCACCTTTGTCCCCCTCTTGAGTACCTTCTTCGGAGATATTCTGTTGCTCTATATAGGCGTCATCCTCCAACGCCGTAAGGGTTTCTCTAATTCTTGGATCCAAGTCAGGATTTAACCCTCTTAATTCCTCGGGTATGCTTTCACCCACGTCATGACTCACTGGGATAGTCTCCTTTGAAGGCAATTGACCGTCAAAAAATTCCTCTATAGAGCGTTCCTTCTTCTTAGGTTGCGTGGTGGATATGAAGACTCCTTCACCGTTACCCATTGGCTTTAAATGTTGCATATAGTCGTACTTAGTGTCATCATAGTAGACACCATATTGTGCGGCCAAACCTTCATTGTCTCTTATTTTCTCCCCACCCTTTTTCTGAAAATCCTGTTCCAAATCGGCTAAATTAAAAACTTTTTTCTTCCGGTCATCCTTCTTGTTCTGGTTTCTTGAAGTTGATGTTGGTACTAAAACATGTCTTGTTGCATCGTTATCAAAATACAACGCATCATCATGCGCTCTATGCACAATACTAAAAGTCTGAGCATTCTTCTTATTAAATCTCGGCCTCGTAGGCATATCTAAAGCCCTCTATATATCAACAGGAATTATTAGTGTTCCATGTAGGTATACTTATCTATTAAAATTTAATTGAAAAAAAAAAAAAAAAAAAAAAAAAAAAAAATGAAGTCATCGAAGAGTATGCAAGTATTAACAAAATGTATATACAATATTTTCTCTTTTAGCATAAATAGAAGTAAAATTAAAACTTTCCTTTTTAGTGAAACTAATTGGTAAAGGAACATCCATGTGTCTTATAATACCCAGCTTTGCCGTTTTCCCGAAGTAATAATGCATATTTCGGATGGTGAAACGCAAGCAATTATTCGTGGGTATAAATTCTAGTTTAAACATCTCTGCTACTTTCATTTGTTTGCATGTAAACATAACAGCTAGCTTGTACTTTCCAGATAGCTTTTGAAAAGAAAAAGAAAACTCCACTTTTTCTGGAGAAGCATCAGATTTAGGTACATGTCGAATTTGTTGCTGTTTCGTTTTCACTTCGTTAATTTGCATTTCGTTTAATTCCTGAATAAGGGGAGTCTTCCGTTCACTTCCATCTTGGGACACCTTGCCGTCGATATTCATTAAATCAGGTAACTGCGTATCTTTCGCTTCTTCTGTCTCTGCATCGACTGCCTTTTCTTCTAAAACACCCAAGGCCTCATTTTCTTTTAGGGATTTTAGCTTTCTTTCATAACTAGTTTCATTTTTATCATTTTCTTTGAATACTGTACGCGATAAGTCACCTTTACTGAGCATCTTTGGAACTGAAAATTGCCTATCCAAAACCAAACCAAAAAGAAGCTCTATGGATTCAATGCACCATTCGATCAAGATAGATCGAAGGTCTGTGTTTACTTGGCACCAGTGGAAGCATTCCGTACTTATGCAACAATCGTATACCCAAGAACTTTTGCCCTTTTTATCTAAGCCGTATTTTTCCTCCGAAACTATAATCGGAATTTCCCATTTGTTCTCTATGATTAAAGGAAAAACAACTGGTGGATCAAATTCTTGATCAGGCTTAGGTACTTGTCTATCATGACATAAATTTATAAACACTTTTGTACCCAATACGTGTTTATCTGGATCGTCAGAGGAGACAATTCTAGACTTCACCACAAAACCTGCTTTAGGGTTTATTTGAATAGTTTTTTCCTCTCGAACTGGTTCCATATACGTACTAGAAGCTTAAGTTATACTATGAATGTGCTAGTGTTTTCTCATAAGGCAACAATGTCTTATAGTTTTCTGATCTTGCTCAAAAGTTTAGTCTTCAACCACTACACCCAAGACGTAAAAAGAGTAGTCAACAGACTGAAAGGGAAAAAAAATAAAAAATATGGAACGAAGCAAAAAAAATAAAAAAAGAAAAAAGAGTCATAGTGACTCAAAAATGACTCCTCAGCAGTAGTTGCATTTCTCAAGTCCACTGAAAACCTTATCAAGCCAGATAAAATTAAACATTGCAAAATGAACGTATTGATTTATTCGGGTCAAGGGACTACAAGTGAGAGCTTGAAACAATGCATTGAATCTTTGAAACTTCATTTATCTCCTTATTATGCTGTGTCTACAATTTCAGAAAGGGCATTACTCCATGATCCATGGATGGGAAAAACTTCGATGCTAGTAATGCCAGGTGGTGCTGATATACCCTATTGTATGGCTTTAAATGGAGAAGGTAATCGATGCATTGAACAATTTGTCAGAAGAGGAGGTCGATTTATGGGTATTTGTGCAGGTGGCTATTACGCTTCCAGAAGATGCGAATTCGAAGTGGGTAACCGTGAATATGAAGTATCTGGCTCGAGAGAGTTGGCTTTTTTTCCAGGAACTGCGAAAGGTTGCGCATTCAAAGGCTTCAAATATGACTCACATCAAGGGGCTCGAGTGACGCAATTGAAAGTCAATACGGGCGTCCTTCCAGGTTCACCCGAAAGTGTCTATGCGTATTATAATGGAGGTTGTTTATTTGAAGACGCTTTAAAATATCCTTCAGTTCAGATCTTGGCTCGTTACACGGAGAAAACAGATATTGAAGATGAGGAAAAAGCGGCAGTTATATATAGCAAAATCGGAAGGGGACATGTAATTCTATCCGGTCCTCATCCTGAATACTCTTACGATTGTATGAATCGCGAATGCCCAAAAATCCTCCAATCTTTAAAGACACACGATTCCGTAAGGAAGCTCTTCATGAGACAATGTCTTTCTAAATTGGACTTGAAAGTCAACAATGATCTCAATCTGGCGATTCCATTCATTACACCCATCCACATTTCCGGTTATTTGTCATCGGACATGGTCACCAAGTTTATGTTTCGTTTATGTGAACAAGAAGTAATCAATAAGGAGAATGTTATGGTCGATAATCATGACACTTTCCATTTTCATTTGGACAACGAAGAAGAGTATGAATATGTTTTGAAAGAAGAATCTGATAACTCCAAGGATGCCGATTCCGCAGTAAAGCATGTGAAGATTCATTCTCAACATTCATTACCAGGAATGAAAGAAACGCCTAATTTTAGTATGACGTTGTACTTTTCATGTCTAAAATCTCTAAGGGAAAAGAATGCCTATAACGGTGATTTTGGCTCCATGATGGCATATGCCGATGTTGTTAGCTCAACGAGTACTATACTTGACGCTAATCCACATTTTTTAGATTGCCTTCCTCATGGTTTCGTTTTCACGGCCTCTACGCAGGTCGCTGGAAAAGGTCGCGGGGGAAATATTTGGGTCAACCCTAAAGGAGTCATGGCACTATCGATAGTATTTAGAATCCCTACTAAAGAAAACTTACCGTCTTCACTAGCTACTTTGCAATATTTATGTTCTCTAGCCCTCATAGAGCTGATCTTGGGATATGCTGCTGAGAAGCTGGGTGAATGCTATGGGTACGAAAACCTACCTGTTAAAATCAAATGGCCTAATGACTTGTATGTTCTAAAACCCGAATTTTTCAATTCGTTCGAAGATTCCGAATTGCTGTCGGAGACAGTCGAAGGCAACGAAGAACGTTACGTAAAAATATCCGGATCCTTGATTAATTCTCAGGTAGACAATGGCATGTACAATCTAATTTGTGGAATTGGAGTAAACCTTTCAAATGAGGGACCCACTGTATCTTTGAACCGTATTGTGGAACAATTAAATTGTCTTAGGAAGAAGCGCTCTTTACCACCTTTGCTGCCTATACAACCCGAAGTACTTCTTGCAAAATTAGTATTCACACTCGGAGTATTTTTCGACGTCTATAGATACCTGGGCATCAGGCCATTTTTGCCTTTGTATTACAAGAGGTGGTTTCACAGCTCACAACTTGTCAGCTTAGATAGGGAAGGGAATGGAAAAATTAAGAGATGCCTTATTAAAGGGATTACCCCGGACAATGGTTTGCTCATTGCTCAAGATATGGATACGAGAGAAACATATGAACTACAACCCGACGGGAACTCATTCGACATCTTCAAAGGTATGATATATAGGAAATGTTGAATATCATCTATAAAAAGACGAAATAGTTTAGTAGTGTAAAAGACAAATCTGATATTTGTGAGGGCACGCCATTCTGATCTTAGAGCATATCAGACGTAGACTTATAGTGATATCAGTTCACCACCAAATCCGCTCATGAAAGTAAGAATTTTAGAATGGCAGGGAATAAGTGCTTGGCGGTGGAAATTGAATGAAAGTGGACATCTGGAGAATGGTGTTGACGAGCTATGTGGTATATGTCGTGTTCCATTTGACGGCACTTGTCCAAACTGTAAGTATCCGGGTGAGGAATGCCCTCTTATATTAGGGGCTGACTGTTCGCATAATTTTCATTTACATTGCATTATCAAGTGGTTAGAACAGGACTCCTCCAGGGGTCTTTGTCCTATGTGTAGGCAAATATTCACTCCAAAGTCTATTTATCATAATGAGACTTCAGAAGACTATAATCTTTTAAAGACCTTAATTGATGGTCACCGCATACTACGCGAAGGTCTTCAAAATAATAGCTCCCTATTTGAATCTTTTAGAAGCGATAACGTTGATATGTGATCTAACGACACTGTTATCCATCTTTTTCATGTTTTTCTACAACATTTTGCCCGTTGCGTGGTCAAGAGGATTAGTTATAGAGCGAGGAACTAGGGTCTGAAAATAATTAATAATGAAGGGAAGAAATACCGACAGTGAAAAGCTGTAACTTTATCGGTGAAGTGGTTTACACTTTTTGTGAACATTACACAATTAGAGATCGTCTATAATGAACGCATAGTGAATTTTTTTTTTTTTTTTATTTCCAACTTTTTATCAACTTTTTATCAATTATATAGTAGTAAGGTCATAAGATATGACACTTATTAGTGGGGGATGTTTACTTATCAATACACATAGAAGGTGCATCTACAAGAGGATTGTCTCTCAAGCTTGGATACCTAAAGAAAAAGTTCTGTTCGGGCTCAATCGGTTACTGGCATCGTTCTTTCTGACGGGAAAGGTCAGATTTAACTCGGAGAATGCATATAAAATACGAAAGGAATATGAGTCCAATTATAGCGCAGAAGAATTGAATTTAGCTTCAGTTGCAAGACGCGAAAGCTTGGGTTGGATTTCTAAACTACCAGAAAAATGGATTCCATTTGCAGAACTTGCTCGAATCGATAAGCCTGTCGGAGCCTTGCTATTACTTTTGCCATCATGCTGGGCAATTTTCATGGGTGCATATTCTGTTGCAACACCTTTGGGGACTACATTGGGTGCATTCTCTTTATTTGGTGTTGGAGCGTTTGTTATGAGAAGCTTTGGTTGTACAATCAATGACATACTTGACCGCAAACTTGATAGAAAAGTGATTCGCACTATCGAGCGACCAATAGCTAGCGGAAGAGTAAGCGTACCACAGGCGGTAGGTTCTCTCACTTTACAAGGTTTAGTTGGTTTACTGATATTATTACTGTTGCCTTTTGAATGTGTTCAAGTGGGTCTATATTCCGTTCCATTGATACTTATATATCCTTTGTTCAAACGGGTGACCTACTATCCACAGGCTATGCTATCGACCGTATTTAGTTGGGGTTGTATACTAGGTTTCCCAGCCGTATATGCCCCAATGTACCCTAGTATTGTTCTTCCATTGTATGCTTCCAACTTTCTATGGTGCATGACTTACGATACAATTTACGCCCACCAAGACAAGGAATTTGACATCAATGCCGGTGTAAAGTCTACGGCACTAGCATGGGGAGAGAAAACAAAGCCAATTTTGTATGGTCTTTCCTCCTTACAATTACTTTGTTATAATTTTGCCGGATATATGAATTCTATGGGACCCGGCTTCTATTTCTTTAGCATCCTTGGTTTCTATAATTTATTCAAACTGATTAAGAAGGTTGATTTGAATAATTCTCAGAGTTGCTGGAAGGCCTTCGTTGGTAATATTAGAACAGGCGCTATTTTACTTTTTGGTATAGTCCTTGATTATGTATTACTACTTTTAGGGATTATTTAATTTGGTAATGGCTATTTTGTAAGAGAAATATAGTCGGAATACCTCTTTATTTATTTTGTATCAGTTTTTATCAATACTTTTGTGATGTAGGAATCCTTCCTTTGTATTTCCTTATTCATAAATACTTGGAATAGGTAGTCCTCAACACATGCTATAGGAACATGATAAGGCAACATAGCCAAAACCTCCTTGAGATTAAAAAAAGTACCGTATGACAATAGAAAATGACGAGTTGCAGAATATGAAGTGTCCTGTTGTGTCACGTAGAAATCACTAATAATCCTTAAATTGTCTTTCATCTGTTCAGTTGGGAGCAGCCTAAATTTGATAGGTTCTCTACTAAAATAGAAACCATGAGAAGGAAAACCAACTAAACCATACAATGCATAATGCTCTGCGGCAGAATAGTCACTATACTTTAGCAACCCAATTATAGATTCATCATTGGGAAGAACAAGTTTCAAATAGGAAAAGTAGTCACTCCCAGAAAGCAATAGAAGTGATCGCTCAAGCTTCAGTGTTTTGTCCTTTATTTTATAACCACACCGCATAATTAATAATTCAAGTACTTTTAGGTAAATTGTAATAAAATCAGAACAGTCAGTCTTTTTCAAGTGAATGCTAAGAAAATCCACCCATGTCACCTTCGGCCAGATGGAATCGTTTAGGCTATTCTCAGACTGAAATGTTTCCTTCAAAACTAAAAAACCATGTTTATATTTGTCTGCCAAAAACTTTTTTGATAGTAACACACAGGTCAATTCATATATAAGCTCGTCCAAAAGCTCGACTTGAGATAACAGCTCAGCGACGTTTAAACAGGATACGAAGTTAGATTCTAAAACGTCTATTTTTAAATTTGCCAAAATATCCTCGTCCAAAGTGGATTTGTCAAGTTCTTTTAAAATCTGCCTGTCAACTTCTCTGTATTTCGCCTTATCATGGGCTTTCATGTATTCAATACCTTTTCTCGTATTGAGTTTGAAAATTTCAAGTAAATACCCCATGTAGTCTTTATCACTCAACAAATTTTTTTCTAACTGTGATGTTACGATATCGAATAAATTTATTTTTAAACCTTTAACTTCAACGTCGCCTGAATCTTCCACGTTTGCCAGTGAATCCTTATAATCCCCTCTTAATAACTTTATGCTCAACGAACATATAGAATTCACCAAAGACTCATTAGTTTGATCGTCAACCTCGCTAGTTAGCATGTACGTATAAAGTAAACTCAAATACATTCCATTCTCTTCAAATTTTTTCATCATGAAAGTGTTGTTATTGTTTTTCTTTTTCCACGATTCCGTATCTTTTTCTTTAATAAACTCCACAAGGAGAGAACTCTCTCGTAACTTTTCTAAATATACCTTCCGACGGCAGTATTCAATAAGAACAGTATCCTTCTTATAGCTGACAAGCAACTTTGTCTCGTAAAGCCGACTCAAATAATCAAGGAAGTATGATTGGGGAATTTTAGTGGAAAGTAATTTTATAAGGTCCCATATGCCTTTATAAGTTTTAAAATCAATAAATAATTCTTTAATTTCAGTCGAGGAGTTATCCGAAATGCTTATAAAAAATCTAGGATCCAAAACAAGCGCTCCAAGTATTGAATCGCCTTGATAATTATGCTTCTCTTCAAGTGAAAGTTCCGCAAAGTCTTCCTCTTTCTCCAACAATAGAAATAAAATCGCTTTTAAATAAGTCCCATATAATCGTATATCGTTTTTCATCGTATAGTAATAGAAATCGAGTTCTTTCATTATTCCCGGTATCTCGTCAGGTAAAGACAGGGAGTCACTGAGAATAGCCATGAGTCTATTAGTCAAAGATAACAAAATATTTACCTCACAAATCACCCATAAGGAACCTCCGTTATATAATATCTCTTTGCTTACGAAGTGCTGCACCAGTTCACGATGCAAAGATCCATCCTCTCCGTTTACTTCGCTTAGTAGATCTGATAATTCTTCATCTTTCACGGAAACTTCTGCATTTAGCAGAGCGATACGAAAATCGTCTTTTACTCGTTCGTTGTCAGAAAAACCTAGTGCACTCGGAAGATTTTCGTTATAAACACTTTTTAATGTTTCCAACGAATAAAACGCTAAATTATTGTCACCCGTGCTTGACCTACTGATGGCTAAAATATAAGGCCACTTCGCCACAACACCATTTCGAGGGCACCCGGCAGTAAATATAAGCGTTCCCCTGGTTACATCGCCTTTTGAATTAATAAACATTGCCATAGAAGTGCTTTCATCTGCCAGTACCAAAAGAAGAAACTCGGGGTCGTTATCTCTATCGAAAGCTACATATGGGCACGCCAACGGCCTAGGATCGTCTTCGACCGTAGTTGAGTTATATTGCAATAATGGCACTTTTCGCGCTTTGCTGATGTCTATCATATCGTAGTTCTTATCGTCTGCAACTACTACAAGTAAATCATCATTATAATAATTTATCACTCTCTTTGACGTACAAATAAGAGCATCATTATAATTGATGTCCTTCACTAACTTTAGGGAATCTCTTGTGGCTCGGACTAAGCGAATTCTCTCATTTGAGAGGACTACTGCATACTCCTCAGATGTATCTATGTCGTTTCCTGGCTTATGAGGCTGATGCAATTGTCTTGGTACATTCACTATGTCAGTCACATTCCTCATTTTCCCCAAATTTGCTGGCGATAACTCGGGAAGAATGAATGCGATAGCTGTTCTGTCGCACACAATCAACGCCCTTTCTATTTCCTTCAATATCACGATTTTTGTAATTGGCCCACTCTTTTTAGATACCACCATCTTAGATATCAACATGTAAGACGTGTCTTCAAAATTATGATAATGCAAGATTCGACCCACTGATGTTCCAACATATATGCTTGATTTATATTTTTCAATACAAGTAATCCTTTCATCTTCTTCTGTTGCATTTTCAAAAACAAGTTGAAACCTATAGACCCTTTTATGCCTTTTGTCCTCTTCACCATCAATCAACGCTGCATCTGGTTTGCTCATGCTGATGCTGAGGCTCACCTCGCCTTTACATTTAAAGTGAATCTGAGCGTTATCGATGAATACTACAATTTTTCTATCTACAGAGTGCGATTTATGCACTACTTATCATTATCTAACATCGAAATCAGCATTTTTTGAGGCAAATGGGGTGAAAACGCTAGGTCTTCTCTATGAGCGACGTATTCGCTATCCCCAAATCCCAATATTGATTCGATATCATGACTGTGGGATCCCTTGATTAGGTTTATTTCGGAAGAACTGTAATTAACTCGACAACGGCCTACGTCAATATACTCTTCCGGGGTAGCATCTTTATGAGGGACTAGTTTGATAGATACGCATTCACTAGCGTGGAAGAATCCTTGGACTGAAACAATACCGGCTGGCAAAAGGCCAGCTCTATTTTTCCTAGTCAAAGCCTTGAAACAACCTGTATCTATACAAATACTTCCTTTTGTCTTCAATCCATGCAAAATCCAAAACTTTTTATCCGACCTAATTTTTACATCTCGCGAGAGCCCCAAAATCGTGGTGTGCATTGGGAGTTCTCTTTTCTCTATCCTGTGGGTGACTAAATCTCTTCTTTCTTGAGAAGAAAATTCTTCTTTCGTTATTGACTGTATATTCTTTACAATCGATAAAATGGCATCTGGCTTGCTAGACAATGTCACTATCGTTGTGACACCTGCATTGCTCGCCAATTCTGCAGCAATTATCTTAGTTGTCATTCCGCCTGTTCCTACTTTAGTTCCCGCAGTTGACTCATCCGTCTTAACAGTATTATCTAGATCATTAATATTTTCCACGATAAATATTGGTTTAGCATCAGGATTGTTTCGAGGATTATCCGTATACAAGCAGGCCACATCCGTCATCAAAAACAAACAATCTGCATGTATCATTCCCGCTGTAATCGCAGATAAAGTGTCGTTGTCACCAAATTTGATCTCCCTTACTGAAAGCGTATCATTTTCGTTAACAATAGGAATTATCCCCATGGAAAGTAGCTCGTTCATTGTATTTGTAGCATTTTTATATTGGGTATAGTCCAGAATGTCATTTCGTGTTAACAAAATCTGTCCTATTGGTTGATTAACTTGCTTAAAAAAATCATCGAATAAAGCTACTAGCTCTCCTTGTCCAACAGAAGCCAACGCTTGTACGGCTGAAAGTCTTTTGGGCTTAGTATCCATGCCTATTTTCTTCATTCCAAAAGCAATTGCTCCCGAGGAGACTATAACAATTCTATGATTTTCTCGACGAAGCTTAACCACTGTTTCTACAATATGGGCTATATTTGCAATGCGGGGTTCTCTTGTTACCTCATCAACAAGTGAAGACGTTCCGAGCTTTATGACTATAGTATAGCTCTTTCTTGAAGCCATTTCTGATGTTCTTGATATTTGAAATTTGCAAGATTTTTCCAATTATTGGAAATTTTCGCAATAACTTCGTTCACTATTTCTTGATACTAAACCACATAAAAAAAGGGTATACAGTCCAATGACTACGATATGTACAGAATCACATATTTAGTATTAACTAAAAAGACTAAAGGAGAAAGTTTTACGATGCAGATATTTGAATGCAAAAGCGATATGAGCTTACCTTAAATAGTGCTCGACGATCTCGTTGAAAGAAAAACCAACCAAAACCACTAAATAAATTAGCATTAAAATGACCCCTTTAAAGTAATTTGATTTACCCTCCGCGTAGACATAAATAAATATGTAAATCGAAGTAAGAGTGGCCACAATATCCCACCTTGGAAAAACTAAAGTGAACATTTTGCTGACTTTGTCAAAATTCATGGCAATAGAAAAAGCAACGAGACAAGGTATTTGGATAAGAACGACTTGAAGCACATAAGCGCTTCCTATTTCCATAGATAATGCAACATTGCCCCCAATTGCGAAAGAAATAGCATTTACAAACTCAGTTGTATTAGGCACCAAAGCAAAAATAGTTAAACCCAAAAGCTTTGCGTTAATAGGATAATTCGAAAGAACAGTGTCGACAGTGTCAACAAGAATCTCCGAAATCACTGCATATAGCAAAGTAGCTGTCAATAAAATTATCGTTGATTTATTTCTAGACCAATTGGGAGCAACATGACTTGAAGAGTCACTGGAATCGTCATCCTGCTCCTTATTTTTTGAGTCTTCGGAAGGATGCAGCGCACCTGGCAGGTTAAAAGTCCCGTTTGGAGGGCTTCCATGACCTGAAACCTTTTTTCTCTGGCGCAAGTCGTTATTCTCGCGTCTTGTTCCAGATGCATTAGGTGGTAATCCAAGGGAAGTCGTACTTTGATTTTCATGTGCTGTCATACTATTTAAAGAAGGCGAAACCAACTTGTCTTCCTTCTTCGCAATCAAAGCCTGTTCTTGAGAGTTCGTTGCCCAAATTAAGGAAGCATGTGTTCTTAACGTAAAAAAAAGACCGCATGCATAAGCTGAGAATAAAGCTAAGACAACAATTAAAGAGAAAGGTTTTATTACCAACAGATAGAGCTCATCCAATTCAAGTCGAGGTTGAATAAAACGACAACGGGAACAGCTGTCAGAGGAGATATCCGAGCTGCATTCTTTGCAAACAAGTTCATAACTACCATATAAGTCATACAACATTGAAGGAGCAAACATCACAACAGCGGCAAAAAGTAGCATAGTGGATGACACACCCGCAGAATGTGGATTATACCTTTGAGTTTTTCGCTTCAAAGCGCCACCACACATGGACAACCCTGGAAGTAACAACACACCTCCTAAAATCGATCCGATCAAAGAACCCTCGACCAACTTACTCTTCGACTGACTCAATGCAACGCAGTATAAATAAACCTCGACAATTGTTGAAAAAAACGCATTTATTACTGCACCAAGACCCATCGACGACTGGGCTGATATCGATGCTACTGCGTGACCTATGAAATATGCCAACGGGATAATAGAAAATAAACAAGCACCAAATATAAAAGTTGAATTCGTGAACCATAGATCTATACCAAATTTCACCTTCAAAGCATAGTAATCAAAGATAACAAAGAACACGGCTGTAAGCATATTTATAAAAAAAATATTTGTCCCATCAATGGTATATTTGTAATAATGAAGACCACAAGACCTGTAAGTGCATAGAACTATCAGCTGCTCATCCATACGAGCTGCCCTTTCATTGTTGTTTTTAGACCTATAATAGTCCGATTCCTTCACGAACCTCAATGCCACGGGATGCCTTCTAATATGGTCACATAAAACAGCAGAAAGGTTGCTCATGGGTATAGTAAATACAAGCAACCAGCAAATAGTGCCTATAAGCATTGCTAATGGTTGCAATATAACGTAAAAATAAATGAAAAAAAGAAGCCGACCAAAAGACCAGTTTCCTCTACCGAAAAAGCGTTTTTTCGTGTCATTGGTCTCAGTTTCTTCACCATCACCATCATTATCGAAAGTATCATATGCAGCATTTATTGGTCTCCCCAAGTGATCTTTAAATAGATATCTGTTTTCATTATTTGCATTCGTATTACGTCTTGGTGGAGCAAAGAAGAGTCTCCCTTCTTCTTCGTCTCTCCACCTCTGATACTCAGTTATCGTTCTTCCTTCATTCTCATCTTCGAGAAGATAATTTTCGTCCTTGTTTAACAAGACAAACTTACCGAAGGGATATAAGAAGAATTTTCCTAGTCTATAAAGAAATTTCACGTAAACTCTCAGATGCCTGTTTACCCCAAAACAGGTGAAAAGTAACAACGTAAATGCACCCATAAAGCAAACTATATACAATAGGAGACCAAATGTCATTGCCCACATCATATTGCAAAGTCCAACACCCCAATGCAACCTATAAGTTGGCGTGTGATATTCATAATCATGAATATCCTCTTGCGCCCTCGCAGCAACAGAGCGATTTTTCTTATACAACGAGGGCTTCCAAATCTTAATACCAAATGGGTGCGTAGTATTGATGGCAGCTTGTCTATCCTTAAGATTAAGGGACTCAAATGTACTCGTACTTGTAGAAGATTTCACAGATTTGTTGTCATCTCCATCTTCATCTTCTTCATTTACATCCTCGTCATCTTGCTTATCTTCTTCACCGTTATCCTTATTTTGTAGCTCCTCAAGTCGCCTAATATTTTCTTCGGCTGAAATAATGCTATTTCTGATGTTTGCTTCGATCTTCGGCCGTTTGATATTTCCATCACTATACATGCGTGAACTGTTACAAGACAATATCCTGGGGTTCTCTCTCTCGTTTGATATACTAGCAGGACTCCTTTTACTTTGTTTTTGATACCATTGTTTAACAGCTTCATTATATCCCTTCAAATAATCGCTATCAATGGGCTTACTTTCTAGCAAATCTTCTGTCTTCCCAGGAACATCGTCAATATTGTCATCAACAGAAAAAATAAGCTTGCTACCTTTACGACTCGATTGTTTGTCTTTATTAGGTCCTTTGCCTTTTTGTTTCCTAGTTTTAGACGATGACAGTGCACCAAACCGGGGAGAGGCCAGGCTATCCTGTCTTCCCCTATGTGCACTATCACTAAAGTCCTGGTCAGATGAAGACCTTTCCACTTCTCTTGACGCCATCCCACTTTACGTATATCTCACTTGGTGCCATACCACCTTATACTACTCAATTTCTTTATCTTGTCCTATCCCTAAATAACTACATGCAGTACTGACAATAATAGTCTTCAGAGGCCTCACTATTCACTTAAGACCCAAGCCTATATCCTTTACCCTTAAAAGCACTATTATTTGAACCACCAAACCACGAATAACCAGTCGATGCTCCTGAAGAATGACCTGAAGATGTAGCCGACCTCGATCGACTTGTAGGCGCGGTACGACGCAGAAAAGCCGTCGTTCTAACAGAATTATTTGTAGGATAGTTCAATAGACTGTATAACCAAAAAGGAGCCTTCAAATAGCCCAAATCAAAAACAGAGTCCTCTATCCAGATAGAGGACAGCGAAGGGTCGTTCACAAAACCAGGAGAATGAATGGTACCAACTCTTCGCCCGCTTCCTTGCACACCCAAAATATTGGGATAGTTTGTATGAAACAAGTTGTAAATAGGAAATGTATTCGACTGGATACATTGATAAAGGTAACCACTGGTTATTCCAATAACAGAATCTATAAAGGCAGCATAGCCACTTATCAACTTGAAAAATAAATTAAATAAAGGAAGGTAGTAGGCTTTGATAGTGAAAAAACCCCAAATATTTATCAAGGAGTTTTTCAGATGCCTCGAATAGGTATAGGTAATACAGGAAAGCATCATTTGGTGGTGCATGGGAAAGTGGTAAGGGTCGACGAAGGCATTATACATCAATGACTGCAAAACCATGAAGAAGCCTGTTATGACAAAATACCATACATAATCTGGAGTATTGCCATGGAACTTTCCTGAAATATTTTCTAGGTTGTTGGAGAAATTGTAGAAGAAAAACAAATCGACAAGTATCTGAAAGGGTTGTCTTGTAAGAATTCCCAGCGGCAATAAGAAACACATAAAGAAGCGACAGCCTTCTAAAATCAAGGACCCTATCACCACCACTTTCTCAACAAGTCTAGAAGTTGATAATTTCCTGATACCCGTGCTTAAGCTGTATTGTAAAATTGACAAGTTGCATACTAACTGCGATACGTCAACTAGGTTTAAGGAAATCGCAAGACATACAATCACCGGCGAAATCACGAAAAACCTCGTTACAGGTGGTATTCTCCTCATACTGTCAGAAAGCGTAGTCTGTTGTGACATTTTTTTAGATAATATAGAGCCTGTACGACAGCGAACGCTATCCTTGTTCGATGAGGGTGTCAATTGATGTATGCTAAAAAAATCATTTGCCTTACCCCCTGCGTAAATGTGAGCACAATTCGCTTAAACAAAAAGTAGCTTCGCGGTAAATCGGAGAATTGAAACCAAGCGCAGATAGGATTTCGTTTGAGCGGTGAAAGAGAAGGACAAGTTAGCAAGTTCAGGAAGGCAAGTTTTTTTAAAAAAAAGGGAAGAAGAACTTACACACGCTATGAAATTGGTTAGGTTTTTAATGAATGTTCCTCATACAACAAGTCAACCGGTTACAGTGGAGCTCAAAAATGGAAGTTCTGTTAATGGACAGATACTATCATGTACACCGCTGATGAATATCTCTATGAAAAATATCAAATTGGTTGAACCACATATGGATCCACAGCTCTTGCAATTTATGAACATCAGAGGAAATCAAGTGAGACAGATTATACTACCAGATGACCTCAATCTCGACACTGTACTCGATCGGAGTGTCAAAAAAATGAAAGGACAAGGGGCAGGACCGGGAACTAAAAGAGCTGATGGAGGACCAGGAAAAATAAGGAAAGGAAAAGGGACTGGTCGTGGTGGTTCTAGGTTTAATAAGGCCCGAGGTTTCTAAAGAAACCAAGAGTGATGAGCTTTACATAAAAATAGAGGAAATGATTTTTCATTTACAGTATTATTTAATTAAACACGAATATTTACAAGTATTTTAATGAAATTACGTCCTTGGTACTTACCAGAATGTTTTCTGTCTCTCTTCTTTCTTTTTGAGTTGCTTCTTATAGGAAGGTCTATGCGCAGCAATAGTCTCGTCCATTTTTTCGATAGCTTCTTCTCTCTCCTGTAATTTTTCAGGTAAAACTCTTTCCCACTTGTGCTTTTTAGGAGACAATATGCCTTTCATCCAGTTCTTATTGATGTACTTGTCTTCATAAAATTTTTTATGTGGGATTGGTGGAAGTAATGACTCAATACCAAATTTTCTTGCCATCTTGAATAAGTCAGCAGACCTCCTTAATGAGTACCTAGGACCCTGCCATCTACCGGTTTCTGGATTCCGGTTGGGTAAGAAAGGATTCATTTTGGGATCATGTATTGTAGATGGCCGGGATGCATACTCCAGAAATGGCACAGGAGGAAATTTGATGAAAAAGTTATGAAGCTTCTGAGGAAGTTTTTTGAAAGCTTCTTTTGGTGTCAAGGCCATCCTTTTATTAACGTTTCTAACTACTCTTATTTTTACGAATACGCTGTGGACATAAAAATTCCAAAATTTTTTGGTGTGCATATAGTCTAACTAGATTATACAGGGCCATCAATTATACACTTGACACATTTATCACTGTCTCTAACAAGATTGTAAGCCAGGACCGCATCGTCAAATTTGAAACGATGTGTGATTAATCTTTCAAAGTCAATTTCAGCTTTATCTTTACCATTTTTGTAATTATTGTCCAAGATCTTTACAGCAGTCTTGTAATCATTATAGGCATACCTAAAGGAGCCAAAAATAGTGATTTCTTTGGTGTTGAGATGATTAAAAGAAATATTAAAGGTTTCTGGACTGCTTCCAACTTGGACATGGTAACCTCCGGGCTTAAGGACCTCTAAAGACATGTTGATGCATTGTGGGGCACCTGAACATTCGAGAGATTTATCTGGAAGAACACTGTCAAATGCAGCTATCAAATCACTTGGACCTCCATTCTTTGAATTAAACGTATGGGTGACTGCTCCGATGTCTTTGGCCAATCGGAGCTTATCATCGCTAATGTCAACCAGCATCACTCTCTGAGCACCGAATTTTTTAGCAACAGAAGCAGCTAACAATCCCACTGGACCTGCTCCAAACACGACAACATTATCGCCAAAGCGGATAGAACTAAGTTGCAGAGCATGCACTCCTCCCGCCATTGGCTCTACGAGTGCACCCAACTCGAGAGATACATACTCTGGTAACTTGACCAAGAAATCCTCCGCTGATTTGAAGTATCTGCATAAAGTTCCCATGGGGTTTTTCCCATTTGGATCCGGGTTAGGAGTAGCAGCAAATTCCATATGTGGGCATAAATTATAGTGTCCACTCTTGTACTCTTCACTATAACGTGATGGCATTCCTGGTTCAATTGCAACTCTGTCGCCGGGTCTCAAGCTGGTGACATTCGTGCCTACCGAAGTCACCACCCCGGATGATTCATGACCAAGAACCATTGGGTTTACTAACTTGAATCTTCCGATACCTCCATGCGTATAATAATGGATATCAGATCTGCAAATTCCTGTCTTTTTAACTTCAACGAGTACATCATGGGGATCGTTAATTTTGGGTACTTCGACGGCACCATAGCTGATATCATCAACTCTGTTTAACAACAAACAAGGATTCAGTGTCATTTTTTACTATTGTAGCAAGGTTTGCTTTCTCTTTGAATACTAGGCTGGGTTAGCTTTAAATTGTCTTTATCGAAATGTGGGACCTGCGAACGTCAATCGCACTAATGTCCTCCAGTCCGACCTCGATTCAAAATCAAGAACCAAGTAAACTTATGAGCCTGTAAGTAATTTACAAGAGACCAAAAGAATGAGTTTAGTCAGAGAGCAAATACAATAAGATGGTACTTCAAAGATTTTGTTACTAAAGAATTTATTGCTAAATGATTTTTCAGTTCTTTTATGATGATGAACTATAAAATGTTTTAGGTGATAGCATACTAAAATTGTAAGATCTCTGTGTAAATATTGTAAGTAATGAGCTTATTTGGCAACGTGCAGCAAAGCTTCTAAGACCTCTAACTCGAGACTGGCCTCAGCGGCTGCCTTTTCATCGGAAGAAGTTGCTCTCTTTTGTGCATCAGCAGTCAAGTCTTTAACAGCCTGTGTATCAAATTGTTCAGGCTTGAAAGCCTCAATAGCACTGACAGTAAGTTTATTGCCAGGTTGTACGGTAGCAAAGCCACCACTGACAAAGTACAGCTCAGTTTCACCACCCTTAGAAATTATTTCCAATAAACCTGGCTTCAACTGTTCCACTATGGGTATATGGTTAGCCAAGATACCCAAGTTACCATTAACCGAAGGCAAATTGACCTGTTCTACTTCACTATCCGAGTGCAAAGTAGCGTGTGGTAAAGCCAAGGACAATTTCAATGCATCTGATGCTGTTGCATCGGTGGCATAAGTCCTGGCAATCTGCGCAGATTGTCTGCTTATTTGACGAAGAGTTTGTCTAAACATCGATCACTCTGTCAATTCTGCTCTATTAACAAAAGGGTCAATAAAACTTCTTCCCAGTAGAACTAAGATGTGTTCGGTTTATTGAAAATTTAAATCCTTATTGGCTTCTGAGGTAGATTACCTAATAGGGTAATAAATGCAAAATAGGTGCTAAAATTACAAGAATGGCTACATAAATCTATGTTACAAGTAAAAGCTACGTTCCTTCAAATTGGTCTAAGAAATTGTCAATATCAAATTCTTCTTCCTCTTGACCTGTGTTGCCAGCAGCAGTATTACCGTCGCCGAAATCCTCTCTCAGAAAGGGCATATTGAGTCCATCAAAAAGCATGTCGTCTTTTCCGTAGAGATTGCTTCCATCGTTATTAAAGTCGCCTCTGTCACCAGTGACAGCATCATACGAAGGTTCATTCCCGTACTTGAGAGAAAGTATGTCTGTCGGGTTCGGTATTTGCTCGTCAATTTTATCTACTGAGGAGATATTGTCAAGACCCAAATTAAAATCTGGAGACAAGAAATTATCAAGCCCATCAGGATTCCCAAAGTCTGCATTCGTGACTTGCTGTTGCTGTTGCTGCTGTTCTTGCTGCCGAGCCCTCTCTTGATCTTGTTTTTCCTGCTCCTTTCTTCTCATCTCTTGCTCCCGTTGCTCACGCTCACGTCTTTCCTGTTCTATTTTCTCCCTCCGCTGTTGCTCCTGATTCCTTGCATTCGCCTCTGCGTCCCTTATTCGTTCCGCTTCAGCTTCAGCCATTCGCTGCTTCTCTTCGATTGCTTTTCTCTCCTCTTCCTCCTTAATTTTGATGGCCTCTTGTTTCTGTTTATCCTCCAACATATTTTCAACGCACCACTTCGAATCATTGAGCTTCGAGACCGCATCATCCAAAATATCATCAAAATGGTTGAGGCTGTTATTAACCTGCGCTACTATGTTGGGGGGAATTAGTTGATTATTACTAGTCGTAATGGCATTGCTTTGTATTTTTCTGTTGTTAATAAATTCAAATATATATCCACTTGTCTTGAGCACTTCATTTAAGGACCCGTTCAACTTTTGCTCCAAGTTCATCGCTTTGCTCACCTAAATCATAAAAGTACTATATCGATAGTTAAAGAGAGAAAATAACACAAAATCACCGAGAAGCAAAAACTTACACAAATATGAAATTACACAAAATCTTTTAGATCATATCGCACAAAGACACGAGATTGGCGTATTTGAACATCGCGTAAACAATACTACGGGTACGAAATTAAAAGCAATAGCAGCATTATGGTGATAAAGCTCGAGGAATCTCAGGATTGAAAGGGGGATAAAGTCCGACGTAATCAGCGTACGAGTATGGACAATGTATTGACAAGACAAGGGCCATTAGCGCATGTATGGTTAGCGGCCAACTATGATAAGAAGCTCAGCAAACATCAACTCTTGGGAGCGGACTTGGTACGAACGTCAGAGCTTATCATGAATCAACGGATACATCAACTGCAGACTACGAATGAAGACAACGCCGAAGGTATGAATGGAGCAGCAATAACGCTTAGGGTGTCTGGACACTTAATTCTCGGAGTTGTAAGAATATATTCGAGGAAGACCAAATACTTGCTTGATGACGTAAATGAGGTTCTTTTTAAGCTCAAAAATGCCTTTAAATATAACACTGGGGTCAATGTAGGACAAGGATCAAGTAGAAGTACGGTAAATGCAGCGCCTCAGAAAATCATGCTTTCGGACTTGTCGAGTGTGACGTTAAAGGACCAGGTTACCGAGTTTGACTTGTTGTACCAACATGACTTAGATTTTGATGAGGACCCAGGAAATAGCCAGGTGAATACCTTATTCAGTCAAGTGTCTGGTGTTAACTCTGTTAATGATCGAAGTGTGGATATGGATCAATCCATTGAAATTCCTCGTTACCGGGACTCCTCTATGTTAGCAACCCACGACAACGATGACGATATAGAGCTTGATTTCGATTTAGACCAAAGAGATGACAATGAATTAGACAGGTCTATTGAAGTTGGACGTAACGCGCCCAGGAGTGCTCTAGAGGAAGCAAATCAATCAGATCTTGATCTAGGAAAAGAATTGGAAAACCAAAATGACGGCAACATGGATTTTGATTTTGAAAATCCATTGGAGACAATCGATCAAGAAAATGACCTTCACCCTGACCTATCTCAACACGAACAAGAACAGGCACCCGAACCAGCTTCTCAGCCGAGAGAACGAAGAAGACTCGTCGGCATTACTGATACCGGTGTTGTCAAAACAACAAAGCGTAGAATGATCGTTGATCTGCTCGAAGAAGTTGAACATGGTATACTGATTCAAGAATTGAAGTTTAACCAGCAAATGCAAATGCACAATTTGTCTGTCAATTTCACGCCTAAAAGTCTCCATGAAGACGTGCGGCTTCGTCTTATATATGAACTGGTAGAGCCAAAAAGCAATCTCATTAAAAGGCGGAGGCTTTTAGATTCTAATACGGATGAAAGTACTAGACCAGAAGAGGAGGCAAATGGCAATGATGAGGAAGAAGGAAACGAAACGCAACTTCCATTAGATTTAGATTTAAGTTTTTCTGGTATTGATGAAGGCATAAATGAAGAGGAAAGATCTCCTTTACCTATATCTGAACAAGTTGAGGAAATACAACATACTGAAAAGGAATCTTCTATCCAGGTTGCTTCGCATCTCCGGAAACTTTCCAGTAATGACCCTGTAAATACCTCTTTTGATAGACTTATTGAGAAAGATTCATCACTCCAAGAAGACGGAAGAGATCAATTCCCATTAGGAACTGTTAGTCAGGGCGTAAGTCAAACGAAAGTAGACGGGAAAAAACAAGCCGCAAAATGTTTCTTCGAGTTATTAGTGTTGGCGTCTGGTGACTGCATTTCTCTTGATCAAGAAAGTCCTAATGAATTTTCATTGGGAGGTGACATAAGTATAGGCTACAGAGACGATCTTTTTCATAAATTCCTTTAATTTTTAGACATTAAACAATTTATGTACCTGTAATATATAAGGTTGAAAGCGTGGATTTTAATGTATAAGATTATTAAAGTAGTTCTCCATGGTATTTGCAGTTTCTTGCAAGCAAAGACTTAATTTGTCCTTGTCCATGCTATAAATTAATACTTCCCCGTTCAGTAATCCCGTCACTATGTTTTGAAATCTATCATCTATACATAAATTTGTGCCGTAGATATAGGTCTCGTCTTTTCCAGACGAAGAGCATATACAATCCCTAAATATTGGTTGCATCGATTTATGCTTTAAATTCCAAATTTCTAATATAGTATTGACACAATTATTGGTTGCCTCAACTCCAAGAATTATGAATTGACCTGAGTTTCCTGTATCGGCTTTCATGTCCACCGCCAAGTAGTTTATCGGGATTGAAAAAGCAAGTTTCCTAGAAATTAAGTTCCAGATAGTTATTTTCCAATCCACCCCTATAGCAATAATATGTTGCACATTATTTATTTTTATCTCATCCATTCGAGTAATTGCAGCCGTAACAAGGTTGTCGTCTACTTCAGGATATGATTTTTCCAAGAAACAGATGGACAGTTGCTCTTCGGGTTCATCATTAAGTGTCAATACCTGTCCGTTGTCCGTCCCGAATAGGATATTGTTCTCGAAATGAGACGAGTACCGGAATGATTGACTTTCTTTAACAAAGCCATTCGTCACCTTAAACTTTTCATTGAGCCACAAAGCGCACCTTACAGACACCATTTCATTACTAGCGGCTACTGAAGAAGTTTTGGATTGACCTTTTAAACTTAATGAATCAATCTTGGGCGATGCAAGTAAATTGGACGACCAGAGGTTAATTATACCGTCGGTGGAAATAGACAAGACACAGCTGTTACCATCCAAAACAAGCTGAACAAGGTCTATTATGCAGCCTAAATGTGGGAGGTATTTCACATCGTCTTTGTAAGGCAATCTCGATGTAAGCTGAATTATAGTAGGTGTTGTCAACGCAGGCACAAAAGGTACATTTCTCCCGCTCTTTCTCAGCAAATCCCAAACAACTATACTACCATCCTGTAGTCCCCCAAATATTCGCTTTGAATTATGTTTGTCAAATCTTGCTATATTCGCTTGGGAATTGCAGCAAAGATAAAATTCCGGAAAGGCTTTCATTCCCTCTACATTATACACGATAACAAGTCCAGGAGAGCTTATCACGTCCGCATTAGAAGAACTCGTATCCATACTCTGTTTCAGCTTTGGTGGAGAGTATGATACAAGCACTAAGTTTGAAGTAGAGGAAAATATATCGACCGCTATCACAGATCTTTCACCATAGGAATGTACCTTTTTCTGTCTGTTAAACACGTTGACTCTGTCTAGTGATTTCTCTTCACCCGCCTGCGGGCGCAATTCAAGCTTCTCTGAAACGTCAGTCAATAATCCATGTGTTAGCTCCTCCAGGGCAATTACTTTATTCACTAACTTAAGTGAATCTTGTAACGTAAAATTTAACTCCCTTTCGTTCACGATTAACTCAATCTTGCTCTCCTCGTTGTTCCTATTGTTATCTTCGCTGAAATCCATTTGGCTTAGCTCCAATGATTGCGTACCTCCTTCTTCTTCATTACTCTCTTCCTCCCACATAGTTGCCTGCACGCCTTTGTCATATGTTGTGACCTCCTTTTCTTCGAAGTCGTCATTTTCTTTGCTGCCCTTGATATTAGCTAGATTACCTTGCGCATTGTCGTCTTCAATCGCGTCGACCTGTACTGCAATACTTATTTTTCTCGTCTTGCTTTTTTCAATAGCCTCTTCCTCGTCGTATCTTTGTCCTCCAAATTCTTTCACTATGGAATCGCTATCTACATCTGTAGTCTTGATAAGCCTTCTCTGGCGTAACTCAAACAACTTCTGACGTTTTTGCTCTAGAATTGCCTGTATATCCATTAATGTAGTCCATCAATACCTTCGATATCTATGCGATACATAGTAAACATGTCTATACATATATATGTAGTATTACGCGATCTGATATAGTGGACTGAAAAACTCATTCTTCAGACAAAAAGAGAAGCCCGTACAGTAAGCTAGCATGAGCGAAAGAAGAAGAGAAGATATTAGTGATATCTTGCGCGAGTTTGAGTACTCCAAGTCGGTTGATGAAGCAGGGATCGGTAAAAGCAAGAGCAGCGGGTCTTGGAAGGAAGGAACTATTTATCAGCATCTCGTAGCAACGATGGTAAATGAACGAATGGCACCTGAGTTACTACCATATCAGTACGAGCTCGTAGATGAGGTGCTTAAACGGGTTTCGAATCAACAAATGTTTTTATTGGATTCACATGAATATGGGGACTCTAATATGGAGTCAGGACTTATAAGTAATGATTTCAAATTGCAGTTAATGATAATAGAAACAGACTTAGAAAGGGTGAACTATTTGGTACGACTATATTTAAGAACTAGATTAGCCAAGATTGACAAGCATGCCATATACTACATAAACAAGTTACTGAATGAGGACACTAGCGTGCAGCCATCGTTCATGTCAGATAAAGAAAGAGACTACGCACACCAACATTTCAAAATCATGACTCAACTATATAATAACTGTTTTTTGAAGAAATTTCCCAAGTTTTTGATGTTATTGGATGATACGAGCGGTGGACAATCTATGATTGAGGAACCGGACGTGAACAGACATGTGTTTATAAAAGTAATTACGAAGGACCCCATCGTAATAAGTGTTGGCATCGATGAAGAATTGGAACTAGTGGAGGGTGGTGTATACGTTGTTAAGTACTTCTTGGTAAAAAGATACATAGAAATGGGTGACATCGTATTAATATAGATACTCTATAGATACTCTTAATTAATAATAAACTCTTTCGCATACTTATTAATTAAAAGATACTATAGTCACAACCGCCAGGGCACTCTATATTTTCTTCCTCGACAAACCATTCCTTGAGACAGCCAAAATGACCTCTGTGTCCACAGTGTAAGCTTATAGCCACATTTAGTCCTAGGCATGGTTCATTACAATATATGCAATTCATTTGTCTTCGTTTGCAATTGTCACAGAACCAATTCTCTGTGTAGCCCACCTTTTTTGCTCTCCTCATTGAACTTTCGTTACTCAAAGCAGAGGAGCACCAACAGCACTTAAATTGCAAATCGACATCTTTGATAGTGATACCCACTATCTCATCTTTCAAATCTTCGGGCACGTTATTAATAACATTAATCGCATTTGAAAATAATTTTCTTTTCTGCAATAATTCTATGTAGAGTAAAATCCAATCAAGAGATTGCTCTCGGGTGAAAATGCAATAGTCATGAAATTTAGTATAATCGTAAAACAAGATAGTTAAAGTTGCGCAAAATATTATTTCTCCCTCCACGACGGAGTAGTTCAAAGCCTCGCGCAATAAATTTTTCAATGCCCATGGCTTGCTTAAAGGATTATCTTCTTTTGAAGTAGTTTTTCCAAGTACATTAGACAAGGCAGACTTAGTAGTTTTTCCATTACTAGGGGAAGACGTTTTCTTTCCTCTTCTAGATTTCTCATTAATTGAGGGCTCGTCTTTGCCAATTTCTTTTGTAGTCGCATTGTCTTTCCAGGTTTCTTTTGGCTGGGCGAGGAAACCACGCACAGGATCAACTCCACTAGTTTGAGGCTTCTGGTCTTGATTTATCATGTTGTAGCGCCCTTGTTGAGTTCGGTTTGTCATTGCATGATTACTCGACCACATATTACGATTTTCTAGAGACGTTGGTGTTTGTCTCAAAGAAGTAGGAGAAGCTGGGCTACCAAACGCACTAAAAGGAGAATACCTCGCATTCTCTGAATTGCTAGCGATTTTTTCTCTATCTGGTCCATGAAAAAAATTCTCGTTTTGTCTATTTTGAGCTTCCTGCAATGGTAAATTCCCTTTATTGATAAATTCTCCGCTGGGAAGAGTTGATTTCTCCGTTTTGGTTAATGGAGATGTATTGCTTAGATTTCCTTCATCTTTTTTCAAATTCCCGTGGTCGTGACTAGTAACAGCCTGAGGAATACTCGCAGTAGGAACTTGACTTCTTTCAGTAGTTTCTGCTTCCTCAACAGCAGAGTGACTATTTCCCCCTTCATTCCATGAGTCCGGAAGTTGTGACATTCTAAAACCTTCTTTTTCTTTATTCACCACACCAGAGTCAAAACTATCCTTTTGTCCAAATGAAGGCAGTCTCCCATAATTGGTTGTCAGGGTAGACATAGTATTATATGACCCAACCAAATTATCAGTCTCTGAGGTACTCGACTTGCGTTCATTTTCGTTATCCAAGACAGCAGGGAATTGAGTACTATGGGCCTCTTTTCCTGCTGATGAAGTATCGAAATCCTCTATATTTATAGCAATTATCTTCCAGGTTTGGCTTTCCCTAAACCTATTAGCCATCGCTGCAATATTAGCGTTATAAAGACAAACATTGGCCAAGTTAAAACCTTCTGGAACGAATATTAGATAGTTACTGGCTAACAACTCAAATGTGTGCTCATTACTTCTTGCAAATCCCATATCTAACGTAAACACGTAAGGTGAGGCATGTGATACGAGCGCATTTTTCTTCTCTTTGGCATTGCTTGCTACAGAGTTAATAGAGAAGGGCGATTTCTGAGCTGATTCCGAAAAGTGCCTACCAGGAAATTTCAATGACTGTCCTTGGAATGTAGTGTCACTGTCAGTATCACCTTCCAATCTCTTTGACTGAAAGCGTTTTGTGAAAGAAGCAAATGATCCAGCGGTCATAGATCTAAACATATTAGGCCTTGCATGAGAAGACAAAAAGCTCGAAGAAGTTGATAAATTGGAATTGGTTGCCACAGGTACGCTTCCAAGTCCTGATTGATAGTCATATACAGAATGCTGCTCCCCGCCTGGTATAAGAAAGCGTCTCGCGCCGTTTTCACCAGAGCTCTCGACAAAACCATTAGTATGGCTAACCTTCTCTTCTCCCAGAACTGATTCATTGTCACCTGTGCTCAACTGATATTCAGTCAGATTAGGCTGATAATCCTGTTGAGACCCAGACTCAAATTCTTCTTTATCCTGTGCAACAAAACATAAACTATCCATCCCATAGTTCCAAGCCATTGCTACTTTTGGTAAATTATCTAAAGGCAGATAAATATAATCGTCCCCTTCGCATGTGTCAAGTGTGTAAGAGGCAAAAAGATTATCTTTGGTAACTGTCCAAAGAGTCTTCAAGAGGTCCTTATTCTCAGCCCATATAAAATTTTGGAAAGGTTTGTTTGTCTGGCTCTGTAGAACATACTTTGGAACGAATTTGCGCTTCAAATCGTAGATAGCTATAGTAGGATCCTCATGCAAGAACAGACATGCAATATTGTAACTGTATAAACTTCCTAACTTGCTTGAATGCGGCAAAGAGCTGTTAATATCTTTTTCAAAAACGCTCTTGTCCTCTCCATAAGAACCGTCACCCTCCAACCCCTGATCAATTTTCGCGTTCTCATTGCTATCATAAGGACACCATCGCACTTTCAGTACGGGACCAAAAGAATTCAAAATAATATCTGGATTTAACTTATTAGTCAGTGAAGCTGTCTCACTATAATCAAATACACATATTTTCTTATCTCTTCCTCCAGTCATGACAAACTCAGCTTCGGGATGAATATGTAACGACAAGGCCGGCCCTGTGTGAAAGTTCCATTTTCTTTCAGCAGCAACACTAAGAGATCCGGTTCCCAGCGGAGACCGCACATCATGTTTATATAAAGCACCGGAGTCATGCACAGACAATATATTAAGCTTGTTCCTGACAGTCGAATGAGAAGAAATTTCACAGGCCCTTACTGGTTCCATATGTGATCCTGATTTTATAGTCAATGCAGGCTTGACCGACGAAGACCTCATATCCCACAATTTAATTGTACCGTCTTGTGACCCGGAGATAACCTGAGAAGGTGACGCTTCACTAATGCCAGGTAAGACAGGAACAAAGTCAATAGAATTAATTGGTCTTTTGTGGTCAGCATACATATGCATAAGATTTGCCTTTCCGTTGTTTTGAATTTTGCAAACCGCAAATTGACCTGTACTCAATTCGCAAGCTATAATATCATGACATGCCTTCAAGCTACTCACATGGCTTATCCGTCCTCCTTGCAAAATCTTTCTATAGTTCTTGCTTATTTGCTCGAGAATATCAACTTCTTCTAAAACTAATGTTTGCTCGCTGTTTAGTGCCAACAATCTCAAATAATTTTTACCCCCAAGCACAATATGTCCACGAGGATCATCATCATAATTAGAAACTAAATTTTTCAAGGAATAGTTAAGTTCGGTAATGCAAGAGACGTCTTTGCCGCAATTATGCAAAATTTTAGGTCGTTTAATTATTTCGTTAGCAAATCGTTCTCTAGTATTCTCCCGAAACTTTGATGGAGCTTTAGCTTCTGGTGTAGAGCCCGAATTTAAACCACCATAAAAATTAAAAGCTATTTTCGAAAAGCTCAGCTGATTGGAATCAGAATTTGACATCCCATTGGCTTCGATTTCCTTCTATATACGTTGTTAAAACCCAAGCCTTCTGTAGAACGATACTGTAATGAACAGGAAAGTAATAGTGCAATCACCAATATCAAAGTTGACCAAGGTCAAAAATATTTTTATACAATAGTTCCTGGCGAGAAAACGTTCTTGTAGAGCCGAAATAGGACTATGTCGGCTAAGAATATTATGGTTAAGCTTATAGTAGGAGCCGCGCAAGCAGCACCGGCTCCTCCGGTAGGTCCAGCATTGGGTTCTAAGGGTGTAAAGGCCATTGATTTTTGTAAAGAATTTAATGCTAGGACAGCTAATTTTCAACCGGGAACGCCCATTCCATGCTTATTGACGATCAGACCCGATAGATCATTTACTTTCGAGATGAAGTCCCCACCAACGTCTTGGCTTTTACTCAAGGCAGCAAATGCCGAGAAGGGTGCTGACAATCCTACTCACGATTCCGTGGGAGAAATATCACTAAAACATGTGTACGAGATAGCCAAAATTAAGAAAACTGATGAAAGGCACAAGGACGTTGATATGAAAGCAATATGCGGCGCGATTATCCTGACAGCGGAGGTAGTTGGTGTAAAAGTGGTTCCCTAGAGAATTTTCATGCACTGTAAATAGAATTAGCATTATTATTACATAGGAAAGAAAATCAATTTATGTCATGGTGGTATGTTTTAACATCTAAATATTTCAGTCTATCCTTGATGTAAATAAATATAAATTGTACAGTGAAGAACTATCCTATTTTTTCTTTTTCTCATAAGCCGAAATATGAGCTTTCGATTGATCGACGTGAGTATGACTATGATTAGAAGCTTTTTCAAATTCTGTGCTTACAGACCCGTCACTTTCTAGCGTGTCAGTAACAGAACACATTTCTATAGACTTAAACCACTCCTCTTCAAAACATTGTTCAATCGTAATCCGACAAGCAGGTGCTAAGTCTACCATTCTAGAAATGAGATATCTACAATCTTCCGGTAATGCTAACAACAATCTATTAGGACCAGTTTCAGCAGAAGTGTGAGCCCGTCCGTCCTTTTGTTCTCTTTGAGTGTTGGAAGGCAGCAGATCCGACGCAGTTGTCGAAAAGTCCTCATAGAATCCCCTTTTCAAGCGATCCTCTGGGGTATCTTTGAGAACCTCGGTAAGAGAAGTAGCTTTCCCTCTAGTAGCAAATAGCTTAAAGCTTTCATCATTCAACTTCGGAACTCTCCAAGGAAACTTTTTTAGCATCATACAACAATATATGATAGCAACCGACCATATGTCGACTGGCCTTGGATCATATTTATGGAAGACACAAACCTCTGGTGCCAAGTATGGATCCGACCCCACTATTCCGTGAGCCTCGATTAAGTTCTTAGAAAGGGGATAGGAGAATACTACCGAAGAGCCAAAATCGATCAATTTAACAATGCCATTCATATCCACCACACAATTATCAAGCTTCAAATCTCGATGAGCCAAACCAATAGAATGCAAATAGTGAATGGCAGACATAATTTGTTTAAAACAACAATTTATCTCACCCCGAGACATTTTGTTAGACATTACAATTGCAAATAAATCATAATCGCAATATTCCATTACTTGGAATACTCTGTCATTTTCGTAGCATATTTCGATGGTCTCTATTATATTTGGATGCTTCAAGGTAGAGCCAATACAATACTCACTAGTAATCTTCTTGACATACTCTCTCTTTGTTTCATTTGGATTTTTAACTCTAAATTCTTTTACAGCAAACGTCTTCTTGTCCGAAAATCTTTTTACTAGCTTCACAGATCCACCGGAACCAGACCCCAAATTATCTGTATATTTAGTGTACCTTTTAGAAAAGGGTAGCTGTTGATTAGCCGATTCCGACTCTCTTTTTCTCTCTTGGCTTAAACGACTCTGTAATGTTATAGGGCTTTCGCTAAATGGCGTTGAGGAATTAAACGAAGACAGAGTAGAATGGTTGCTCTCTGAAATCAGGTTTCCAAAGGACCCTACTTGAAATGTTGGAGTAGAAGGAGTTGAAGTCTCAGTAGAACGCGCTTGGTCATTTGCATTAACTCTTAACGATGCTGACAAGTTCGACACCTGGGCTCCTTGTGTAGGTGTACTTTTCTTAAAAAATCTCTTCAAGTTCGCCATTGAATTATGTCTGGAAACATTGGCCTGAGAGCCAAAGGAATCACCGGAAGATATAGATGACGGCGAACCAGGTGTGGTTACATTAGCTTCTTGATAAGAAGAATTATATGCGTTGTTGTACAATGAACCGATGTCGGTTGATTGCTTCCGATTGTAATTCTTATTCCTCGAATTGAATAGTGATGACAAGCCTGTCTGTGAGCGCCCGGATGATCCCAAGGAAACCGACATTTGCGCTTGCGCTTGTGCTTGTGCTTGCACAACTTTTTGCTTCGATACGACAAATCGTGAATCAATTGAAGATGAATGTACCTGCGGGGACTGGATTTGTATGGAAGATATTGGTTGGCCATTAGGCAAGTTTGGAATATGAATTGCCTCTGAGACCAGGTTATCTTTTTCATTCAAAAAGTTCGAAGAATTTGTTCTTGGAATGGTCATACCCGCCTGTGTGCTTCCACCGACACTCGCAGATGTATGCTGGGGCCTCAATCCAGGAGCTTTGAAAGGAATAGAAGACGACAAACTTTCATTTGTAGGTCCTCCGTAATTAGCAAAGTAGGATTGTGTCCGAGAGATGGAATTCGATCTAAGCGTTCGTGGACTACGCCCAAAAGGTGGCTTTATCGGTATCTCTCTGTTCAAAGACGCACTGCTAGCACTTGTTTTAAAAGGATGTTTGTCCAACAGTCCCTGTGGAATTTGAATGGATTGTGTCTGATTCGGAGTTTCCTTGTTAAAAACAGTACTCAATCTAGCTTCTTTCTCTTTCCTTTCTTCTTCTGAGAACTCGTAAAATCCGTTTCCTGTCTCAGAACTATTTTGCTTATCTAAAGCACTGTCCCTAGAGCCATATGGTACGGGTTTTTCGCTTGCTTCGACCCCTTCTATTATTGTTTTATTCAGGGAGTTCGTACCATTCTCGTAATCCTCGGTATGCATCCGATTCAAGAGCTTTGTAAGAGAACTCACAGGCTGCTTTTCTGTTTGCTCTTTCTTTGCTGTTTGAGTTTCCATGTGGGCACGAACTCTTTTGTTGGAGGTCTCTAAATAATCGAAATTTGTATTTTACAATTAACTTAAAAAAAATAACCCGTCTTGAAACAAATTATCACTAGCAACGAAGCTCTTTTCACCTTCGCTTAAAAGATACTCAGCGCTTTAACCCCCCGTAGTAAATAAAGACACAACGGCCGAAATGTTATGATATGACAAGATTTCTGCATTTGATCTTCACGTCACTGGTCGATAACGTTTGATAAGCACGTGATCTCTCGGAGCTAAAAATTCGTGTCACACTACTTGAGTCTATAAAAAAAAAAAAGAAAAAAGTAAGAGATTATCGCTACTAGCTTCTTGTATAACCGAGAAAATGCGTTATTTTCTTGTGTTTTCGTTTAGTTACTTGTGTCTTAGTTTCTTGGATGAAACTTTTTAGTTAGGAAATAATGGTAACTCATCGTTGTTCAGAGTTTGCTGCATCCCCAACAGACTTCTAATTGATTCAAGTTTCGAATTCAATTCGTTTACATCATTGGGATTTGTCTTCTCATCGTCTTGCTTATTATTCTTTCCTTTCTTGGAATCCTTCTGTGTTGATTTATTTTTTTTGGCATCATCTTGTTCCTTTTTCTTTCTTTGTATGGCCGAATTCTTCTCCAAGGATTCAATAGCTTTTTCTGTCTCTGTGAAAAGTTTTCCCTGAAGAGCCTCGTCGGAAAGTTCTTTTCGAGATGGCTTTATAACTTTACATTCTTGAATATAGCTACCTGCGGGAGCAGTAGAAAGGGGCACAGCCAAAGCGAAAAATATTGACTGGGCACCTTCGAAAGGAGTTTTAAGTAACAAAAGAATTAACGGGTAAAGGAGTAAGTATAATAAAAGTCCCATAATACTTCCGAAAGAAAGAAAACGTCTTGTTGAAGGGGTTCGCATCAAACCTGGGTTCACCATATGCAAGCGCACGTTACACGGCACCTTATCCTTACGCTCATAGTTACTTATTCTTCTCTGAAACTCTCCAGCAAACATTCCAAGCATCAACTTGGAAGTTCCAAAAACTTTGAACGGCTGGTTCCTGGGATATCTTCTATTCGTCCAAAGAATGTCGTTCAAATCGACATCTGCTGTAGCCTGAGAAAGACAAGTTGGTATTATTACCCTAACGTCTCTGTCGGGTGGCTGAGACCTCAACGAAGGCGCAATAAGAGTTAACAAATGAAAGTGTCCCAAGTAGTTGACCCCAATATGCTTTTCTACTCCGTCTTCCGTGACCATGCGATCTTTTCCTACCGGCATACATTCCGCAGCACAGCAAATCACACCATCCAACCTACGGGGCAGCTTACTATCTAGCCATTTAGTAGCAAACTTTCTTACTGAATAAAGAGAGTCAAGGTCACATTCTTCGGCATATATCATAAAGTTATTCGTTGTCGTTCTTAAATCTTCCACAAATCCTATAAGCCATGCATCATGTGTACTTCTGACTAACAATATAACCTGAGCACCTTTCGAAGCTAATTCATATGCAATTCTTGCTCCCATCCCAGATGTGGCCCCCGTTATTATGTATACCTTCCCATGTAAGTCTCTTTCCCAAGTATTTTTAGCTCCTCCGAAAAAATATTTCGTCCCTGCCAACAATAATACAATTGGTCCGTATGTCTTTATGGTATGCCACCCCGCAACGTTCTCTGGTCCTTGAAGTACAAGGGCCCCTAAGTAATTTAATGGCATTTCCTAACCTGATTCTTTTAAATATTTTACCTGTTATCTTAAACTTCCTGCTACAGTTGAATAATGTTGAAGATTTACGCGTGGTGCACAATTGTTCTCATCATAAAAAAAAAAAAAAAAAAAAAAAGAAATTGTTATTTCAAGCCTGCTCAAACTTAGAGTAGACAAAATGGAGGAACTGGTAGTCTATATAAGTGAAGGAGTTGCTTCAGATAAGCATTCAAAAGATTCATTAGGTCTATTAAGTTCAATTCATGGGTCACGTCAACTAGCAGGATTTAAACAGGCAGATTGTCCCCAACATGGAGCGGCGATCACTGGAGTAGGAGTTGGTGAAAAATTGTTCGCTGCATCACCCCATAGGGCCATTATTAATGTGTATAGCTGGGGTAAGGAGACTCCAGATCAAGTTATGGCAGTTCCAGAAAAAATGACATGTTTAGCCATTGCAAAGCATCCTTCCGGTGGTGACAAGTATAAAGTTCCGAATTTTCGCACACCATGGCTTCTCGCTGGGGGCACCGAAAAGGGAAGAATATACGTTTGGGAACTTGCATCGGGAAATCTTCTTTGTGTGAAGGATGCTCATTATCAAGCAGTTAGTGTTCTCAGATTTTCGAGAGGAGGAGGCTTCCTTGTCTCAGGAGGAAAAGACGCCAGGTGTGTGGTGTGGAACATAATTGACTTAGTCAGTGTATATAATAATGGTTCGAATTCGGATGGGATGGGTTTTAAAGCTTTTGCATCATTTGCAGATCATGTTCTTCCTATTAATGACATAATAATATCGGAAGCTGGGGTATTAAACGACCTTCGTATTTATACGGCATCCAATGATGGCACCTTAAGGATTTATGATGTTATGACCCAACAGCTTCTAACTACATTTGTTTTATCTCAGCCTGTTGAGTGTATAGCGGAAGATCCGGCAAAAAGAGCGTGTTACGTGGGATTGAACAATGGCACCATACGAATTATCCATTTCTATCGGGTAAATAAGTCAACGGCTGTCTTGGAAAACGTCATAGGATGTGGAAAAATAATTCCTGTCGAACATGACCCAGAATTACAAGACACATTCGTCCATCATCAGCTGCAACAAGGAGCGAACCTGGCCAGTCCTTCAGAAACTGCGTCAGTCAAAAGGTTAGCTCTTTCCTTGGATGGAAGTTGCATAGTTTCAGGAGATACAGCTGGGAGAGTTTATGTTTCCGACGTGGTTACAAAACAAATAATCAAAAGTTTGACTACTTTGAATGCGCCTATTTCTTTTATTGAAGTCAACATATATCCAAATGCGTTGTTTAAGGAGTCAGAAGAATACTCTATAAAAGCTGATAAGAGACATAGATTGATACCTCCATTAAAGAGAATATTGGTTAGCGAAGACGCAATGACTCATCAATTATATATGGAGATACCGGGCACCATAACTGAAAAACCTGATTTCAACCAATGGTTAGAAGCTAAAGCACAGGAAGAAATGGAATTTAAAAACCTCTCAGAAATAGACTCGGAAGTGAAGGTTGCGCACACAGGCCTTTCAAATGTATCTTCAGACCAAGATGACAAGCTCGCCAAGGTATCTAAGGCATATTCTGAATTAAGAGATAAGTACGAACAATTGTACCAGGAACACATTAAAAATATCAATTAGTAATAGAAGTCACATTTAATAAATAGGTGTAATCTGATTTTTAGCGGGTAGGTGATAGTGGTCTATTAAATCCTTTTTTCCTATTCATGTATCTTCTATATTGGGACGTATTCTCTATTTTGGTACCACCACCTTTGGCACCTTCCACATGACTTCCACTTGTTGAACCAAAACTACTGAACCCCATTATCTGTGCCATTTCTCGATCAACCTCCGGCCCATCCACATTCTCTTCTGAACGCGTTTCAGTATCTTCTTTTTTCTCATCCTTTTCCAGTTCGAAACTTTCTTCATTCTTGTTTGTAGACAGAGTTAATCCTTCACCTTTATCCGTAGAATTTTCGGTGGAAATTTTATGAAAACTTTCCTTCGTACGTATCGTGCCCTTATCACGATTCTCCTTCTGTTCCAAACGTTTTGGAGAAGTCCTTGGTGATCTATCTCGATATGTTCTTTCATTTTCTTGCCTCTTTTCTTCTAGCCGCTCGGGCAGCCTTGACCTGGTATCAGGAGACACATTCCTCGACCTTGATAAACTAAGATTTATTTTTATGTTTTTATCTCTTATGGGCATTCAGCTCGATTTTTGAGAGTACAATGTTGCACTAAGCACTTCATCGTATATCTTGTAGCCAAAAAGATGGGCATCGTGTCACGTGATGAATACCACCATTTATCTCGCAAAGTAATTATGACCCAGTAGGGAGAAGAGGATATGTCAGATTCACAAAAGCTTACCAAAAAGCAAAAGAAGGCTTTAAAGTTCAAGGGAAAGCTCGATCAAAATGAGAAAGAAGATAATCGGAAGGATGAGAAGCTGAGTTCTAGGGAAGAAAATGGTATTGAGGTATTTGATAATGATATTGAAAACTCTGAAAAAGTACAAGGTGACAAAGTAGGTACAGAAGTTGCAATGGAACAAGAGGCTTCTCCAAAGAAGAAGACCAGACGGAGTAAAAAAAATAAGGAAAAATCAAACAAGACAAGATTTATTCTTTTTGTTGGTAACTTACCCTATGGTATTACTGAAGACGATTTGGCAGTCCATTTTCAGGGTGCTCACCCAGATACTATAAGAACCAGAAAAGATAAGGGAATTGCCTTTTTAGAGTTTGATGCTTCATCGCAAAATATTCAACACAGAATGGAAGTGGCGCTAAGGCTACATCACAGTACATTAAAAAATAGAAAAGTGAATGTTGAATTGACCGCAGGTGGTGGTGGAAATTCAAAGTCTAGGGTACAGAAATTGAAAGAGAAGAATAAGCACTTGAAAGATCAAAGGAAAAGTAGAATAAAGTCCCAAGAGAAGGAAATCTCAAGCAACGGAAAGATAAAAACGAGTGATAACGAAAAAGCTAGCTCTTTGCAAGAAATCCACCCCTCTAGATTAGGCTTAGTTAACTAGTATTTTTAACGTCGATATTCATACAAAATATTATTTTTAGCATTACCATTGCAATGCAAAGTTTATTTTAAATTAATTCTCCACTACTCAGTTACCTGCCATATATCCCACTCATCACGCCAAATAGTAAGAAACACGCCACGACAAAAAAAAAAGGGGGTAATCAAACAAACAAACCTTCTATAAAAACTGGCATCCTAGTTATATGTCACAAGTGGATAAGTTTTTTGTTTTGTATTTTTTTTTTTTTAATTTTTCTTTTTGTTTTTGTCCTTACTCAGACAATTCACAATATCGTACATCTTCTAGCCTTCCTAATCTTCCTGGTTTTCTTGGTGTTAGACTTACTATCGTAGACAGTTTTATAGTCCGAATTCTGCTCGGGTGGATTCAATGCCAATTGCACTGCATCTTCAAAAACTTGTTTGACACCTTCCTGAGTAGCTGCAGAACATTCTAAATATTTCGCCAAATTCAAATCTTTTGCCAATTTAACAGCTTTTTCTTCAGTTATAGGCGACTCCTTTTTAGCTGTAAGGCTATCCAACATATGCGGATCTCCACGCAAATCTGTCTTGGTACCCACTAGTATTACCACGATGTTACTGGGTGAATGATGGTGTATTTCTGGTACCCACTTTGCCCTGACATTTTCGAACGAAGCCGGCTCTACCACAGAAAAGCAGCACAAAAACACATCAGTTTGAGGATAGCTGAGTGGCCTTAATCTATCATATTCTGCTTGACCAGCCGTGTCCCATAATCCAAGTTTTATTGGCTGGCCCTCTATCATTATAGAAGCAGAATAGTTATCGAAGACTGTAGGAATGTAATCCTCGGGAAAGGTATTTGTAGTGAAAGAAATCAAAAGGCTTGTTTTACCAATTCCTCCATCCCCAACCACTACCGATTTTACGCTCTTCATTGACAATATTTCTACAAGAGGTTTAGTGAAACTTTCACTTTATCTTCGAACGTTGTCCAGGAAAATAAATAACAGTCATGTGATATGAAATTTTTCATTGAACGCAGTGGTATGATTTTTCCTGTAATGTGTAAGATCAAATTTAGAAGACGATCTCGTGCACACTCTCCTTCGCCTATCGTAAAGCCGTTACATTGGCCTTAACTCCACTTTATCGCCGCTGAATTACAAATCCCGCTTTATTGCGATATCGTTATGGTGAAATTAGGCAGGAAAAAACCTAGCAGGAAGGTCTTAGATATATCACGTGGTATTCTTTTTTTTATTGGAATAAGCTGGAAACTAAGAAATGTAGTATAACATGACATATCAAGATCTTGTTCCAGTAGGTACCCTGCTCATTGTGGGAGCAACTTGTTTCGCTCTTGGTGCCATATATGGAAATTTACCTTACGATGCTCGTACGCTCTGGGGACGTCAAATTGAGGACTCTTTTTTTCAGGACTCGTTAAAGCATTATAGCATTTGGGCAACAACCCCAAACTATGTACATTATATTTTACATGGGGTACTTGCGTTGGGTTTCCTTGGGTGCTTCATCAAATTGTATAAGCCCTCAGATGATACCAAATACTTTGAATATGGGTCACTTGCTCTTTTCTTAGTTGCTGTACTTATATATTTGACTAACTTGAGAACAGGACTTGGGAGCGTGCTAACTGGTGCTTGGGGAGAAGTGGATATGAAAACCGGAATAAATGTTATGGCGGCGTCTCAATTTATGATCTTTTTGCTGTTGTTAGGGGTCTTGGTATTTCAATGTGGTCTTTACTATGCTCTCTGGTATGAGAAGAAGATACAGACTGCCTATTTAAATGCGCAAGAACAAAATGAAGAGTCACCTAACGATTTGCAATCCACTGGAGATAATGAAGATAGCACTGCTTCGGTTTCGGGAAGTTTGACCAAGAGAACGAAAAAGAGCACCAAGAAGAGAAATTAGTAAAGCTTTATGAAGTTGTATAGAGTGTCTTTTTTTTTTTTTTTAATTATTATTTTTTTGATATTGTATACAGTCTCGTGTAAATGTCCAATAAAACAAGTTCGAAGAATACTAGTGTTTCAATACTCAGTAAGCTTGGAAGAAGTTGAGCAAAAATGAGTGAACAAGTCTGGGGTGACTACCCAATATATTACAAGCAACCTATTAGAGTATGTAATCTATTTTGAGGCCAATGGGTTTCTTTAGTTTTCACTTAGATTTTTGGCTTTTAAGCTACTTGCTGTCCAAAAGTCTTCTATGACCAAAATAAAAAGTGGATAGAAATCACTAACATTCATTAGTGGCTACGCTATCATGCTCATACTAAGCCCCATTTCTATTGGGCAGTTGCTTTTGGTGCTGTTTCTCCAGTTTTGTTGTTGTTAACTCCTTTAAGAAGAAAATACATATATGCTGATCACGAACCCATCCCAAGAGTTTATCCTTTGCCTACCAGAGAAAGGGACCCCAATTTAAAGGGCTACGATGACTGAATGAGAAGACCACCAGGGATAAATTTTGTTCGAAAGCGTTCTTTTTTTTTTATGTCTCTCAAATTTTCAAATAAGTTGTAAGATTCTTTATGTACCTTAAATGTCGAAAGTACCATGGTCAGTACTTTATTTAGTGTGGCTGTCTACAATAAATGTTAATAGAATCATACATATAATTGGCTTATGTTGTAGGATACCCGTCATAGAACGAAAGACAAACCAGAAAAAGTTTGCGTGCGTATACCATAAAATCGTTGATGATTTTTTTCACCGTTCAAGGTTTGATGTTTAAGAATCAAACCAATAATGATACCGAGGTCATTGTGTGGCAGTATCAGGTCCAGTGCACTCTATAGCACATTTTTCGGTTTTCCAAAAAGATGGTTACTGTCCACAAATACTAGATATAATGGTAATTTTTTCGGTGAAATAACCAAAGGTGATGAAGCAAAGACAGTAGCAAAGCCAGAAACACAAGAGACCTCCGTCCAAGACATTATACCAAGGAATGATCAGGAGTTGCAAAGCTATTACCTCGAGGAAGTCAAGAAGGAACAAATCAGCAGCGACAAATATATCAATCCTTTAAAAAGGAAGTTGTTCAATATCAATGTCGAACAGAATGGTTTTTTCAAAAACAACCAAATAGTAAGAGACATAGAGAACAAAAAGTTGTATAAATTAGAATTGACGCCGGAAGAAATCGAAATTATGGAGCCTTCGATTTATTTACAAAGCTACAGAATAAAATCATCCATGAAAAAGGCTACCCATGTGAATCGGTTCGTGAGAGGGTTTCGTGTAAAAAATGCCATCAACCAGTTGCATTTCAGTCCTAAGAAGATGGCCACTGAGTTAGAAAAACTATTAAAAAAGGGGTTAGAACAGGGTCGGCTGCTACTGTTAGACCCTTCCTCTTTGTATATACACGCCCTTTGGGTTGGTTCTGACGGTGACTGGCGCAAGCGAGTCGATCCTAAATCCAGAGGTAGAGCTGGAATAATAAACCATCGCTATGTACATCTTAAAACTATATTGAAGACCGACCTTACCCTAAAAAGAATTGCTTGGGAGAAGCAACAAAAGATCTTAACCGCTAAGCCAAACACCCCTCTTAATAGTGAGCCGCTTAATTTCCGAGTTCTACCATATTATAAATGGTAATTCTGTATATAGAGAAATTTACTTACAAATTTACCTAAATTTGTAATCTCCTTCAGTCTGTGACATAATGTCTATTTAATTGAGGCTTTTATTTTCGCTCTTCCTCGCTATGCTACCTGTTCCTGTTACAAAACCATGCCTTGCTCTTACGAGTGCCTTTCTCCGGTTGTTCCGAGTTTATTCATGCCCGCCTTTTTGCTTACCGCAACTCTTCTGTAAGGATCACAAATTTTCCTGTCTGACACACAGGAACCGGTTCAGAGCGAAATTATATAATCAGGTAACTCCTTGATATGAGAAGAGTTAAATTAACAGGAATAAACGTTTGTTGGTACATGGTAAGGGATTGAAAGGTAAAAAGGTAAAAGGAGTTGATTGACGGCTATATTGATAGTTAAGATCGAGTGTAGTAGAACTTAAAGCTTTGGAGTCTAAGTAAGTTTCACGGCGAAGGGATATCAGTAACTAGGGTAATTACAAGGGATCGTTGGGAAAGATGGGTTTAAAGTATACCAACTTTTTCGACAACTATAACTATGAGTCTTCTGACACCCAAATTTTGATATGTAAAAATTGCTCGTCTCATTTGTGCTTATCCCATCTAATTCTATCGGATAATTTCACTAGTACTACGGGATCCGCTTACTTGGTTGACAAGCTCATAAATTATCAGCCCGACCCGGTATTGGAGAAATCGAATATGAGGACGGGACTTTATTTAACGAACAAGGTGCGATGCCATCAGTGTCAAAGTCCTCTTGGCTGGAGCTACAAGAAAGCGTATCTGACTGCACAATCCTACAAAGAAGGGAAATTCGTGCTCGAAGAAAGTGTGATAAAGGTGATACCAAACAACTCTTCTACAGCTACATTGTTGGAAAAAGCTAGGATCAATAACCAACGGAGAAGATACTCTGGTGAATCTAATTCTTCGACCTCTTTGATGGACTGTTCTCCTGTGCCTGAGGGACTTTTCAAATTCAAAAGTCCTAATTCTGAACAGGAAGCAGTTTCTGTTCCAGGAAGGCTATAAGTGATCAGGAATTTGGCTAAAATTCTCTTGCTTTTTTTTTTTTTTTTCTTCTCTTCTTTTTCTTAAGGATATCAGCACTTTTTTTTCTTTTCCATTTTATTTTTTTTTCTCCTTTATTATCTACTAATAATTTATCAGCCTGGGGATTGGGTCATGGTATTCCATTTAGATTCAAAGTGGAAAGTTCTTTCTGGACTTTTTCCTATATTCGAGCATACTATTCATATTATTTTAATGTGGGCAGAAACTTAGATAAATACATATTATCGCATTGTTGTTTGTTAGGTTTGGGTTAGATTTATTTAAGAATTATGGTTTCAAGGTTTTTTTCTAAATATATGGCTGGATAAATTTCTACACATTTAATGCGCCTTTGTTCAAAGTTAAGTTTTTTGTGTCTTCTGTTTCTTCCGATTTCGCAAGTTGTAGTCAGAATTAGCTTCTCTTTTTGTTGACTTTGGAGTTAATTTTGTGTATACTAAGACGTAAGCTGATGGATCTCTCAAGGCTTGGTATTCGTCAATTCTATTTACGAATTCATCATCATAGGTTGCCCAAGTGTTATCAGGCTGCAAGCAATGCGCAATATAATGTCCTGACAGTATCGATCTACCTTCATGTACTATGACGGAAATAAGTTGATACCTCGTTGAAGTATTATCACTAGTAAATTCTGTTAAATCTAAAAATTTCGGATAAGAAATGGATTGTTTAACCTTCGAAGAGGAAACTCCGTCAAATTTAAATCTTTTCAAATGCACAGTTAGTGTTTCTGGGGAACGATCAATTGTGCTCCTCTTGTAAGCATTGGTTCTCTTCCCGCACTTCTCACAATAATAACCACTAGATTTGTCCTTCCCGTCAAACTTTATTAGTTCATTAGAAAAGAAATCTTTAAAAGATTTCTCTATAGTATATTTCAGATTATTTACTGACTCGGAGAAATCTTTATGCTTTTTTTTATTTAGACCTAATGACACATCATAGAACTCCTGTTTAGTCTCCGAAATATTTCCACAGTTCTTGCAGGTTACTAATTGTCTCAATAGACCTCCCAAAATATCGTATATAATTGACTGGTTGAGCTTAACCCCCTTGGGCGTGGAGTCCTCTTGCAAACGAGAAACCAACGACATATAATACTCGTGGGAATCCTCTTGTTCCCACTCGCTCATCATGCAATTAATGTCATGCAATCTTTGAATAATTTTTTTAGGATTCACATACTTAGGTCTTTTATTTTCACTGTCTAGGCCCCACATTTTCCTAGATAACTCTGCCAAGGAAACCGTCACCGACTTGTTTTTAATGGTGTCCTTATGTTTACCCAAAATGACATCATTCAAATAATGCTGTATTGCTGGAACATGTAACAAAGCTTGGATAGCAGAATTCATATAGCAAGTTACACCATGATTTAACAATCCAGTCGGTTTGAATCCAGAAAGTTCCCTCCAATTTTTGTATATTATGTCAGAGTTATTCGTTCCTCGACTATTATATAGTTCATTTATCGCATAAAACTGTGGCAGAGAAGAAGTTTTAAATTCCTTTTGCTTTAAAGACAGTTCTTCCTTAGTCTCTTTTGCCATATTTGTCTGTCTAGAATGCACATCTTCAGACTTCTCTTCTTTAGGATCACCTTCAGCTCGCATGCGTGAGTGAGCTATGTCTGCGGTGGAATCTTCAGATGTTGGGTACAAGTCACCACGGATATCGTTCCTGAGCTTATCGGAATTCTCTTCTTCCGCTGATGATTCCTCAGAATCCCCTCCACTGCTTCCTTCAGAGTCGAAATCATGAAAGCTATCATCATCATCATCATTATTATTATCATCATAATTATTGTTAGTAATATTACTAATAGTCTCATCCTTTTCATTTTTATTACCTTTTGGATAGTGAAGGATACAGTTATTGACTCTAGAGTTGTCAAAAGGTTGTGTGTCTTGCAAGGAAGCACCTTTTTCGTTCGGAGATAACAGGGAGTCATTGCTCTTGGAGATAACATCAGATGACACCAGAGGTTGATACTCTGAAGCTGACTCGTAGTTAGAATCAGAGGGCGAGTCTGAATCTCTCTTAGGAACATTGTTCACGTATTCATTTGAGTGCACCTTTCCTTCAAGTGTCTGAATGTCTATATCCTCTCCAACATCTTCCTCTTCGGAGTCTATCTGCCTTTTTTGGGGTAAAATGCTCTGTTTTCTACTCCTATTTTTCTCGGCTTTAGTTAAATATTTCTTACCAGTGTACGCAGCCACAGCTTCTGCCATAGTGGACGGTCTAGATGGTTTTTCTATATTTGTCTTTATTTGTCCCTCATCATTCTCTGACTTTTCTGAGGACGATTTTCCAGCTTCCTTCTTGGTCAATAAGACACAATTTTCCGGTTTACTTGGAAAATCTTCCACATTGCGCTGACCAGGCACAAATGACAACGGGTTAGACAAAACCCTATCAATAAACGGACCAAGAGAACCAGACAACAAATTGGAGTTGGTCGACATTTGGCCCTTCGCTGTATCAAGCCTTCTTTTCAAGTCTCAGCTTTTTCTCATCGATTGGAACTCGCGAAGCGATGAAGCACAAAAATAACACAAAAACAAGAGAAAGGGAAAGAAAAAAAAAAAAGAAAAAAGAAAAAAAACAAAGTCTAACGCATAAAATATTATGTACTAATTGTCGTACAGAAAAAGCATATACTTAGCCTCTTGGTGCAGTATATCTTGCAAGCATGACTTTGCTATATCAGCACTCATAAATGACATACTCGTGAGACTCTCTTCAGTGAAGTTACGCGAAAGTTTACCATTTTTCTCCGACTCACTACGATGCTTTTTCAAAGGAACAAAATTGTTTTGGGGCTTTATTCCTTGATTTACAGATCTCTTTTGCTTTTCTGATAGAGATAAATTAAGCGCATTTTGATTTTCATTTGTAAAGTATCCGATGCTAGTAGTGTCATTCGTTTCATCGTCATTCATGCCGTCTTTATCCTCATCTATGTCGTGGTAAAATTCGTCATTGTTATCGGTACCAGTGTTTATTGAACTTTGTAATGAGGCCACATCATCGGCCGAATGATTATTAGGATCTCCATGAAAACTGCTCTCAATGTGCGCATGGTGTGATGGTTCCTTTCTCATTCTTGCGAGCTCCAGGGATAACTCGGCCCTTTTTATTTCAGAACCATCTAAGATATTGAGCTCTCTTCTTGAGAGCAATTGCCCAAATAAATAATTGAACTTAGCGAAAAAAGCCGAATTGGAAAAAAAAACCTTCTTTTTTTCTTGGGCAGAAACCTTCTCTAGTAGTTGATTAATGCTATTTGTCAAATCATCTTGCTTCTGATCTACAGCAGCACGTTGACATAATCCATCCATCCATGATTTCTCAAGTAGGGTGTCAAGAATATGGCTGTCAAAATTGCTGGTAAAAATAGTTATATTTAGTGGATAATACTGACTTGAGTAAGCCCCGAGCTCTTGCTCTTTACCACCTCGTTCGTTGCTTTTCTCATCCTTAAAACGACCCGCTTTAACACATTCTTCAGGATACGTCCTGAAAGCTCCCATTTCTACTCTCCCTTGTTTTAGCGTTTTTTTTGGGTCAATAACTACCGCTAAATAGGGATCTTGGAATTTCTGATTCAATGATTGGGTTGCTATGTCGATTCCTGATAACCAACAACCGTAATCAGGATGTGAATGATACCAGCCAATTATATTTTCTTCTCTACCTACTCGTCTGCAATTATCCAAATATTGTACCATGTATTCATAGCCTTCTGTTTGCGCGTTTACTCTTGTTTCAGTGCCTTCTACTGGCAACGCATAGGCGTCCATTGCTATAATGTTTCGCCCCATGATCTTTCCCGTCATCATTCCCATGACTTCTGTGGAACCTCCTGAAGATGCATGAACTGTCATTTTCATTAAAGCTAGTGTGGAAACATAAACATCTGTAAAATACTGTGGGTCATTTTTCCAAGGACTCTCCCCAGAAATGTTTGTCTTATTATCTAACTTATAAAATATATCCTTATCAGATCCAAGGAGAATGTCATCATGTTCCCTTAATGGCGCATTCTCGTGATTTCGCTCTGCTAAGGATTTTCGTAGTCTATAAATTTCATCCATAAGTTAAATTAATCTATCAACTACAATTGCAATTTTGTGTTTGCGTGATCTCTCAATTTTTAAAAGCAAATTCGTAAACGTGAAAATTTTGTGAAAATGCAGTGCAACCTAAAAACCATAACAAGTAATACCAAAAAGAAAAAAATAGGACTGTAGCAGAGAGAAAAACCAACTCCGAAATAGAAAAAGATAAAAGATAAGAGCAAAAAAAAAAAAAGAAAAAAAAAAAAGGAAGAGTCGAGCAGAGGGTGATCTTTACTGTGAAGGAGAAAACGGTTCTTCTTGGGAATATGGCTTACCGCTAGCAGGATAATAAATCGGAAACGGCATACCGTAATTATTTGGTACATGCAAGTCTTGAGAAGCATCATAGGGCAAAAGACATTGATAAGGACTAAAGTAATTTGGGCTGGGAGGGTACGCTAGCTCGTTTGTAGGAACATAGTAAAAATATGGCACATTCTTCATCTTGTTCTCTGGCATACTTCTTTTATTTGGGGCTCCTTCAACAATGCATGTTCCTGAGCTGCAACCCATTGATTTCACAAGATCAGTTCTTTCGCTATTTAGCCCGCTGGAGGGAGAGCATGTACTTCTGTTTAATGTACGCGAGTCATATGTTTGCATACTCTCGGGAGGAGTAGGTGACCTTTTATAATCAAATTTTTCGTAGAATTCGTCATACTTTGGAACCTTTTTCCTATTTGGATTTCCTGGAATATTCATAGAGATTGCTTGAGAATTGGATTTTATTGACCCTCTTGACCTGAAATGAGCATTTGCTGAAAATTCCTTAGGAGCTTTTTGCGGAGGAATTGTAAAGGGAATAGGGTAAAAAGGAAAATGGTGATAAGGGGAATCTTTTTGTAGACGCGGCGAAAAAGTTTTAGAATTTTGAGTATTTTTTTTATTCAAATTAATGGGAGGAGGGGCTAGTGGGATCCCTTGACTGGAAGTATTAGCAGGCTTCGAGTTTTTAGTTTGACTTTGAATTTCCCGATATTGCACATGCATAGTTTTATCTTTAAACATGGAGTGGTTCTCTATTTCCACCGCACTAGCAGCACTTGATTCACTTTCAAACTTAATAAATCCAAACGTGCTTGTGGGCTTTTTTAAAAGGGTGCATTCAAGTATGGTGCCGTGCTTTTTGAAGCGATCCACTAACTCCTTCTCCGTTGTCGTGGATCTTAGCTGACCGACGAATACAGAGAATTTATCGAACCTCTGCTTATCATCGGCTGGAGTTTTTGCGGTGGAATAGTCGGAATTTCTTGAAGTATCGTTGGTATTACGGTCTATGTTCTGGGCCCATTGTACAAGCAACGAAGGGTTTTCACTCAAGTTAGCGAAGGCCTTGATTGCATCATCTCTGAAAGCGTACTTACAAAACCAGAATCTAGAGCTCCTAGTTCCTAGTTTCATATTATTTTTGTAATTTCCAAACTCATCGCTGGCAGCAATTTGCTCGATTTCTCCATATTTTCCAAATGCATCGTTGACTAATTTTTCATTTTTTAAATACTTGAAGGCCACGAATATGGTTCTGTTGACTTTAGCTGCCTCACATCTCAAATTACGACCATCTAAAACCGTATTATGGCCTTTTTCTATAGCAATTTTAGCATCTTCATCATTTGTGTATTGAACAAAGGCATAAGGTCTGTTTAGAAGATCTCGAAGTACCTTAACCGTCGCGAGTTTACCCCATTTGCTAAACTCACTTGTCACAGATAGACATAACTCATCATCTGTCTTACTAGAACAGAGACTTGCAACAAAAACGCAGCTGGAAGGTCGTCCTCTGACTACTCTGTCATTACCTGAAGCAGTATTGCGACCTTGTGGATCCTTATTTTCCTTGTCGGGGTCATCAGGATTGCAATCACTAGTTTCGCTATCATTTCGATCTTCAGGATTTTTCGCATTTTTAATGGTACCTTGGCTTGAAGCTATAGCAGAATAACTTGGATTTATCTTGACATCCCTACACTGGGACTTGTTTTCTGTGCTGCCACTTCCGGCGCTTAGTTTTTTTTTGCTCATGTGCAAAGGATCAAAGAGGTCAAGGTTACTTGATTGCTCCCCATTTGTAATTTTTTTGTTTTTGTGTATATTTCTCTCCACGGTGGAAGGATTATTACATTGGGTTGTATTACTTTTTTTCAGCATAGTTAATAATTAATTTGTAAAAAACTCTTGAAGACTGAAACGAATCTGTTCCTTAACCTTCTGTATCTTTGGAAAACTTAGCTACTTTATTTACCTCCACTGCTAGCTTTCTAGCGTTTCTAAATTTTTATCCACTTCTAATAGCGCTCTCAATATTGACTCAATTAAGATAATGGCTTCCATCAAGGACCATCAAAAATCACTGCTTTTTATATGTAAAGACTACCAATACATTGGTTGCAAAATGCAAGGGCGTGTACAGAACAGGTCTTCAAATAGCGCCAAAGTGACCGAATAGCTGCAACTATAAACGACACAAAAAAAAAAAAAATTTTTAATTCTTAAAGGGAAATGTGTGGAATAGAAGACATCTCCTCACGTGCCGTGAGACCAAAAGCAATTCCGATGGAGTAAATATTTTGCGGGACGGACAAATGGAATGGACAAGCCGAGGGTGTGGAAACGAACACCTCTGATAAGCCATCAGTGACTATCTTGGCTATCGTTTAGGATTAATTTCATTTACTCTTAGCTTTATATTGAGTCTGCTTACCCGGTATTTCATCAAGCTTTACAACCTGATGCCTTTCTTCGTTGGGGATCCTATGCATGTGACCAAGGACACGAAAGAAACAACTCGAGATGTTCTATTGAAGAGTAATATTAATAATCGCACGAATATTTTAAAAATATCAAAACCGATTAATCACTAGTCCGATTTCTAGGTAAACCCCGCCTTTTCGGGTGATTACAGTCCATGCAATCTTCTAGTTAGTAGGTGTGTCTTTTTTTTCTCATTAGAACCTGAATACTACGAAAGCATATATCGCGTGACCAAGAATGAACGCAAAAAACTACCTTCAAGGTAAATATGGGGGGGCGTGGGGTTCTGTCGAGTTTTTCCGACGTGCATGGAATCATACTATTGCCGCATATTTACGCGAGAATTATTATCGATGGGCTTTAAAAAAAGAAAAGGAAATAGTTATGTAAGCAGCATTAACCCCAATTTTTTTTCTGCTTTTCCTTTCTAAATTTTTTTTCTAGTAGGAGGTATTGTGAATTTTAACCAACAAAAGTGTGGTCGAAGTGAGGGGCTGAAGATAATCAGAGGAAAGCTGTCCAGTCTTTTATTGTAAAAATTACTTGGATTATTTAGCTAAAGATTAGAAAACAAGAGGGGAATATTATTTAAGGATTTTAGGATAGAATTTTGATTGAAGGAAAGACAATAAAGTCATAATGCAGAAAGGACAAGACCAAAAAAAAGATCCATCGAGCAGGCCTTATAAATGTCCGATGTGTGAAAAAGCCTTTCATAGATTAGAACATCAAACAAGGCACGTTAGAACGCATACTGGAGAAAAGCCGCATAGTTGTACTTTTCCAGGCTGTGCCAAAAAGTTCAGTAGATCAGACGAGCTTACCAGGCATCTACGTATACACACTAATCCTAATTCGAGATGTAACAAAAACCTCAATAAAGCGAAACAACGGGAGGTGCAAAGCATGGGAAATGGAAATCTAGAAGGTTCAGGCATAATACAAACTACACCACAGATGGAGGTAACCCATAAGTTAGAACCAAACGACAGCGAAGTATTAGTGCCTCCGTCAGAGAGTGCGCTAGAAATGCACCCTAAGACTTTAAATGGAAGGTCGGAGCTCTCTGAGATAACTAGTGCGAACAGCAATATGTCATTCAGGCCGAAGCTTGAAAAAGGATATCTGGAAGGTGCACATAATTTTAGACCTGTGCTTTCAAGGGAAAACAGCAAAGTAAATCGAGTGAATATAGATATTTTAGCAAGCGCAGCTCTGGAGGAATTGAGACATTTGAATTCAAAGTCGTCACCGTCATTAACGGACTATTTTCATACTGGTAAGGGCATTCCATTTTCAGGCTCAGGTGTACAAAAACTTGGAAATAAGGGAATCAGTAAAAGTTCTAAATCAATCAATAATCTTGTGCAGTTATCTAACGCCAATTCAAATTCTTCGACAGCCTTAAATTCGGCTCATTCTTTTTCGTCATCTAATGTTGAACCTAATTCGCATAAACTTCATTCATTGTATAGGGCAGGTCAGATGTATTCGCCTACACCTCGAACTTTCCAAGATGCTGATATGGACTACTTTAAACAAAGATTGAAAAAATCAAGACCTAATTCTCCCGTTTCTGAAAGAGCTTTCACCTTGCCTAATTCTCCTGTCCTTGATTTGTCTACTACAGCGACTCCAATAATGTCTGCAAATAATAGCTCCACAAATTTGTCTAATTTGCTTGTGATGACGAATAATGCACATTCTGAACCTAGTGCCGGAGATAGCACCCTTGAGAGTACACCTTCGTCACCTCCATTGAAAGAACAAGGCCTTCCACCATTAAGGAGTTTAATGATAGATTTCCCTGCAGATCATAATCCGGAATAAATAAATTGTTTGTTTGTTAACATTTAGATCAAGGCAAATATAGTTTTCTAAATACATTCTTTACAAAAAATTTATCGTACAGTGCGAGCAACGAACGGTGAATAAGAATATCTAATAATTATTAGCCTATTGCTAACCTATTCCTAGTCTTTTTTTTTTTTTTTTTTTTTTTTTTTTTGCTCTATTTACTTATCTATAATGTAGAGTCATGTTCTGTCATTTCAACTCCACCAACTGCCCAAATTTCTTTCTCATCCTCGATTCTGTCAGAGAATACATCTTCAATGTCACCACCTGCCTGAAGTCTCTCTCTTTCGACTGCGGCAAGTCTGGCAGCCACTCTCCTTGTATAATCACCGATAGAGCGAGGCACAATTTTCGTACCAAGAATGTTGCTAATCTCGGATTTTCTTTCAAACCAGACGTTAAATTCATTCATTTTTTCATCTTCGACCAACTGAAAAATCGATAGGTAGGCCTTCTCCGCTGCTAGACGGATAGGAATTATAGGATCTCTGATACATGAGAAAACAGAAGGTCCTACAAGATCTAAATAGTCTGATATGACCTCTTTGTGCTTGTAGCGAGAGACCGTTCTTAATACAACAAGCGACAATCTTCTCGTATCTGGAGAGGCCGACTGAGGTTGGAGACAATTTTTAGATAATTGAACGATTATACTCATCATCGTATCTTCATCAAAACCGAAAGGCTCTTTACTCTCTGACTCTTTCGAGTAAGGCGACTTCTGTTCATGAAACAACAAAAGCAATTTCCCAATTGCCAGAGTTGCATTGTCACTGAGATAAGCGTTAGTGCATTCTGCACAACGCAACACATATTTAATTATCGGATGTGACAAAGTCGAATGGAAAATGTGGAATGGCGCCTCTTTAAGAAAAGAGTTAATGGCCAAAATACCAAATCTTTGACTATCAAAAGAATCTTCTTTGCCGGTTGCTAAAATCTTTGACTTAATTATTGAAGAAGCTTCTTCAGAAGACAAAATCTGGGCCAAGGAACCAACTAATTTGGCATATGAAGTAGCAGATCTGTCATCAACATGAGAAATGCCTTCCTCAATAAGCGATAAAATCGAATACTTAGATGTTTCACTTAAATTCTTGCCACCTTTCTCCACGACTTCATATATCCCCTTTAACATTGCTGTTTTAATTCCTTTGTCACTAGTATTTTTGGCGCCTGCCACTAATTCAGTCACCAAAGAGTCTACTCTAGGTTGATGCTCGATTAATTTACCCAAGGCAATAACCGCCCTATGGCGCAAATTATCATCCTGGCTATCCGAAAGCGATCTCACAAAAGTTCTTTGCAATTGAGGAATAAAAGGACGCAAAAATTGAGGTATACGACAGAGCAAATTAGTCAACGCATACAATATGGCGCTCTTGATATTAGGACTAACCTTTTCCCCAATAACTCGAATCAAAGGACCTGTAATGGTAGTAGCAAATGGTCTTAAGTTTTCAGGTGGAGTTTTATCAACTATATCAGCAATACCACCAGCCGAAAGTTCCTTTTGCTCACCATTACCATACATTATACCATGTAAAAATATCGGCAAAATACAGCTTGGACCTTTAGGTAAACAGAACCCAGGCAAATACTCTCCTTTTACACCTGAAATACCCAATGATTGACGGGCAGGTTTGACAAACTTCTCTAATGATTCTTTGTTACGCTTCATAACCAAAGCTGATAATGCATCGAAGGCTCCTTTGACTAGTTTTTCAGATTTTTCACCGAGAGTAAGCACGAATTGGGAAACAATATCTTGCGTATAAATCGAAAAATCAAGGTTGGTATGCGCAAAGAAGTTCCCAAATCTTGAGTAAATGACCTCTCTTTTTCTCATGTCTTCGTGCTTGGATAAAGACAAAAGTTGTTGCATCAAAGGATGAACACCCTCCTCATCATTGACCGATAATAACAAGTTGTCAAAAGACTCATTTATTTCATCTATTGTAGATCCCGGGCCACCCTCCGAATTGATAACTGCGTCAACGAACATATTAAGTAAGATAGACAAATACCTGTACAATACCTTACCGGAGGAACCTGCTACTGTCGCAATGACTTTAGCTTTAAACCCATCCATGGGTGATGACATTATTTTATGCAATACCATTGGGAATATAGCCTCCAGCTTCCTTGACACAATATCCCTTAAGGCAACTAATGCGCTCTCTGATTTTTCAAACTCCAAAGAGTGCATAAGAGATGGCATGATCTCCTCAATGACAACCTTTCCAAGTGCGTTCTCTAGGGCATCAAATGCTTGTGACGCCGCTTCATTCACATCAGCATCCGCATCGGTAAGAGCATTGCGAATAGTTTCGATGAACAAACTTTGTGAACCAACTAAATCATCATACTGTGTAGACTTTATAAGCTCGGTTAAAGCGACACATATTCCCTGCTTCGTATCGCTATCACTAGATATAAAGGAATTGTTCAAAGTTGGCAACACTTGACTAAGTGCATTCGCCCCAACTCGTCTAACCATATCACCTAAGGCATGAGCAGCAATAGTTCTTTGGATTTCCTCGGTCGATGCCAAGCGACGAACTAGTATATGGACCAATGTATCTAAAATCTCCTTTACTGTCTTCGGCGTGTTAGCTACCAAAGCCTTCCAAATATCAACAGATGCGTTACGAACGATACCCGATACATCGGAACGACAAATAAACAACAAAGACAAAACTTCATCGCGACGTTCCTTGCCAAGAGCATCAAGAAGATTTCTGTTAACCTCGCTTGCATTTTCAGAAATCGTCGAAAGATCATGCTTTCCTGAAATACCTGTAATTTGAAACAATAAGTCACCGCAAAGTTCCGTAGAAGAAAGGCGGATACGGTAATTCAAATCGGACATACCATTCTCTAATTCTGGTAATAAGAAATCCACAGCCTTTTTAGCGTAGTTCTTGACTATTAATCTTCCGGCTCGTAAGGAAGTATCTCTAATACTTTCATCAGTGTCAGCCAAGCCAGCCAAAATAGGGGGAATTATACGGTTCAAGTAAGGTGAAAACTGGGTACCAAAACAAACGGGTAAGAATAACAACAAAGGCATAAAACTGGCACGTATACTCGAGCGCAGAGATGATGTGTAAGATAGAATAGTTGGTAGCATTTCTTCAAGTTTCTCAATTCCAAGCCCGCATATAACCTCAGAAAGTGCTTGCGCCGATCCAAGACGATCACCAGTTCTGGTCTCATCTTGTAAGGTGTCTAACAAGCGAGGTATCAAATCCGGAAATTCGCCTTCTCCTAATTTTTCTACTAAGGATCCAAGAGCCCTAGCCGCAGTCGATCGGGTAGCCGGCACAGGATCAACCATTGCAACCTCCAATTCGGCAACAAGAGAAGGCAAATATGGCCTAAGATCTCTACTGTCTACCAAAATAGCCATGTTACCCACGATTTGACAGGCCTTCTTCTTCGTTGAAGCTGACCTATCTCTCATACCTCTATGAATAACGTGAATTATAAGAGCCAACGAGGGACCATCAATATAGTGAACAAATTTAGTGCGTATCAAGTTATCCAATGCCTCATCTGTGTATTTCGTAGGATCGCCAATTGCATTAAGCAAACTGGGGACTATACTTTGAATTTCGGGATTTCGAATTACTTCTCCAAATCTTTTTAAGGATTGATCAGCTGCTTTCCGTACCTCCTTATGTGTGTCATTGAGAACCCCAACTATCTCTGGAACAATTATAGACAAGGAGGCTGATAATTGAGTTGGATCCAAATAGGCCATTGAACCTAATAATTCCACGGACCCCTTCTTAGAGCGCCATGCAGATTCATCCAAGTTTGAAACAGTCAATGGAATTAACTTTCTAACACCAAAACTTGTGGTATTCTTCATTATTTGTCGCGCGGCATAATCTGTTGCTTCACGAACCTCAGGAGAAGGATCACCGAGGAATTTTAAAATAATGGGTAAGACCTCGATTACGTATGGTTCAAAATAATGACCTAAGTTATGTGATAAACACTCGAAAGCAAAAGACACTCCTTCCCTTTTTTTTGGATCTTTCAGGTCATCCGCTGCACTTATTAATGTTCTCATCAAATTATATTCAGACAAGGATTTAATCCCAGCACCCTTCACAAGTCCTGCAATACCATAAGCGGCTCCACGTCTAATAGCCATTTTCTCTCCGCAAAAGAGCTTCTCGAACAAAGAATCGAAGTAACCTTTCAACATAGGACGACATAAAGAAACAAGAGGAGCAAGGCAATCAGAAATAGCCAATTGCACGTACTCGGAAGGGGTATCTAGAGTTACTATCATTCGTTTTATGACCATGTCAAGACGACTATCTCCTTCAGAAAAATGGCGTGCGGCTGTTCCATAAAGTATAATTACCGCCTCCTTAATTTGATCCAGCTGTGTTGATCCGATATCCTGTTTAGCAAGACTTGATTCCAAGACTGGTATAACATTGGCAAAATTCTCTAGGGTGTGAACTTTAATGACTTCAACACCAGCATCTTTCAACTCTTGGCTTACTGTTTCCTCTTTATCGCCAAGAGCTTGTTCCTCTATCAATAAATGGAAGAATTTTTCTATTGATGATTTAGTAAATAATGAAGCCATAAACTTAAGTGTAATTGCTATCGTAGACCTCGCTTGCCAAGGATCTTTTTGGTCATTGGCGCCTTTGATGGGTAATCCGAACCGATCTAGTGTAGGGCGTGGAGGATTCCTCTTTTCATTAAACACAAAAATCAATCTGTCGAGAACCTTTTCAAAGAGATCCCCGGTATCGTTTTCACCATTTAATAAAACTTTGGTAGACAGTGCAATCGCTTTAGAAATTGCTACCCGCATACCAGCATCATCATTGTCTATGAAGCCTAATAGGTCAAAGGGCGTTTCCGTCAGCAACTCAAAGTCATTGTCTTCCCACACGGTAGCGGCCAAGTGAGCCGCGTGTGGATCACCATCGTTAACTGCAATCCACATAATATCTGTATACTTCACTTCTGATGATAAGTCGAATTCGGAATCAAAAGATTCCAATATTGTTGTTTTCACGAAAACGTCCGAAGAAAGTAATTCTCCAAATAACAATTGCAAATCTTCAGATGACACATTTACAGATACGTGTTGACAAATAGTCAAAAAGCTGTCTCTAGCAGCTCTTGCTTTAGAGGGCAACTTCATCAAGGAAATTAAAACCTTTAAGATGGCTACTCTCGAAATATTCTTATCTTCGAAAGTATCCGCGTGTGCGGAAAGGATATCTAAGGCTAGTAAAAGGTTCTCTTCCTCTGGGTCTTCGTCACTAAATTCAGAAGTTTTCCTAGGTTTATTCACATTCCTTCTACTAGTTTCCCTTCCGACTTCAAGAACTCTTCTTAAAAATGGTAAAGAGTAAGCAACAGTTAGACTTTCTAATGGAGTTTGATCCGATAATATCTTCATCCTGAATAAGATTCTGCCTACAAGTTCTAAAAGAGGCTCTTCCAAATAGTTTTGTCTCAAATTCTCCACACCAAGCATACGAAATGTTGCAACTCCTACAGCTATTTTCATGAGGCCCAATCTATTTGAGATCATATCTGACATATGCAAATAAGTGTCTGTTCCCACTCCGTTAACCAAAGAGAAAAGATTCTTAGCTTCAAGAAGCCCTAAAACTAAGTCGATTGCACAAGGATACCATGCGTTAGCGCCATTTTCAAGCTTAGTTCCATCATCCACTAATTTGTTGATAATACGAAAACCTAAACGGACATCTTTCACAGTCCCCTCAACTTTATACTGAGTGTTTAAAAACTCTTCTAACTTTTCATTCATTACCATTTTCTCCTCCTTTGTCAATTTCGACAACCTGTCACCTTTAGCGCTAAGTTCCTGTCTTATTTGCTCCTCCCACTTATTTATTTCGTAGTCCTTAGTATTTCTATCTAATTTATCGCTCTTTTTGCTGTCGAGAGCCTTAAGCACTAACTCATCCTTACTGCTTTTCCAAATTTGTATCATGTTATCATCAATTTGGATGATTTTCTCACGATCGAGATATACCTTTAGTAAATTTAATATTTTTAGAGAATTTGCCTCCGGATTGACAAAGGTTAAAATACCTAGTGCGGACACAGCTGCCTCAAACATACTACCCCCGTAAGTTTTATTAAGATATTGAACTACTGATTCAAAAAGTTCGTCCGAATTATTCTTTATTAATGTACCAATGTCGATCTTAGCGCGTTGGCATAACCCAATCCATCCATTTTTAACAACAAGTCTTTCATGATTCGCTACGATGAGAAGCTCCTTGGCATTACGTTGCAGTAAATTAGTATCCGGGAGTTGGGTAACAATTGATAACACATTACTTAAACCTTTTAAATCATAATCATGCACATTGTGCTCATCCCGCTCGTACTCCAGTATCATCAGATAAATCAACCCGATTAAAATCACGCTCATTGTATCTGGATCAGCATTTATCTTAACATCCAAAAGCTTGAATGATTCCATACGAGTTTCCGGAGAGACATGTTTTGATATTACAATATATAACCACGCTCTCATATGTCGAGTTCGGATATTCTGGTCCATATCCACGAAAAAAACTGAACTCTCAGCGATTGCTCTCAATAACCACAACATATCAACAGAAGAAGTTATTTTGGAAAAAATCCTTTCATCAGCCAAAATAGAAGGTTTATCGTTCTCTGGTTCGAATAAACCCAATGCTTTTTCCTTGGCCTCATGGAATTCACCAACATATTTCTTTCCAACAGCAATAATAAATACAGAGACGTAGGCACAAACTACAATCCTGTTCGTCGCGCTTGGTAAGGGCAGCTGCTTACACTCATTCATATTCTTCAAGAAGGTGGGTAAAATAATACCATAAAATCGAGCCAACAATTCCTTTTTAATATAGGGAACATTATCATGTAACGCCTGACCTATCTCTGTAAACCAAACTCTCCTTAAAGGTCTAACATCATCAAGCCCAGATTTTATCTGATGCATAAATTTAGGCAAGTCAGCATTTTCTGCAATTTTTTCATTTCTCATTATTTTAAAGAAATGCGATGCATAAGAATTAGCTAAAGCAGTCATGGTGTGTTCATTTTGTTCCCTTGCAATTATTGGAGAAAGGTCTTCCAAAAGCCCCAAAGAAACCGAAATATCATTAGACCCGAGGAAGGACAAACAGTTTAATATGTGATATTTTACATCAATGCTTGGTGCTGTCTTAAGTGACTTTAGAAATTCTTGTTTTAGTTGTTCCCATGTTTGATCACTCGATTTATGCATACTTCTAAGAATAATCAGCTTCATCGTTTCAAAAGCACCTCGGCGAACATTTTCTTTGGAAGATTTCAACGCATTGAGAGAATTTGAAAGAAACTTAGAAAAGACAATTACATCCCCAAGTTCTTCCTCAACATTAAGGCTTCCGAAGAGATACGGCAATGCATATCCAAATGAGTTCTCCGAAGATTTCAAGGTCGCTTTATCAATTGATGGCAACAAGATATCCTTAAAATCAGTCTTAGTAACACAGAATTCGATATAAGAACCGAAGACGATTAATGAATAATCAGGTAAGGGTATTCTCGCCAACAAGACTTCATTATTGTAGTAATCTAAAATCTTTGATTTTTTTGACGAATCAGACAAATGACTTAATAAAGAAGGAAAGGTCGGACTAAGTTCCTGCACAGCCTCAGTCAAAAGCCCTAGAAGACAAAGTACAGCGGAAGACTTCACTTTATTATCAGGCGTTACCAATGCCGATATGTATTCGTCGATTACTTTTACTGATCCATTTGACGAAAGAAATGCCTTTTTAATCGAGGTTTTAGCATTCGACCTAACCGAATTGTAAAGCCTCTTAGTATGTTGTTTCTTCTTTTCGCTGAGTATTTTCTCAAGACAACTGTCCACTAGCTGAGCTTGCGCTACGCATATTTTTCTTATCACGTCACTGTTTTCGACATTTAGCTCCACTGCAATAGTTCTGAAACTATTTATCCATCCCAGCAAAGAGATAACTCCAGCCAAGGCCGTTTTCTTTTCCTGTAGCGCCTTCGAATATACAAAATCAGTAAAGCGAGACAAGTATGTACTGTCTGAATAAATGTATGCTTCCAATGTCTTCAACAGCTCATTTCTAGAGTCTGGATCTTGATAATACTTGTACGTTTCTAAAACAGAGTCCGAAATTTTTACCAATGCAGAATCATCTACCGCTTTCCTACAAAGTTTTTGAATTTCTTGTAAAACGGATACCCTTCGAGTCAACAATGAGTCAAAAATTTCTTGGTCGATGTTGCTCGAAAACTCATTTAAAGATACTTCGTCAAAATCCATTCTCTTTCAACCTATGCCGTCACACTCAAGATGTATGCTACAGTGAAAAAATCATGGTGGATCGTGCATCAGTCCAACTTAGAATCTTTTTCCCCCAATTACCCGGATATATCAATGTCCTATATAAGAGTCTTCATTTGTGTGATTTGAGTTCTTCATCAACTATTACAGTCGATGAAGAATGCAAAAGTAACCGTTGCAGCATTTACCTCTCCTTTTTAGGAGGGCGCTGTGGACAAGCATTGGCTTTCACCACCTTTCAATAATGCTTAGAAATCACTGAGGCTGGTAGGTAGTTGGTCGTATATACGTTGAATTCAAGAATGAGTGTCGGATAAAATGGATTACGAAATCTCTGATCTTTTCAATGTAGTTTTGCATTTATTTCACGTCTGTGGCACTTTTATCATAATAGTAAATGGAAATTAGAAATACTTTGTGCCCTAATACTAAAAATAAATATTGCATTATATATCGTAAAAATCATTATTGGACGCTTGCTTGCATGACGATTAAGACTTTAAATAACAAAATTTACTCTTGGTGATCACAATAAATCTTTACACGTCATGTCTGAAGCAGCATCTCTGTCCATAACGACAGGATCTGTTTTTTATCCAGTTAATGCAAGGTTTTGACCTCCAATTTGGTGGTCTTTCCACTGGCTTTAATTCATTCTGTCCATGAGCAAACTGGCATTTGCTACCATAAGGACAAGAGCCTGTATTTGAGTACGATGCACACATTTCAGTTTTGTACAAATTTGTATTAACACTAGGATTTTTTTTCTCCAAGGGAGACGACCTTCTACTATTATCCTTTTCAAAATGGGCAACCGCAAACTGAGGCGCGAAAGGCTCAGATGCTCTTTGCATTACTGGGTTCCTTGGCGTATCTATCGCCTCGCTCACTTTTTCTCCGGGTATCAGAAATCTACAGCGGCCTGGTCGGAAGTCATCCTGAGGCAAACATGAGACAAACAGTCTTTCCGCAGTTTCTTCTAACATAGCCGCAGTATCTTCTGTAGTGGGTCCCATACCCGGTAACACACTATTATAGTTATTGTTATTAGCTGGGAATGCAGTTCCAAAGTTCGCTTCTTTATGTTGTAGCCCAAAATCTGCTAATCTGTTGGGCATTATGTAATTACTATCAACACTAGTAGATAACGAAGGAGAAAATACCGGTGACATCGACGCCAAACTGCCTCGAGGTGATCCATGCTGTGGTGACCACTCGTTTGAAAACACCGAAAATCTTCTCAACGAGTTCAACGTGTCCGTAGTAGACCCTTCCCATAAGTCTGGAAGCAACTCACTACTATAGTTACGCTTCCATTGCATGGTATCATTGAGTCCACTTGGTATCATTTCTCCGTTGTACAAGTTTAGGAAGTGGCTATCCTTTGTCCCCGCCTCTTGTTTAAATCTTTCGTAGGGGACTTCTCCTTCAAAAAGAGGATTAAACATACTAGCACTACCTTCTGTCACTGACATGATGATTCTAACTCTTTTTATTTCTAATATTGCAACCTAGCTTCCTACTAGCTTTTTATATATGTATATGCTACTTGGGGCTATATAAATTTGATTTGCAGAAGTCTCCTGATTGTTCATGATATTTTTTTTTTTTGGAAGTTCATTCCTACACATTTCGCTACAGCAAAATCCTCGTTTAGTTACTTTTAAGTAAGTGTAGCACTGCGAGTGCTCCTAGCTAGAGAAAAAGTTAACGCACCAAAAAAAAAAAAAAAAAAAAAAAAAAAAAAAAAAAAAAAAAAAAAAAAAAAAAAAAAAAAATACATCAGGAGACTTTATTTTCTCGAAACGATAAACTAATCTCAGACGAGTCCTTCGGACAAAAATCATGTTCTCCCGGAATCCTTATCCGGTGGGTCTAATGGCTAAAACTGTAGCAGGTGACTATCTAATACAACTATCAAGCACATCACGCTCTTCTTCATTTTTTGTAACATGATAGTTCTCAAATTAGATTATTACGTTATGAGTAGTATACTGCTTCACCACCGAATTATTGCTTCCTTTCTCCTAATATGCGGAGAAAAAAAAGTTATTGAGCAGTGGTGAGCTTGATGGGGAAGTCTTTTGAGCGGTGATTGTTCTACCCCACCAACTGTTGCACTATGGCTGTAATAAATAACCTGTTCTTGCCCGTGTGAATTCTCAGAGGACAATATACAGGCTTTCTGCAGACTGGGTGAGGAGAAGCTTTTTTTTTTTTTTTCTTTTGTAATGTCCAAATATGATAAGGCGAAGAGAGGCCAACAAAATATTCAATTCATATGGTATATTTCAATAGCGACAGCTTAAGGAGTAGAGGTGATTTCGGAGAAAATGGCCATTTTAGGGATATGTGGGAAATCACGTTTTTCCATGAATGGCTTCAGAATGGTTTCGAAATATGATGGTCGTGTGTAGACGGAACTTTAGCAGGAATCGTCGCGATGTTTACCTCTGAGAGCGTGTAAATCTGGTTGTCTCCAATACATTACAAAGGGCTTTTACAAAGAAATAGATGGTTAATGATATCTAATTTAACAGACCACTTGAAATGGGTCTGCAATACAAATCCCCAAATACCGTCTCCTGTAACTGTAGAAAGATTTTTAAAAAGCGAGGTGGAGGAAGTAAATGTGACAAAGTCTAACGCGGTAAATGTGGACATCCTGCAATCAGGAAGAGGAGGTGTGAGCTTGGAAAGTGGAAGAACAAGCAGCTTACTTCAGAGAAGTAATACAGAGAAGCTCGAAGGCCGACGAGGCATAGCTGTTCAAAGGCCACCAGTGGGGGACGAAAAAGAAAAAAAACATGGAAAGCAAGAAGAAACAATTAAGAATTCTGTACTGTCTGGAAACTTAAACATTGGGGCAAAGCGTCCTCGACAAGAGCATGGTTTAATAGCAAAAGATGTAGAAGCTCAAAAGCACGTTGGTGTGGAAGGATTTGTTTGTTCGAAAAAAAGAAAGACTGGCGAACACCAGTTCTTACTACAACAAGAATATATTCGTGTTTGTGAGTCCAAGATCGGCTTACTTATGCATCGCTTCCAAATAATCGAGTCGACATCTCTCTCGCTTGATAGGAAAAAGTTTTATCTCCAAACGAAGTTCACGCCGAAGTTAGAGAGAATCAACACTGCACAAGCAAATCTACGTAAAAGACTAATTTTCTTGCAAGAGGATGGCTCTATGTACCCAGAGATCGGGCAATCTCTGGGCGAAGCCGAATCCATTGAACAGATTACAAATTTTGACTCTGATAGAATAGCATTAGAAAGTGTAGACATGTCTTCTCTTTGTAATGAGAATCATAATGTGGGTAGAAATGATGACAAAAATGAAGAAAACCTTGAGGAAGCAAGGCAACTTATTCAGGAGAGCAGGAGAGATGAATTGGATTTCCAAGAACGACAAAGCATCGCTCAGGTGGATGTGGAAGATGAAGATGATTTTGGGAGTGAATCAATGGAGGGTCTTTATACTCCTCCACATGAAAGAGAAGAGGAACAGAACTTATCAAGCTTTGTCGATAATGACGAGGATTCTGTGGATGGAACATTCGTGGATACTCAGGCAAACAACAGGAATAACCACGACGACTCCGGTAGTGACTTGGGCACTCTTGAAGGTGACAATTTAATGGATGAAATTCGATTAAGTCCAGACACTGCGGAGGCCTATGGGATACATTACGACAACCCTTCAATGTCAGCGCAGAAGCCAAAAGCAGAAGAAAAAAGCGATAGCGACGATGTCGAGGAAGTGGAAGACTTTACCACGCAGCTAAACCATGAAAGAGAGCTAAACAATATTGAAGATATAATTGAGATAAGTTCAGAAGAAGAAGACGTTATTCCCTCTGCTGATGCTTTAAAGAATGATGACGTTCAGAATAATTACAATAGAGAAGAACGACAACATGCTATAACTTGTGAAAACAAGACGAATGAGACCAATGATCAGGATGGATCACTCGTTGAGAGTGATCCAGGTTTTAGTGACGATGACGAACTCATACATGTCTTAGATAGTCACCGGCCGCCAAGAGATAATATCCCCGCTGGGGCGCATCCATTTATTCATGAGGTTTTTTCAATTTTGCTGTCTGTGTTTAAATTGTCAATCTTCCGACCAAATCAGCTAGAAGCGATTTCGGCGACTTTGAGTGGGAAAGATGTTTTTGTCCTCATGCCCACGGGTGGTGGGAAATCACTTTGCTATCAATTACCAGCATTAATAAAGGGCGGCAAGACTAAAGGGACAACCATTGTTATTTCTCCATTAATATCTTTAATGCAAGATCAAATACATCATCTTCTAGCAAAAAATATTCGAGCAGGTATGATTAGCTCGAAAGGGTCCAGTGCTGAAAGGAAGCATTCATTGGATTTATTTCGGAACGGATACTATGATTTGGTCTACTTATCGCCAGAGATGGTAAATGCTTCGCAGCAGGTTCAAAAGATAATAAAAAGGCTTTACGATTCTCAGATGTTTGCTCGAGTAGTTGTAGATGAAGCCCATTGCGTTAGCTCTTGGGGACATGACTTTCGTCCTGATTACAATGGTATGAGTTTTTTCAAGATAAATTTTCCTTCAATCCCATTAATGGCGTTGACAGCTACTGCGAATGAGAAGGTTAGAATGGATATAGTACATCATTTACAAATGGATGATCCTATTTTATTAAAACAAAGTTTTAATAGGTTTAATTTGTTCTATGAAATAAAGTGGAAGGGGTCCAACGTTCTTGAATGGATTAAAGATTACATACTCACAAAGCAAAAAAACAATACAGGTATAATTTACTGTCACTCCAAACAGTCTTGTGAACAAACATCGCAGAAACTCAACGAGTTTGGGTTGAAGACCTCTTTTTATCATGCGGGAATGACGTCGGAAGAACGTTTTCATACTCAAAGCCAGTGGCAACTGAACCAGATCCAGATTATTTGTGCCACTATAGCTTTTGGTATGGGTATCGACAAAGCCGATGTGCGCTTCGTAATTCATTTATTTATTCCGCGAACACTAGAGGGATATTATCAGGAAACCGGTAGAGCTGGAAGAGATGGTAAAGACTCTGATTGTATATTGTTTTATTCTTACAAGGATGCCCGTACATTGCAGAATATGATTCAGAGGGATAACGAATTGGACAGAGAAGCTAAGGAAAATCACTTGTCAAAGTTGCGCCAAGTTGTACAATACTGCGAAAACACAGTTGACTGTCGGCGAAAGCAGGTTTTGCATTACTTCAATGAAGAGTTTAATCCTCTTAATTGTAACAAGAAATGTGATAACTGTATGAATTCTAGTGGTGTCAAAGTTATAAAAAAAGATGTTACAAATTTTGCTAAAGATGCCATTAGACTTGTTGAATCCATAGAACAAGATAAAGTAACCGTGCTCCATTGCCAGGACGTTTTCAAAGGTTCCAACAATAGCAAGATAACTAAGGCAGGACATAATCTTAATCCATACCATGGGAAAGGTAGGCAGTTAGATAAAACCGATGTTGAGAGGATATTTTTCCACTTGCTTAGTGAAAGATGTCTTATTGAATATCAAAGGATGAAAGCAGGTTTTGCATCCAACTATGTTAAACTAGGTCCTGCTGCAAATATGGTGCTTGAAAACAAAAAAAAGATTACTTTGCAATTTAATGAGAACCGACAGAAGTTCACTGGAGATAGCTGCGCTAGCACGCAAGACAGTTCCGATGTGTCTACAGACTTGTCCTGGTCCCGCTTCCAATCATTTGTAAGTGCAGCTTCCATTAGGAATTCATCACCTGTGTCCAATTGTGATAAAAGCGCGGATGAGGCTTACAACGAGTTGAACAAAATCAGGTATCAAGTGATGACACAACTAGGTTATCATAATTCTAGCGAGGTTGTGAATGATTCGACTCTTCTTGATATGGCCTCCTCTCTTCCTACAAACAAACGAGATTTTCTCAAGCTTAAGGACATTGACAAGTCACGAGCCATTTTTTTTCCATATTTCAAAAAAGCACTCACCCGGTTGTCGCGTCTGCGTAAGAAGGAGAAGCTGTCACCTTATTTTTCTAACGGCTACTCTCGTGACGTGACTCAAAAACATCCTTCATCTCCAAAAAAGTCTAAATCACAAACGTCGTCGTATTCGCGTCACTGCAAACCTTCTGCAGAACGGCTGGTCCTGCGACAACATTCGATACGTGCGTCTTCTTTCTCTACTCCGACTCAAACACAAGCCAGACCGATGCCGCTATAAAACAATATCATGACTCTACACTTGCATATGCAATGTAGTCACTTGTAGATAGTAAATAGCTGTCATAGCATGTTTCTTTTTTTTTTTTTTTTTTTTTTTTTTTTTTTTTTTTTTTTTTTGCCTCTGGTGATGAATGTACGTTCCTTCAGTTGTACGGCGCTTGCTTTTACTAGGTGCCAGCTGTCGCACTTTGTTCCCTTGCGTACCCCTCCTTCTCTTTTTCATTGGTCTTTGCTAAATCTTCTACATACAGTCCATGTGCACAATGTTGGGACCTACATCATACGATCGCTCGGATTACTCCTTCCTAATAGGTATTATTGATCTTTTCTTGCATAATCGCTCCGCTAGCTTACATCTGCATTTCCTTGTTTGGGCTGTGTGCGTCAATTTTTGCGGTGTTCAATTTTGTGTTTTTTTTTTTTGTTACATTGCCTTTAGAGTTAACACCACTCGGAAACCAGTCGAAATTTTTTTTTTTTAGCATACCCAGCCTTTGTATGTCGATACAATTAGATCTCTTCTACATCTAAACTGGAGGAGCTCTCATGAAGTCGTAATGGTGTAGTCTTTTATGATAGAATCCAATATTTGGTAACAGTATCCTTATAGAAGCTTTAGAAGAGCACGTGCTACAAATCTGGTTTTTTTTTTTTCCTTTCAATGTAGAGAAAATTAAAGTCTCCTCACCGCAAAAGGCATATCGCTATTTTTGGATATTTCCTTTAATGCAGGTTCGACATTCGGAACTGAAGGCGAATTAGCTCACTCAATTAATGAATGTTCCGCTGTTGGAATCACGCTGCTTCTGGGTCATAAATAATAAATAATCGAGTAGAATATATATAGGGTATTAGCAGCTTATAGTTTCGCATATACTAAAGTAAAGTTAAGTATAGAGTTGTACTAAGTGTACTAATTATAGAGTTGTTCAGAGTAGTTAACATAGGAACTGACAAAGTCTTAATAGAGCTTAAGAATCAAAGCAAGGTTTTTTTTCTAATTCAACAAAAGGTCGGACCAAAGAAAAAAAAAAAAGCCTTGAATTATATTAACGAAGGAGAGCAACTGTTAGCGTATTAAGTTTCAGTGGAATAAGAGTCAATTAAACAATATTTGATTCAGCGAAACGTGAACAAATTGCTCTAAAATGAAGATTGCTACCGGCAGATACCCCCATGAAGGCAGGATGAGCCGCAGTACGATAGACACGGTGGAAAAAGACATGGAAGACAAAGTCGTGGAGCAGGCATGCGATTCGTGCCGTAAGAGAAAACTTAAATGTTCAAAAGATGTTCCTAAATGTTGGAAATGCATGCAGCATGGATGGTGTTGTACCTATAGTCCTAGAACCGTACGACTGCCTCTAACAAGAGCACACTTGACTGAGGTTGAAAATAAGGTCAATGCAATGGAAAGAATGCTTAGGTATTTATTACCGGAAGAAGTTCTTGATAAAGTGGGTGTGGACGCTTTGTTGTACAATGATCAATTCAAGGAGATATTGAGGCCATATTATAAAGGTTGTGCAGGAACGAAGGTAAAGGGAGATATCAAGGATGACAGTAACGACGTCTTCAACGAGAAAAATGAAAATATATTTGTCAAGAAACCCGAAGTCGACAACAGTACAGCCGAAGAGAAGGGGAACGTGAAAATATTTTCTAATGCTCCTCAAAGAACTGTACAGTCAAATATGAGGTATCGCGAGACCTATCCAATGGTCGCTGAGGACAGAAGAGCCTTCAATGGTGCTTCTGCTTGTGACGAATTTGTGTCACCCTTCGATGAAGAAAAGATTAAGGAGGAAATAATGGACGACTTCGAGTTTAATAATATTCCTACTAGTAATGTGAACAGAAATATAGAGACTTCTCCTTTCCTTGGGCCTGTTGGCTATGAGAATAGTGCAGATGATCATAGATCTAATACCACCTCGTTGACGTCTCCTTCTTCTGTTCTTTCTTTGAATTCTTACGGTGAGTCCCAAAGGGAAGAAAGCCTAAGATCTATGGAAGAAACGCCTTACGAATTTGAACAAAAAAAGCCCTATGCTTTCGAACAGCCTTTTGCTTTTAATAATGCCAATGATTCGGGTTACAACCTCCTATTTAATGAGGTCATGAACGATAATTTAACGATTAACGCTTGAAAGAACTTCCTTTTCAGTTACTAAAGATATAATTGGTGCAACGTCAGTGTAGATTTTCTAGAATAGGTAAAGAATATGATACTAGTATTATTGTAAATGTCATTGTAAATGGTAACAGACTTGTTCCTACGACTGTATCCTGGAAAAATTAAAGTCCGATTAGCGGAGATTTGAACTGAACGCAGAGGTAGTGTGAGGGTAGATATTTTTAGGTAAGTTATAGGGAAAAGCAGCCACTCGATTCCTACACGGGTTGTTTTCATAGGAATAGCTAAGGTGATGTATCGACCCGTGACAGATGTGATTATAATGAAGCAAGCTATAACAATCAAGAATAGGTGGGTTCAACGGATTAGGAAGCTGCTTGAAGAATTGCTTGAGAACATTCCCAACTTACTGCAACCACCAAGAAGACCGGTTCCTGTTAGAGTTCCTGTTAATCAACGTAGTCAAAAAGGGTTTGAGGGACACCTGCCCAATATGCGGTATCCAGTAAGACTTTGTTCATGTCGATACTATGCCACAATGGGGGCTACTTCAGGATGCCAAATGAACCCATTCAGATTCATCGAAACTATCGCGAGACTTAAATGGAAGACCTTGATGGTCGCTAACCTGAAATGGTTACATCTCGAGCTCCAGAGGTTTACGATGATGCAAAATATGATGTCGTCAAAGATATTTCCTCATTTTTCATTTTTATATTGTAACTTTTCTCAAAAGTTTCAGTCACAGTTTCGAAATCAGCTTGTGAATAGTAGTTTTTCTAAAACGAATCTGGTTTCTCCGGTGAAGTCACTTAATCTTGCGCTCAAAGCTCTTACTAATGAAAGACATTTGCCATTGTCTGAAGAGCAAGAGATACATACGCAACGAATCTGGTGGAAGACACCGGCGAATGCACCTGTTAAAAGCGGAATAAGGCTCAACAGTTCGCTCACCCCTCAGTATGCCAGCGAAACAATCACCTTAGCCAAAGGATTTGGCAGTTCGGGACATGTTATGGAGCAGAGTTGCGGAGGAGCTTACGTGGATTTTCCAGTAGATCTTAAGATAAGTATTCCAGAGAGTACTATTTTAAATGAGGAAACGCTTGGCGAAATTATCTTGAGCCTTCAAATGTTAGAAAGAAGAATTGCGGAGGTGAAAAAAGATTTGATAAATTTGTTCCAATTGGGTGAGCTTCCAATAAGCTTTTTATACGGTCAAAATATTCTCCGAGTTCATTTTCCTAACTGTGATAAAGACCAACTAGAAGCTTTGTTGTTGGAAAAAAACATTCAAAATGGAACAGTCAAGGAGTCTTTTGGTTCTGAAGGAAATAATGAAAAATACGATTCCGTTTTGTCGGATTTTGACGCCTTCAATTCTAACTTGGGCTCTAGTAGTCTCATTTCTTCTTCCTATTCGCTTACGGAGGAGGATTTTTCGCGCTCACATGTGTGGTCGCATAACGATATAGTTATGGTTGAGCCTCTCTCTCTGGAAGGGCTGGCGGATCACGAAATGGTATTTGCTTGATATTGCTTTTGGGCAGCTTCCTACAAGGCAAGATAAATTTAGTTTATATATTCCCTTATTACCTATTTAAGAAAAGGAATCATGATTAACTGTTAATAGCTGTCTATTGAAATTAGTTTTTTTCTATGTAACGGTATAGCCTATTTATACCCTTTTTTTTTTTTTTTTTTTGTTTTGGTTTATATGCACGAGACTAAACTTAATAAATAAAATAGCAGTACACAATTAGAGGTTGTAAGCGATTGTGCAGCGGAATATGGCACCAAAAGAAATTGGAAACTCTTCTCCAGAAAACGATAATGCAAATTCTGTGAATGTAGTTGATGATGATACGGATAGCATGAAAACTACAGTTGAAGGGAACATGAATATGAAGGACGCGCAAAATGGGGTAGGTGACATTAGAGAGGTACAAAATGGAGTAAGTGAGATTAAAGTTGGCGACGAGTCGCCGCCCAATGTTTCGATAGATGAAGGTAACAGTACTATTAGGAACTCTTCAGTCAAAAGTATAGCATCTGATAATATTGTTGACAATAAGGAATCGCAAGAAGAGGGGGAATATGGAAAGAATTCTGGTACTTTCTCCCCTGTAATTGATAAGACTCATTTTGTGAGTAATAAATCAATTGAAGATTGTTTGAAAATTGCCGAGTTTTCGGACAGAAATGTAGAACTAAAGGATCATACAGTTAATGATGACACAAAATTTATATCTGAAAGCTACAGAAAGGACAGTAGAAATTACATGTTGGAGTCGAAACTCAATCAACTAAATAGAGAATACGAGTTAAAAGACAGCAAGCTGAGGAATTTAATTGACTCAGGATCAAGCAGTATCAGACAGACTTTCAACCATATAAAAAGCACTGTGGGGAAATATGATGAAGAATTCATAAATAATGTAGATTTCGAGTTCTGGGCAGCGGTAGTAAATGACTACGACAGTGTAATTCTCAACAATGCTGACGAGCTTAACCGTCATATTACGAAAGGCATTCCCCCTGAACTTAGAGGAATTATTTGGCAGCTTATAGCGAGGTCGAAGAATTATCATTTGGAGGAACTATACTACCATTTAAAGACTGAAAATTCATCCCACGACAAAGCAATAATGAGGGACTTGACGAGAACGAGTTTCTTCACTAGCATTGACCAGGCTAGTAAGGGTGAGGAGCTATTCAATGTGATAAAAGCATATTCTTTATTTGACCCTGATGTCGGCTACACACAAGGGATGATATTCATAACGGTTCCCTTGGTCATGAATATGAATGAATCCGAAAGCTTCTGCTTTTTGACCACGTTAATGAAAGACTACAATTTGAGGTCAGTTTTTTGCCCTGATATGGACGGCTTACATTTGCTATTGTTTAAGTTCGATCGGTTATTGGAGAGAAATTTACCGTTACTATATAACTATTTGATGAGGTTGGGAATCAAATCATCTATGTATGCTTCTCAGTGGTTTTTAACTTTTTTTGCCTATAAGTTTCCTCTTGAAATGGTTCTCAGGATATATGATATACTTATTACGGAGGGGATAGAGTCGATTTTAAAATTCGCTCTCAACTTGATGATGAAACATGAGAAAGTATTATTGCAATTGAACTTTGATAAGCTGCTAGAGTTTTTAAAGACTGGTTTGTTTAATTGTTATGTGAATGACCAGTATGTTGATCATCATAAAAAAACAGGAGGACCTACTCTAAATGATCTTTCAAAGAAACGGTTTACAATGTTTGGAAGAAAAGCAAATAATGTGCATCCGGTTGATTATTACAAGCTTGACCAACTTATAGAAGATTCCTTAAAAGTGAACATATCACCTTTAGAATTGCACCAGTTTGAGTCTGAGTTTGAAGCTATTTATCAGAATGAAAAGAAAAAAGTTAAGGAAATAGAAATTATGAAAGCGGAAAATGGGAACTTGCGCCATCTGATTAAGCTTCTAGAGATGGATTATATTTCGTTGAATGGCGATTATGTTGACCTCGTACAAAAATTGGTAAATGTCAAGGTCGTACTTCCTGAGACACTGGTCGAAAATGAAACACTTCAAAAGGCGGTAGACGATATCAACATGCGCGTAAAGGAGCTTGAGAATGCAACTGACGAAAAGAATGAAGCTGGTGATGTGTCTTCAACTTTACCTGCTGACATAGAAAACGATGTCCAAAAGGTACTAGCTATAAACGCCGAGGAAACCGAGAAGTACGCAAATCTTGAAGAAGAGCTCAGTAATTTACAAGAGGAATACAGTAATATCTCTTCTCAAATTCTGAGTTTAAGGCATTCTAAAAAGTGGTTTCCCGGGTGGAAATCTACAAAAAAGGCGTAGTAGCGATTCGATCAGTGTGATCACGTGTGTGATTGGGTCCTTTAGGGCTGAACCCTTTTAAGTTATTATGAGACGTACGAGTGTATATGCAGTACATAAAATTTTCATGATATTTTTTATAGGTGAAAAATTAAAGAATCTTCATTCCTCTTTATCGAGTACTGTAAGCAAATATGGTTAGAGGTCCAAAGAAGCATTTGAAGAGATTAGCGGCGCCACACCACTGGATGTTGAACAAATTGGCCGGCTCCTATGCCCCAAGGCCATCCAACGGTCCTCACAAGTTGAGAGAATCTTTACCATTGGTGATTTTCTTGAGAAACAGACTCAAGTATGCCTTGAACACCAGAGAGGTTAAGGCGGTTTTGATGCAAGAGCATGTCAAGGTTGACGGAAAAGTGAGAACTGACTCAACCTACCCAGCTGGTTTCATGGATGTCATTACCATTGAGGCCACCAACGAAAATTTCAGATTAATCTATGATGTTAAGGGTAGATTCGCAGTTCACAGAATTACTGCTGAAGAGGCTGCCTACAAGTTGTGCAAAGTTAAGAAGGTGTTGTTGGGTAAGAGAGGTATCCCATATGTCGTCACTCACGATGGTAGAACTATAAGATACCCTGACCCAATGATCAAGGCTAATGACACCGTAAAAGTCGACTTGGCATCTGGAAAGATTGACGATTTTATCAAGTTCGACACTGGTAGATTAGTCATGGTCACTGGTGGTCGTAACATTGGTAGAGTTGGTGTTATTACTCACAAAGAAAGACACGATGGTGGTTTCGACATTGTTCACATCAAGGATGCCTTGGAGAACACTTTCGTCACCAGATTGACTAACGTCTTCATCATTGGACCTGAAGCTGGTAGACCTTACGTTTCCTTACCAAAGGGCAAGGGTATAAAATTGTCTATCACTGAGGAGCGTGACAGAAGAAGAGCACAACAAGGTTTGTAAGCTTATTTGAATAATCCTTTATAAAATATTTGTATAAGTCCGCCATAATTAAACAATTTATAGTGTTATTTTCATTTTTCTTTATTTTTTAAGTAACGTAGTAGTATTTGGTATACGCACTTTAGCGATTGTTTCATAACAAGAGTTGATTGTAATGTATAGCACCCCAGGGTGGATTCATTTTAACATAACTAAAAGGTTAGAGCAACTCTGAGAGCTAAGCATGATCGTAGGGTATGCGGTAGCTCTTACATTCTTTGTTTGTTACATTTTTTATTATCCGGTCGCTCAATATTTGAAGAGCTCTAGTGATAACGGAGGTGTCATAAAAGACATTGTGTGGAATGACTTGAATTTTGTCCATATGACCGATACGCATGGATGGTATTCTGGACATAGAAATCAGAAACAGTATAACGCGGACTGGGGGGATTTTGTATCATTTACAAAGCATCTTAAAAGCTTAGCCCATTCAAGGAACCAGGATATATTGTTCGTGGATAGCGGCGATAGACATGATGGCAACGGCTTATCTGATGCTACCGTTCCAAATGGGGAAAAGTCATTACCTATTTTCATGAAGCAAGACTTTGACTTGCTTACGATTGGAAATCACGAATTATATCAGTGGGAGAATACGGAACAGGAATTGGAAAAATTGGTAGCCCATTATCGGGATCATTATCTTAGCTCTAATGTTGAGTACAAGAATAATAATGACACTTTCGTGCCCCTTGGTCAGAGATATAGGTATTTCATTACCCCAAAACAACATATTAGGATCTTAAGTTTCGGATTTTTATTCGACTTCACGAAAAACAATGATAGGACTAAAGTTAAGCTGATCAATGAAGTTATGTATGAGGAGTGGTTTACAGAAATTTTAAAGACTTATACTTCGGAAGACGTGGATATGATTGTAATTGTCAGCCATGTCCCAATAAGTCACAAATGGCGAGAATTGTACGATTTGCATGGCTTTTTGCGTCAATATTATCCCTCGACAGTTATACAATATTTTGGAGGACACAGTCACATAAGAGACTTCACGGTATTTGATGATAAGCTGACGGGGTTACAGAGTGGTCGTTTTAGTGAAACTGTTGGTTGGGTCAGTGTTGATCTCAATTCTACTGGTACGCTACCTGATAGGGCGGTCGCAACGGATATTTTCTCGCGCTCTTACATTGACTTTAACTTAAACTCGTTTATGCGTCATTCTAATACAACTTCGATGTCATTTTTCCATACCAGAGAAGGCTGTGAGGTGTCCAAGCTCATAGAAAAGACGCGTGAATTGTTGGATTTAAATACTCCTATCGGTTATGTGAAGAACAGTAACTATTACGTCGACAGCGTCTCTATTGATCATCCGAGAAGCATTTGGAGGTTGTTGGGTGAGAAAGTGTTACCTACTTTAAAAGCAGATAACTCTAGTTTATCATTGTCAGACCAGAGACTTATTATTATTAATACTGGTTCTATAAGATACGATTTATACAAAGGACCTTATACCTTGGACACGAAGTATATTGTTTCTCCGTTCAAAAACGAATGGGTCAAATTGACTTTGCCCAAACATATTGCCGTTAATATAGCTCCCACTTTGAACAGGGGTGACTATATTTTTAAGTTAGATGATAAAGAAGTTTTCATAGATAACAAAGAATTATTACCCATACACCAGTATGCGGGTGCTAATGTCAGACATTATCAGAAAACCTATGCTATGCCTTTCACGGCTGGGTCTTTGCATACTTACGTCAGAAACTGCGTATATAAAAGAGTTGACAGGAGATGTTATTTTAGAAAGATGTCCAGAAATCACTATTCAAGAGGGTATGTAACCCATGACGACTTTGGTAGTGATGGTGACGATACTATCCATACCCCCACTTTTCAATACCCGGTTCCCAATGTTGTGCAAGCGGTGCAAATGGATAGAAAGCTACCCGATAATAGCCCAGTAGACGTGGTATTTTATGATTATGTGGTTCCTAACGTACTAGGTGCTCTCCAGGAATTAGGCTACACTAAAAAAGTCCAAGTAGAGCATTTTTCCAGTGAGTACTTGAGCGATTTATTGAGTAAGTACATTAAATTCAATAATATATAGGCATCAAAAAAAAAAAACGGTATTTATATCTGGATGATACTGTCGTCAGGTTTGTATGTAAGTCTGTAATTAAAAGTGTTAATGCATTCTAGGTCGAGATTATTTATGACCGACTGCTCAACATTAAGGTTCATATTGAAGCCAAAGAAAGATCCCCACAAAGGCCTTCCTCTATAAGCTGGCGCTCCTGCTGGGTTCAAATTGATCAAATCGGCTGATTCTCCGAGCCTACTTCTTCCGCTCTCATCAAACCGCACTTTTCCACTCGCGTTTATCATAATGGCATTAGCGCCAGGTATTATATGGCAATCAAAGCTACCGAGCTGATGGTTTGAAAGTGGGCACATAAGCCATTGTTTTTGAAATTCCAATCGTGAAGTGCTGTTAGCAGCAACCACTGGCTTTCCATTTACCACTATTGCACTTTGTTCTTTCAACTGTTTTCCAAACTGCGTTGCGTATGCTTCTACATTATTAAATTGCTGTGTCGGTGACTGGAACTGCAAATCTAGTGAACTCAACACGTTTTTTAAAAAGGGCTCTATGGGCTGTGCTGTCTTTGTTAGTATCATCCTATGGGCCTTTTTTTAACAACACTCAACTTACTCATATCTCGTTGCACATTCATCATGACTGGCCCTGTCAGAAAAGCTCCTAAAATGTATACTTACCTTGTCTTTAAACATGAAAAACGAAGACTATTCTTCACCGATCACGTGTTTGTCATCCTCTTTCCTTCTTCCCCGAACTACTTTCTGAAACAACTTTTTTGATTTGGACTATTGCTGGCTTTTCCTCTTTAAAAGCACGATGTTCTTTTGTAGATTGGTTTCTACTGCCAAGATCAATGTTTTGCTCGGAGCTAGTGGCCCTTTCTGGCTTGCTAAATCTTTACCTGCAATTATCTTTTTTTTTTTTTTTTTTTTTTTATAAAATGGGACCAGCGTTTTCGCGCTTTCAAAAAAACCAGAAACCACAAAACTGCCAGCATCTTGTCAAGTTCGCATTGATCGCAGGAACAGCCAAATCAGGTAATCATCCAGCCGAAATCATCCGAAAATCAAGCCAGTGACCCAGTAACTTTTTTGATAGCTTCCTCTGAACTTGCAAAGAAGCAAACAAATAAGGAATTAACAAGCATTCCAGTAATCTTGGCTTGTGATCTAGCTGAATGTGAGATCAAAACTAATCAAGATCTTTGTATAAATAAATGTCATTTTCCTGGTGCACTTATAGTTAACAATAACTTCCGATTTGAGACCAAATCAGTCGCTCTTTTTTTATCTTTTTTTTTTTTAATTTTTTCTCGCTCTATCTAAGGGGTACATTATCTAAATTGGATATTGGGAAGACACCCAAAATTGAATAAAATTTTGAAGCAAAGCTAACGCTCGTTTTGAAGTAAGTGGTTTTCCCTCGTTTTATAAAACCTTCACGAAACTTTGATAGTCCAAGGGTAACTTAAGTTTAAGACAATTGCGGATAATAATAATCCTTTGTGCAGAACGGAAAACCGGTTGATTTGACAACGGAATAAGTGACATCGAAAGGTACATTTTAAGAAACAAAAATTTTTGCACCCAATTGAGATCAAAAAACTACAAGCTAGTGAACCATTAGGAAATAATACAAGCAACATCGGTAATCATAGACATATAATGAGTGTAGTTGGAGAGGGAATAATGTTTGATAATCAATACAATAAATTTAACGGCATAGACAGGGGTTCGTATGAGAGCATCATACGACAATTTAAAAGTAGCGTTGTTAATGCAGGAATTAAAGGAGGACGAGGCCCAGGAAGTAATCAATTTGACAGAAAAAGAAAATTCGCAGCAGTCAATGCAGTAGATGCTGGTGCACGGGGAACAGATTACCTAACGCACTCTGACGAAAATGCGAGACTGAAACGCAGCAAAACAGCTCCACCGACACCAGATGGCAGCATCGAATGGGTTTTTGGAGGTGATCAACGGAAGCCAGTAGATAAACCACATGTAAACAGGTCGAAGTCTTTGTCTTGGGATGAATATTTAATGAGAACACAAGAAATGACCCCCAGAAAAGCTGAAGTTATCTCTGGCATGAACCCAAATGTATTTGGAGCTGAAACTAAAAATGATCCCAAGAAGACGGCGTTGCCCAGCCTTTCAGAGGTTTTAAAAGAAGCCTCACTTGAAAAATTCAATGGTCCAATGGTCAGACCTAGAGTGGCGCCTCCTACAGTATCTCTTGACTACTTCGATACTTATAACCCTAAAGATGAGTCCTGGAGAAGTGGTGTATTAGATAGTATTTACAAGACAAAAGCAACAAGGGTAAGCGGCGGCAAACATTCGAGATATGGTGAGGCTACCGAGGGATACACTATGTCACCTCGTCGTGATACGACGGATTATACCCATAATAGACCAAGATTCGACTCTAGAATCAGCCCTAGGTTGTTGGAGGATTCGAAAAATCGCAGGCCGTTCAACCATTCGAATTTTCCTCCCTGCATACAAGAGAAAGTGCAAACTAGACGTAAGATCAACTTTCCTTACGAATCCAATTATACCTATCTCAATAAGACGTATTTGCATGATGTCAAGAAATATCCTGAGTACTTAGAGCTTGCGCACACTTTGGTTGAGCTATCACAACCACAGGCAAACCTTCATTCCTTACATTCTCTGGAAGAAAGAGCCAATCACCCTTTGAATCAACCATTTGGCTCTCCTGCAGGTACCTCATCACTGTATGGCTTTGCATTACTGCCATGTGTCCCCGCAATGACACCTCCTTCTCTGACAGTTTATTTCCATGATGATGCGGAAACTATTGCCCATCACGAAAATCGCAAGACGCCTGTACGCGAGAGTAGGAGATCAAGTCTGCCAAGCATGCCGGCGACACCTCCACCATCTACTGCAAAGCCAAAGCCGGAGACCTTCAAGGGTTCGCCAAGATATTCTCTGCGCACATGTATCTCTTGTGGTTCAGACCAATCACCATGCTGGAGACCATCGTGGTCAGCCAAGGAAGGACAATTGTGTAATTCATGTGGCTTGAGATATAAGAAGACCTCGGCTCGATGTCTAAATAAAAATTGTCGAAAAATACCGGCAAAAGGTGAATGGGCACTAATGGAAAGTTCAAAAAAGGTGAAATTTAGCGATGGCGATGAAGCCTATGCTTGTCTAGATTGTGGCTCCAAAGTAGAAGTCAGAAGAGCAGGAAAATCGTAAGAAAAACTTGAGCAAATGCATTGGTGGTCAATTTCTGAGGTCATATAACTAAGTAAACCGGAGCGATGCTCTGGGAAACTGTAAGTCTCAAGTACACTGTAAGCTTCTTCTCGATGGCTAAGCCGTCTCCCATATTCAAGTAAATGAAATCCTTCAGGATGACTCATTGATATTACATCCTTGGAAAGTTTTTCTTGTTTGACTTTAAGAAAGTAATATTGTTAATCTTTGCATACGGTCGTTTAAATAAATCAGCTCATATAATATGAAGTTTGTTGAAACCTAGACGATGTCTCAATTTATTTCCAGATAACTATATCATTAAAAAAAAAATAAAAGAAAAAGAAAAAAAAAAATACCGATTTGGAGCAGATAACGATGATCTAATTTTGACTGGTAACTACTTACTCCATGTTTGTCTTCTGCTCTATTTTAATTGATAAACTTTTACATTTCTAGGTTTGTATTACTTGTCAGTTCCAATTTATTTTATAATTAATGCATTTTTTCTTCTAAGTGGAGCTGTAGTTTATTTATTTATTTAGTTGAAACATTCAACAGTAGGAAGAAGGTATATTTCGAAGCCGTTAAAGCAAGCACAATTTTGAAAGTTCGTCGAGTAAATGTGATCATTCTTTATAAGGATACCTTCACATAGTGTTACAAAGAGCAAATTTTTGAAACCAATAAACTTAGGTTAGTAATTTTCTTCATAAGTGTTACTTTTCAAGCAAACTGACGCAAGAAAGATCTCTCCAGTATTTGCTCTTCTTAGGTAATCAGGCATAATCATAGTATCTTCCATGCGTCTCGGTAGACCTGCGACATTCTGTACAGTACCGGAGGACATAGAAGAATTAGTGTGTGCCATGTTAGTATTAAAAAGCTGAAGCTCTGAAGATTGCGTCTATAACGTTTGAAACAGTTTTCTTACGCTTTCTTTAAGCAAATATTTCGGGTAGGCTAATTTATATCCCGAAATGCATCTTTCTAACTAATTATTCAAGAAGCTATCTTTTTTTTCTTTTTTTTAATAACAGTAATAAAGTATGTTGCAACATACCATGCTAAAATTTTTTGAAGTAATCCTCCTTATGCAACCCGATAATAATTCTGCAAAAGAAAGAAAGTAAAATTCCATTTGCTCCAAAAGAAAGGGTGAAAGCGAATGATACTACCGTTAGGGAAAAAAATAAGAACAAATTTTGAGTTTCTTTTGCTAAGGAGACTTTTGGAAATAAACAGCATTACAACATCGCCTTTGCGAGGTGAACTTTGAGTGTGCTGGTCAAGGCATTATCAGGGTTCGTAAAGATAGCACTAGCCTATCGGCCATGGTGTAAAGCTGACGGCCATAAAAACCTAGGAAAAATTATTTTAGGTTGTCCAATTAGAAATATAAAATGTAGGTCACTTTGTATTAAAAGCAGGGGCTTGGATATAATAGCTTACCTCACCGAAATTCTTACAAACTATACTTTCTAAGCGTTTTGTCTACTTAAAGAAGTCTCAGTTATCTTTCTATAATTTAAACATTTCGGTATTATTCTCTTCTGGAAATTTTTCGCAGAAACAATTTTTTTTTTGTAATATTAGATCTTTTTGATAAAGAGATAAATGCACAGATGGAATACCTGTCCAATAAACTCTATGATAGGAAAAGAGCTTCATTTATAAAGACTCTATACGTCCCTAAGTTTATTCATAAATAATCCTACACATTTCGTTATATTCTTGCAATTCGTCTATTCGTTCTGTTCCGTTGAATCGTAGCCTGACATTCTAGATCCTTCAAGGAGGATAATGGTGCCAGTACCTTGTTATTTTCGTTAAGGACATAAGTTTAGCTTAGGTTCCCGAAATATGGTGTCCGTCTTCAACTGATTGATTGGAACTAATAAATAAAAAAAAAAAAGGATGCCATTTTCATGTAAGAGGCAACATCAAACTATAGCTAGTTTCTGAAGCCTTAATAAAGACTTTTTCAATTCAACATTATAGGTTTTTCATAAGGAAACGAAGTCATTCATAAACACATAGACAACACGGAAACTTTCAATAGCGCTTGACCATTTCTTCGAAAATATCTTTAAATATTAATACATAGTGGTTCGTTGTTTGGACGAGAATAGAAATCAAGTTAGCTTTTTCGACACGAGACAATTTTCAGATTCACCTATACAAATAGCACTCCTGTCATGATGAGAAATTGATATATTACAGAAAGATGCCTTGCAACATTATTAAAAAAGCATAATGATTTCTTAACTTTGTCAGTCGCTTTGAGAGGCCAAAAAGATCTAATGAAATTTATAAAATTGTTCATTAGTCAAGCTTATGATTAACACCAAAGCTCTGATTACCTTAAAAGAAACGAGGCAACGTTGCGAGAGTGAAAAAAAAAAGAAAAAGTCCTTTGTACTTGGCTTTTCAAAATTTGATGCCATTCTACATTCAAATTTCCTATCAACTTATCATAAAAAAAACACCCAAACAAGAATTATAGATCAAGGAAAATAGGTAGGACGTAGTTTGTAGACAAAGTATATCAAACTAAACGTGTAGCAAGCAGGCCCTATGTCAAATATGAGATTATTTTTCATTCGAGAGAGAGTGCCTTGTATCCTGCATAGAGGAAGCATATCGTACAAGAAAAAAGGAAAATCTAAGAGCGCCTTCGAAGTCATTTTAGCTGGATGCCTTCAAACATTATGGAAAATAGAAGCATAGCAGCCATACCTACGCCTGAAGCACAAGGAGAGGAATATGGTGTACTGGAAGGTGACCAACATAACGTAAGGGAAGCTAAACTGGAGGACGGGCAAGATAATGAGGAACAGTACAATAGCTACAATAGTAAACATAATTCTGTGGCAATAGATAGAGATTTGCTTACCCAGAGACTTAAAGATTTACCGGCCAAGAAGCTACGAGAGATAATATCTAACCAAATTGACTTGGAAATACAGCTAAAACATAAAGAACTAAATATGACCACAGAGGAGATAGGCAAGTGTGAATCGCAAATGATTGCCTTACGGAAATTTTTTGAGATACCTTCGCTGATAAGCTTGAACAACGAGCCTAATGACTTTACTGTCAAATATTCTAACTTATTAGATAAGTCTCTAAGTGCCAAATTTTCTAGCTTATCTGGTATGGGTGATACAACCAATGCAAACAAACAAGTACCTCAGAATGAGAGTGGCCCGCTGGAGACGAAATTCACGTACCGAACCCGTTCAGCCACTTCTTCGTTGAGGACTTATTCCTCCATGTCGAAGCCGCCTTCCGTGATCGGATGTCTCTATCGTCGAACCGACGGGGTGATTGTAAAGCTTACATGTCCCGATTGCAATAGGAGTAATTTTTCTTCTGCACAGGGTTTTTTGAACCATAGTCGGATCGCTCATTCAAAAGAATATACCTCTCAGGATGGCGCTGCACTCCAATGTGGCGAGATACTTCCAGATGCAGAGCAAGACGAAGAGGGCTTGGCCAGTCTTCTGAGCCTCAAAGCGAAAGGCCTCGAACCAAGCCGGAACCTCAATGTGAATGAAGTGTATTTTCATGGTCTTAGCAACACTTTGAATACGGTACATGAAGCGGCTATGGAGAAAAGCATGTCGCCACTCGACTTCGGTCCTTCTTTTTCAGAGTCTAGGCATTTCCATATGTCTACAGAGCCCGAAAAGAATGAAAGTGAATTGATGAAAAAGATGATAGATAATGGCATTGCTAAAGATCCATCTGATTACCAGAAATTACTAAAAGAGGCCCAGAGCCCTGTACCAAATTCCCACTTACTTCTGGACGAAGAAGATCCCGATCACGATTCCTACACACACACTGACTCTGAAGGTCTCTCCCCTAGGTCAAAACAGAAAAGAAAACTATCTTCTACTAATCCTCTGCCTAAAGAACCTCCAGAATCGCTATCTTCCCCCACTTCTCACAGCGACCTGAATCCTGATCCTCCTCTTCCAAAAATAAAGTTAAAATTGCGGGCCAATGTTGACGACAAGAACAAAACAAAGAGACGTAAGAGGTAACTATTTAACTATATACTATTATCGTTTACATATTATTCTCGATTTATTATAATTGCCTTACTAGACCATATTTTTTTCCATAGCGAAATTAAGTCAAGCCATATCTGTAAGGTCGTGATATCTCTGCTGTACTGCATCTAATTTTGATCTAGACTTCTCCCTGACGCATAATTTTGGTCTTTTCGTCAACTAAGTCCGAAAATCCAAAGCCCCTTTACATGCCAAAAATAAGGACTTGTAATATCCTACGAAATCCACTTTGGCAATGGTATTTGCTTCACTATTTTTTGTTATAGCTAAACCACCCAGTCCTATGTTTTTCCTCTTTATTTCCTTTGTATTCAAATTATTATTGTTATTATTTTTTTTTTAAAGTTTCTCTCACGTTATCTTTCCAATTCTTGCGTTTCTGTCTTTTTTTTTTTTTTTTTGACTCATTTTTTTTTTCCGGTTTCAATTCTCGTGAATGTCTGCCGTCATAAGCGCCCCATTATTTTTAGAGAGCAGAGCCTGTGCTAAATTAAGAAGTAGAAACCTGTATATAGAGCGTCTATATATATTTAAAAAAAAAAAAAAAAAAGAAAAAAAAAGCCTTCTAAAGCCTAGGATAAAGGGCTTAGAACAAACAAACCAACGAGCCATCGAGTTAGTAAAAGAATTTAAGTAAATAGTTAAAGAAATAGGTTTGATATTAATGGGATCTTCAGAAAGTGAACTAAACAGAAGACTATAGAGTACAAAGAGAATGAATATAGAACAAAATAACACTTCGGCATCTAGACAGTATATCTTTCCACCACCGAACAAATATAGTACACAAGAAAACGGAGGAGAGAGTCAAAACAAGAAGAAAGCAACAGAAGATCAGGGAGACGAGTATCTAGGTATACCGGGAATAGAGGAACCAGCCAAAGAAGGTCAAGCAGGGCATAAGCATACAAACACATCTGTGTCTTCGTCAAGCTCGGAGACAACCGTATACGACAGTCAAATGCAAAACACTTTTGCTCTTCGAAAAAAAGGAAATGAATCAATATTTTCTACGGAGACATTATTAGATGATATAAGCCAGCAAAAAAGTGCAGTTTCGCAACGCAACAGACTGCTGCCAGAAAATCACCTCTCCTTAAGTCCTTGTAGGCAAGGATGTTGCCAGAAGGCGGAATCAGCAAAAGAGACAACGTTTCCTTTCAATAGAGAACAAAAATCGCCCGTGTACGGTGATGAAACAGAGCACAAGGAGGAAGGAGAGAGGAAAACTCCCATTTTCATGAAAACGCCCTCACTACCATCACAAGCATTCAAAAGTGCCATTATGTCGAATAACCAGCATGACGTACTTAAAAAGCAAGGAACAGGAAATGAGGACCTCAGGAAAATGATTGAGCACTTAATAGAAGAACGCGAGGGGCATGTAAGCAGAATGTCCTTGAGCGAGTTCCACGAGTTTATAGGAAAAGCTGAGCAGGGAGACCACCTAATCATCATAGACGTGAGGCCCTTCACGGATTTTGCCAAAGTTCACGTAAAAGACGCGATTAATATCTGTTTGCCGCTGACTTTGCTAAAAAGAGGCACTTACGATATGACAAGATGCATAAACGCGTTACCAGATTATGAGAAACGGAAATTATTATTGCATATTTCGAGACACAACCACAATAAGATCAGTAACCAGGTTGTTTCAACACCATCTGGAAACCTTCCCTGTGGGACGTATGGATTTCCAAGTGTTATATTATATGATAACGGTCCGGATACACCAAGACTATATCACATGGCTAGGAAATTCTTTCAAAACAATTTTTGGGACGACTCGTATGTTTTTCTACTTAACGAAAATTTCGACACTGTGGTGGCAACTTCCCCCCAGATCGTTGACACCGAGACAGGCAGTCTCGAATCAAAGAACTCAGTAGATTCCTCGATTCCAGCTATCACGAACCAAACAAGGTCGCTATCTTTGACAGATGTACCTCTAAGTAACGAGAGAAGAAGGGAGTCTCCTTTCTTATCCAATTTTAAGTTACCTGCCCTCCCTAGGCAAGGGTTCAAAATTAGGCACATTGAGGAACTTATAACTAATAGAATCGAAAAGGAGTCAGATTACGATATCCTAAATACTATGCGCTTTTATCGTGATTTGTCTCCAAATGAACGCAGTCAATTGCCTGCCTGGTTTACGGGTTCATTGAATGACACCCAAAAGATTGTAAATGCTTTTAATAAACTCGAACTCGAAGAAAAAGAACGCCTTCTAACTGCATTATCAACAGGGAAACCCGAAAAAAGGACTCCCGATTTAGTCTTGGACGATGAGTCAGGGGTTGAGTTCCCGTCTTCTTCGGTACCTTCTATTAGTTCCGGATTAGAATATGGTCACAAAAATAGATATAAGGACATAATCCTTTTCGAAAATTCTAGAGTCAGATTAAATGACTTGCCATCGTTGACGCAGAAGGCACAGAAATGTGACTACATCAATGCTTCATATATAAAACCTCCTCGTAAGCTTACTGAGCTTACTGAAGTGAGTCGCATATCAGAGAATATTAAATACATCGCAACACAAGGGCCGTTGGCTGAGACTATTGGTGACTTTTGGAAATGTGTCATAAATAACAATGCAGCTGTCATTCTTTCTTTGACAGATGAGCTAGAGAATGGTTTAATGAAATGTGCTCCTTTTTGGAAGCCCGGAATTTACTTTTCTAACGATAATCTTATTTCTGTCAAATTGGTTGCTTCACAACACAGTGAAAGCGGTTCAGTTATCATGAGACATTTTGAGATTGGCATGGATAATATTATAACGCAAAACGTGATGCAGGTGCAACTCTTATCCTGGCCGGATATGGGCACCACATTGGATCCTGGCGAGCTCTTATCCATAATATTCTTAAAGAATGCAATTCTTGACCGCATTAAGCCTACTAGGAATTGTAGTAGTGTCGTACACTGTTCTGCTGGATGCGGACGGACAGGTACACTCTGTACGATTGATACCGTCATTAACATCTTGCGCAATAATTCATCTTTAGAGCTTCCATATGATCCTACATTTTTCATAGTCGACTGTTTCAGAAGACAACGAATCTACATGGTGCAAACTCTAAGACAATACTTCCTTGTCTATAACGTGTTGTTGGTATACTTTGCCCATACACTAAAGTTGGCTAGTTGTGATTCTTTGCATTTCAATATCGTGGATTTAACGCAGTACGACATTGCGCGCCACTTCATTTCTACCTGGACCAATACCCAATGATACCATTTTGGTAAAATCGATCTAGCTACGGCGACCTTATTTTACATGATTTTACGTTGAATTAAATTTTCTAGTCGATTCTTGCCTATATATTCAATACAGTATTACTCTCTTTAACAGCAAATTATATTTTTATATTTTCTACAAAATATTAATTGACTTCCATTACACATTAGCAGCAATTCCTTGCTTGATACCAGAAGGATTAGCTCCAAGAACTTTATGTACAACCTTACCGTGCTTGAAGAAAAGAATTGTTGGCATCGAGCTAATTTCGTATTCCCTAGGGATATCTCCTTGTTCATCGACATCAACCTTGATGAATTTAACCTGGCTGTATTCGTTGGCAAATTTATCCAACATTGGAGCAATTATCTTGCAAGGTCCACACCAGGTAGCGAAGAAATCCACGACAACTAATCCATCGTATTTAAGAGCTTCGTCAAATTCTTGTCTTGATGTAATTGTAGCGACCATTTTGATTCTTGTCCTTGTCAATAATAACTCTAATCTAATAGCAAGTGTCGTCCTAAGTGCGGTTTATATAGACTCGTCGATGACAAATGAGCGAGATCACGTGCACTTGCCCATTATTAATAAACGAGGTAGCTAGAACCATCTCGACAGTTTGTGACTAACTGAGTAAAATCTACTGCTTGCAGTTTAATAATCGAAATAAAATGTACACCGAGTCATCTTAGTAATTTTAAGGTCTGAGTTTATTCGTAATGTAGGATAATGCAGTTGCACTATGAACGGCAGCTGCGATAAACTAAGCTCGTTGGTTTTTAAACACCTTTTAACAAGGATAGATCTACTTAAGCCTAGCTACTTATTCTCTAAGCTGTGGGACCTAATCAGTTATAGCATTACCACGGGAGGTGATATGTGATTGGTCTCCCACAGGTCATTTGCCAATGCCATTGGTAAAGCAATATCAAGGCCGTCGGCATCATTTTGAAGTAAAGAACGACAAATCGAAGCTTTTGCCGAGTAATACTGCTTGGTAATTAAGGCAAAGCTATCACTAGATGAACATGTAGGAGGATTTTGTACAATCTCTTGTGCAACAAGTAGAATAAACTTCTTGCAATCGCTTATCAAGTTATCAAAGTGCTCGTCTGAATCGTAGCCTGTATTCTCAAGAAAGGACTCCCTTTTTGGAAAAAGAGAATTACAAATAACCCCCTTTTGCCCAACACCTAGTATATAATCACAATTGCGCTCTTGTTCAAGAAATACCAGAAGGATTTCATTGTCATACTCCTTTCGTGAACTGGCTATATTTTGGCCTTTTAGGTCTTCGTACACCAGATCGGGCCAATTCCTGTTATATTGTAAATTGGGTACGAAGATTACAGGCAAATTATTGCTAAAAAAATTTATATACGTCCTCTGGCCACAGTGAACTAGAAGCACTTGAGGAAGTATATGTAACCACTTCATGATAAGCCTGTAAGGAACACCATGTGTGCCCTTAATTTTATTGATGTGCTTATCGACAGAAGCACCCGAAAACTTCAACTCCAATAGCTGATAGTGCTCGACGGCTGAACTTAGAGTGGGAACAAAGCCATAGGTCCTACTTAGTTGTCGTATATCTTCCGTAGGGCAATAACTAATTAGCAACTCTTGCCTCTCCTTGTTGGCTGCTATCTTATTTTTCTTAACCTTTAAAACTACGTCCAGCAGTTCTCGGTCCACATCAAAGTGAGAATTACAATAAAGGCTGTCTGCATGGTTAGCAAAATCAAGCAATGGCACCAAGGTGACATTTGTATAGTAATCTTGACTTGCATCATCGCCAAACGGTATTTCTAAAGCACGCGACCGCACGGCCCCAGCTAATTGACAATACTTTTCGTAACTAAGAATTCTAGTAAAAACACTTGGTTCAAGTAAAGTCCCTTCCTTAAGGCATTCATACTTATGCTTTTGATGAAGAAAATATCTAGCAAGGCTTTCTGTAAATTCATCCTTATAATAATCTCCTTTTGGGGGGCCAACCACGTAAGTGCTGCATAATATTTCTAGATAAGGCTCTATTTTTGCCTGGTCTTCCATCCCACTTTCTTTCCTCAAAACGTTACACAAATAAAACCCGACAATGTACCCTATACATACCTCTGTCTCTGTCTCGGGAGTTAATGCCTTCAACACAGACTTGATGATATCTCCATCTCTATGCTTCGGGCAAGATTCTTTATGGTTTAGCCTTCGTTCCTTCTTTTCCAATTCCTTCAATATATGCAAAAACTGTTTATAGTCGTAGCAGGATTTTTTTGGGATCGTAGCAACTATTAAATCGTCATTCGTGTCATCTATGCTTCCAGTATAAAAGAGCCCCATTCCTCCTTTCTCGCTAGGTTCGATGCTGATATTCTTATCCATTTTAATATTCCGATCTTGCAACCACTTTTGGAAGCGCGTTTTCCAATTCGAATTGGAATCGTTGTTTGAAAAGTCCATTCTCGATATAATTGTAGCTAGTTGCCTAGAAAGCCTTAGTTTCAGTTTCCAATGACTTAGCTTTTCAAGCAAATTCGACCAAAGAAAAAGTTATTTAAAAAAAAAAAAAAAAAAAAAAAAACAAGAGAATGAAATAGTACTCAAGATCAATGAGATTCTTGTGCTGCTAAATATCGAGCCTTTTATGGTTTAGTTAGGCTTTTCAATAATCAATGCGTTCTTAAAATACGTCTAGTAAATTTGAAAATTAGGCCCAGAGTAATATGGAGAATGACTGGGGCACTTTTTAAAGGAGATAACCCGGAGCAAGCATCGCGAAACTGGAAGTTCAGACTAAAACGGTCTTTTTTTTGATTGAAAGAAGCAGTAAGAAATAGCCAGAAGAAGTAGAATGTCTTGGGAAGACGAAGGATTTGAGTTTGGAGATCAAAACAATGCACCAGTGGCAAATTGGGAGGATGAAGATAAAGATGATCCTTTGCTAGAGTCATGGGATGTAGACGAAGAAGAAGAAAACAGAAAAAAGGCAGAAGAAGAAGCTAAGAAAAAAGCAGAAAAAGAAGCATTGAAGAAGAAACAAGAAGAGGCAAAAGCTAAGAAAGATAAGTCAAAGAAAGGGGAACAGACACTTTTGGATATTGATTTGTTAAGTGAGGAGGAGAGAAAGGAGAAGTTAAAAAAGGCACAGATGACAGCAGACTTGAAAAACGCAGCAGAATTATTCGGAGAGCTAGGAGTGGGAGAAGAAGAATTTGATGTCAATGAACATCCTAAGGAGCGAGCAAACCGTTTGGCAGCAGGACATGCGCCTAGGCCCCCCAGGATGACCAAAGATACTCCAATTGACACACACCCCTTATTTCAGCCAACAAATAAGCAAGAATTCGAGAGACTTCGTAAGTCTTTGGCACCAATATTGACAGGCTTGGCTGAAGATTCATTGCTAAACTACTCGTCAGGGTTAGCAGTAGACCTTATTCGTGATTTGGCGCTCCCATTATCGATCGAGAACATCAGGAAAGTAATTTCTACCTTGAACGTAATAGTCAAGGACAAAGAAAGAGCAGAAAGACAGGCCCGTTTGCAGAAGGCGGGAGGAACCGCCACTGGGGGTGCAGGAAAGAAAAAGGCTAAGCCAGCAGCGAAAACAAATGTCAACACTTCTTTCAAGAAGGATGTCTACGAAGAGCTTGACGACAGCAAGTACGACCAATTTGATGATGACGATTTCATGTAGCCGATTCCTTACACCACCATAATACCCTACTTGTGTATATCAGTTATGAAATAACTTCAGTTATGCTGTAGAAATAAATTTTTATCTTATAACAACTTGTTTTTTTTTCTCTTAATTACATCGTCCGACAGCAAATGCTAACGTCTTTTTAAGACATACGTTCTATTTAGCGTGACATAGTAAAAATTTCACTTTTTGTTCTATTCAAAAATTCTTCTTAGCTAGTGCAGATCACACCCCTCAAGTGTTTTCATTGGTTGATCAAACCTTGGTATTTGCCTTCTATTAAACAGTGAAGCCCTCACCACCACTGGCAACATCTGTCCGGTATCTAAATGAAAGGGACGATGATTCAAAATGTCCAAAATAGAGGCAATTAGGCCTGAATGTGACGTGAGAGAAATAATCTCGTTATCATCATGACCGAATATATCATTTAAGAGTACTTTCCCTCTGCAGTGAATCCGTTGATCTGACTCGCCAAGGTAAGGACTCCACAAAACGTCATCTTCCTTAAAACCTTTCTCAAAGTCTACATAGTCCCACCTGGAACCAATGTAAGTTTTCGTGTGTCTCTTACTGCTGGTAGAGATTCCAATAACCTCTCTGGCGTATTCTTTTACTATAGGACGTGGTGAAAAATTTGTGATATTTTTCCAGGTATAAAAATAGGTTTCCATGCACCTTCTCATTGGAGACACATAAAAACTCTCCGGCAAAGGAGCTTCATTAGATGAGAGTTGTCTAGACCAGCTAACTGATAACTCGCTTGCTTGGCGAATTCCTTTTGGTGTAAGAGCAGCATCTATCCATTCCATAGTGGCATTACCTGGTCTTGTTCTCATGTCGCATTTCCACTCTTTTTTGCCGTAATAATCAGAAGCAATATTATGGAATCCCTCTCCATGTCTGGCCAAAAAGAATAACTTATATTTACTGTCCACTTCTTGGTCATTCTTATTTCTCACGAACGAAATCACATTTTCCCACGTAGTATTTTCAAGCAAACCAAAGTTTTTCTTGATATCATACTTTGAACTATCGGTATTTAGGTCATCTTGCTCGAAGAAGCCACTTATAATATCGTATTTCTGTGGTACCTTTTCAAACACCTCACTCAAGGAAGTCCGGCTTTGTGATAAGTGGAAGGCCTCTACCGCGAAGAAGGTCGTCAATAGCCAAAATAGCATCATGATGGCCTGCTATTTTTTTCCCTCTAAACTGAATCTAGTGGGCCTAGGCAAAAGCAAAAATTTATTTATTATCTAGCCATTTCATTATTTGACCTCGTGGGTACTCGAAATTACTAAATACCGAAAATTTATGTACCTTAATTTTAGGTATTCTACTTAACTACTGTACTGATTTAGTTAGAAAAAAAAGTCCTATAAAGCCCAAGCTATTAATCCAAGAAGCTAAGGCAAAAGAGAGATTGAAGTACTCAGAGCCAGTATTGTATACAGCAGCAGTTGGTAGGTTCCTTCTCGGCAAAATGTCGAAATTGTATAATGAAACCAAGGTAATGTGCAATGGGTGTTTCAGTTTAGAGAAAGAAAAAAGTACTAAAATTCAAGCATTGGCTGATTCTGCAGTGCTTCACAGATTGCCAGATTTGTATTTCTGCAAGGATTGCCAGGCCACGCGTTGTGCAACTTGCTGCAAGATGGAGGTTAATACAAAATACTGTGCCACGTGCTTAACTGATTACACTGGTAGCAGCGACACTCGATGTCGTAAAAATTGTGTTGAATGTCCTATATGTAATGCACCTTTATCGGTGATTCAAGAATCCCATGAAAAGGATGAGCACAAAATCAGGAATATCAAACTTGTGTGTAAAAGCTGCGAATACCAATATAGAATAGAGATACAAGGGAAAGTACGATCGCTAGCGGCCGCGCTCCGTAGTGAGAGAGCAAAAAAAAACGTCGCCCTAAGTAAGCAGGTGAGTAAAGTTCGCGGAACTTTAGAAAGTCGCTATAAATCGGAACAACTGCTTCTGCAGCAAAAACAGGATGTGCAGGAATCACGAACGCCGGCATTGTCACAAGAAATGAAAGGTCGACTTCAAGCTATGGGACTACGGGTACCGCAGTCTACAACTGAAGGTACTCATACCGATGACAAAGAACAAATCGCGCGACCTCAGTTAGTAAACAAAAAGGGTACTAACTTGCAAGAAGATGAAACAGCAGCAGAAAAAATTTCTCGACACAAAAGTATGAAAGACTTTTTAACCTTGGACCAACAAATGCGTGATGGATGTTATAATACTCGCAGGGGCGGAGACTCGTTCACAGATGTGCTGAGTAGACTCCTACACAATGATAGTGGAGGAGGAGACATGGTTTACGAAACAAGACAGATGCCGTTGCCAAAGAAATTAAGCAGTAAAAAGAATTTTCGGTGTCTGCGTTGTGATATAATCCTCTCTGAAACTAGTAGAGAAAAAATTCTGACGAGAATGAAGGAGCTCTATTGCGCTGTCGATATCTTGCCTACCATTAAAGTTTCTAGCATCATCAACCAAAGATACCCCACAAAATTACACAAAAACTCGTCGCACACTTTTCTTGTTCACATTATAAATCCACTAAGGACCCAAGTGGAAGTTTCAATATCTACTACTTCTGAACTTACGACTCCATTTATATCGTCAAGCTACTCGAGGTTCTCTGTATTTATCTCAAATTCTTCTATGCGAATAGATGGCAAAGGCGATTTGAAGGATCCCGAGGAAATTGTCAAAGGTATCCCTACGGCATTTCTCACTTGCGGAACCAAGTGGTCGCGGACTGAGCTAAGGTCACGACTAGAAAATTTGGATCAGAAGAAAAATATTGCAGTAAAAGATCCGAACTATGATGCGGGCCTCGAGTATGGTCACGGTTGGCTTCTGGTTCCACTCAAAGTAACCCCGATGACGTACGAGGATGGCGAACATCCATGTAGTATTCGTGTCCCACTAAGCATATCTGTAAGACCAATTCCAAGTGACAGCGACACAGCTATACTAGAGAAGTTCCGATATTGGGCATTGCTTAATTTGGGTGACTTCTTAATCTTTTAAAAATCTAGAATGAGTATACCTCCTACTTTGGCCAAATGTCTCAGGTCTAAAGTATCATTACCCATTTCTGCTGCTGGATTAACAGCGGTCTTATTTTGGGAATTAAAATTGGTCATTTCGCCTTCTTCGCTACTTAGTTCATTGTCGCTGTCTTCGAGTTTCGAATGAGAATCACTATTGTCATCTTCGTCGTCTCCTTCGTCGTTCTCTTTTTCCAAATTATCTATGCCGTCCACTTGTCTCATTGGTACCTCTCCTATTCTTGCTTCGTTAGATCTCAATAATGCCTCATGAATAAATAATCTTATATATTCTGACGATAATTCCAACGTTTTCTTAGTGATTCGCGTGTTCTCATTTTTGAATGATAGCGACTTGAATAATCTAGCAATAACAGCCAAGGGCACTCCTTCTTCTTTCTCTTGTCCATCCATAGCAGCACGAAAAATTCTCCCCAATGTAACTCACCTTGCTTATTAAAAGTATACGTTCTCCTCAGAATAATCCGTATGCGTGGTGTCCTCAAAAGAATTAAAAAAGTAAAATTAAACGAAAAAAAAAAAAAAAAAGAAAAATATATACAAATTACTGAACACTCAAGATAATACTTCAATTCATTCATTTCTAGGAAAAGCTCAAATTTGTACACACACACATATATATATATTAGTAATCTCGAATAGCAAAAAAACCATAAAAGCGAAATTAATTCGACAGGCTATTATTGTTATTCCCACCACCCATAAACAGGCTAGCTAAATTTCGAAGCATAGGATTATTCATCAATTCAGAAAAGTTGGGCCCGCCTCCGTTGCCACCACCACCGAGGCTCTCACTCATTTGACGAATTTGGGGATTGTTCATTAAATCCAGCATCGCAGAAGGGTTTGACATTAAACCCTGAGCAGCCTGCATTATCTGAGGATTGTTCATCATCTCGCTAAAGGATGGCATTTGTCCACCACCAAATAATGATCCCAAGTCAGGCATACCAGAATTGGCAGCGTTACCAGTTGACTGGCTAGGAGTATTCTCACCCGCTTCAGAAGAAGCTTCCTTTTCGCTATTGGATGGGGATATTGATTTTTGCAACTCCTCTTCTACTCTCTTTTTAGCAGTTTCGTATCCCTTAGCCATAGCTTCTGATTTCTTGTCACCCTCAACTTCAAGGCCCTTTTCGTAAGCTTTCATGGCCGCAGTAGCATCACCTAAAGCGTATTTTGCCAAGCCCAATCTCGAATAAGCCTTCGAAAAGTTAGGGTCAATTTGCAACGCCTTTTCGGCATCTTCAACAGCTCTTTCATGTTGAGAATCCGACGAATACGCAGCCGCTCTATTGGAGTAGTAGACAGCATTCTCGGAGTCCAACTTAATTGCTTCTGTATACTTTGCTATGGCTTCCTTAAAATTTTTGCCTACCAAGGCCCTATTTCCTTCAGTTTTCAAGCTATCTGCCTTGGCCTTAGCTTCTGGATCAGCTGTCTTCTTCGTGGTTTCCTTTCCTTTTTCCGGTTTTTCTGCCTTTTCTACCTTAGTTGATTCATTCAAAATACCCTTCAAAGAAAGTCCTCCAAACTTTTCTGCGACTACGCTTGAATGCAATTCTTTATCCACTTGAAATGCGTCCGCTATGCAGTCAATCGCTACATCTATTGATTCCACATACTCTTCTTCAATTTCCTTCTTTGTTATAGAATTTCTCAAGAAATCAATTACACCATATGCTACGTCCTTATTTGAGATCGACATGTTTCACTTGCTTTATTATGGTTAATTTTTTGCCCTTTTTTAAATATTATCGTTTAGCCGTTGTTCAGCTTATTCAATAAAAGCTTCTAGATAATTCTGGTAACTATACACTACCTTTTAGAGTCTACTTAAGCAGAGATATAATTCATCACTTCTGTTTTTCAACGAACAAAGGCTGACCTTGGTAAAGCGATGTAGAGCGAAAGCTATGAAATTTGATTTGTAATTTAAGAAGCTAGAAATCTCAGAGGCAATAGCTTCGTGTTCAAGTTTTAAGTCGATACTAATACGAATAAACTTCCTCAATTCATCCGACTTCATTACTACTAATTTCTCAAATCTATGACTCTTGTTTTCTAGAACACTAGAAAGCGTAAAGAAGCCGTTAGAAAAAAGACCAGATCTGAAGTCCCTAGAGTGGCTATCAAGCTCTTTCAAAAGTTTCAAATTTTCAGAAGTTGAAGAATGAGGATCTTTGTCAACTGCATTCGAGAAACCTTCGCTAGTTTCGCGAAAGGAAATTAACTCCTTGACATCAAGACGTTTCAACTCGTTACTAAGCTGTTTAATAGTAGCGTAGCTTTGTCTCCATGTTGCCACTTTTGATAATGCCTTCCTAATGGATTTATTAAGCTCAGAAACGCAAGACTCTAGCCAAGACATGAAGCGCATCAACTCAATATAGGACGCATCAACTCCCCTATGTTCTTTTCGCTGTCCACCAAGAATGGGCGCACAGAAATTAGAATGTCCGTCTGCTTTTGCAAATTGATCTAGTTCATGCAAGAATTTATCAGTGACATATCTGAAATCTGATTGCTTATATCCCATGACAGCAACTAATTTTTTGATCTTCAGGATCACGGTCTGAAACTGCAGCAAGTCTCCAAACGAAAATTTGAAAAATGCCTCCATTTCACTAGCTCGTTGAATATCGAGGTTTACATTAGCTTTTTCCTTACCTCTCTCAATTTTCTTGAGCTTCTCATAAGTAAAGTCTAGCATCAGTTTTTCTTTCATTAAGTCAAAAATGGAGTTAGTAGCGACATCAATATCCGGATGCAAAAACAATGTTATCAAGTATAAGTTGACTCTGTCTGCCAACTGGTTGAGAAGAATATTAGAGAAAATTGGATTCGGTGGGCTTACCAGGGGATAATTTACCCACAAGGACGAACAGTCAGGTATAAAAGAGTTAGGATTGATTATCTTTATCATATGCGAAAATTGAACTACCTTCTCCAAAGGCAAAAAGATACACTCCTTCATTTCTGGCTGAAGTAGAATTGCTTCATACTCTTTCCGAGCAAAACTATACCTAATATTCAGAATAACTTGCTTTAGGCCACAACTACCAGGAAAAAAATTGTTTAAAAAATGAAAGAATAATATCTTTGTAATCTGATCTCTAACATTGTTTTGGTAGTCTTTAGAAAATGATGCGCATAGGTAATCGAATACATTAAAAAAGTAACTTGTCCTGTCAAATTTGAAGTCCAACCTAATATCAGCAAGTATATCTTTGATATTCTCAAGCCTACTAAACTTGACATATTGCATTAATGGAGTCATCCCCTTTGCATTAAGTTGATTTAAGTTTAACAAGTTTTTTTCTCTAGTTAGTATTTGAGTCTCTTTCAAGCATTTGGGAAGTATATGTAATAAAGAGTTTCCATGCTTGTCAGTATGCTTATCAAGATCAATATATCCTTCGCGAGAGTTATCATAAACACATTGAAAACTCTCTTGTATAAGCTTGGCATAACAAGGATTATCATAAGACCTGCAAACACTAAATAGAGGAGTCTGTGAATTTCTGTCCTTTTGTTCCCAATCTATAATGCGACCTATCCTGTTGAGTATACGATAATCATAAAATGAGTAATGACCTATGCTTTTACCCAAGTGGTCGACAGAATTAAAATAGGCATATTGCTCATAAAAAGAAGTATTTGCTAGTATTATATCGATTACAATTTCAAGTATTTCATATGATCCCTCAATTAAACTGATCGTTGCCAAGTTTTGATCGTTGACTACATTTTTCTCAAATAAGACGTCTTCCAAAGTAAACCAATTATTTTCGTAATTCAATACCATATTGAATATTGAAAGTGATCGCGACCTTGCAGCCTTTATTAGTATCCCCTCTCCTTCTACTGTTTTACTCTTTAAAAAATGATTATCGGGGAGATCCTTCCCAGAATAAAGTCTTTTCGTTTCACCGAGCATAGTACTTAGTTCGTTCAGGTCACCTCTCTCAGCGAAATGCCACAATTTCGAAACTGCGTCTGAATATAGCTCCAAGTCATTATACTGGTTAGAACCTTTCATGAAAAGATGATGAATTACCGCATCAAAGTTACTTAATATGTAACTTAGATAACCGTTTGCAGTAATATCCAGGGAATTGAAATTTCTTACGTAGTACAAATGAGCCTCAAGATGCTCTATACGAGAATGTATCACCACCATAATTAAAAGACCAATTAATAAATCCGCACTTACAATTAGTCCCTCTTCTGTATCCTCTTTTTTGTTTTTCCTTGATTGGTCGCCACCATCAGTCAAAATATTCACGGCGTTCACTAAAATTTGTAACTTTCTTGCCAGGTCTGTGATAGACAAATCTGCAAGCTGGACAAATTCAGAAATAGCTTTACATATTCGTTTATGCAATTCATTAATGTACCAAGGGTCTTTTATGGGAACGTCCAAATGGTTTAGTGATACGCAAGCCAACTTGTTATACCTGTCTTTAGTAAGTTGCTTGGTTTGCTCGTCTTTATTATTTGCTTCCAGAGAACTGAAAAGGAAGACCAAGTGGGTCCACAATGTATCGTACAAATTCATTTCCACGTATTCATGTATCAATTTGTTTAAGTCTGCCTCAGAATATGAGGAAAGAAACATTCTCAAAGAATATCTCACTTGTTCACCTTCCTTTGATTGTTCGCTAATGCATTCTTGGACTATTGCAAATGTTTTTTCGAGAATTTCATAAAAATTGGCTTTTAGGTTTGATAGAGACTTGGGTCTACTACCAGTAATGCGTTTATATTGCTCGCTATGATGAAATAAAAAAAATAACTTGTTTGAAACTGCTTTGGAAAATAAAGGTAAGGACCTTAGTAGCATTTCAAAAGTTAATGGAACATTCTCTTTTTCAATAGAATCCATGGTCTCTCGTTTAGTCAGAAAAGTATTGTCTTCACCCTTAGTTCCAATATAAGAGTACGGAGCACCGTGGCTACCATATAACGTTTTATCCACATATATCAAGGCAAAACAGCTTCCTCTGGGGAAATAGTCACAGAAAGAGTAAAAATAGTCAATATTAAGGACCTTTGCCTTTATACCTTGCTTAAAACCTTTTCTTGTCATAACATATCCGTTTCGTACAACTACTTCCTTTTGATTCAATGATGAGAAAACAAGCAGATGATTTCTCAAGCCTCCACTGATTGAAGAAGGCTGTTGTATAGCTTGCATTCTGATTACATGTGATTGAACAAATTCTTCATCCAGATAGCACAAGTCTACAAGACGTGTTCGCTTGCTTGAATTTTTGTTATCAGACAAAGAACACTCATTGAGCATATCAGCTGGCGGTACGATTAGCATGAAGTCATTATGATCATTTGCCAACTGTTGTATGGTGCGATATAAAGGTCCTTTATTATAATAAGGATTATTGAACAAGCAATTCAAGAAAGGGTTATAAAAAAGCGGTAAGTGATTCCTCGATCTTGAATTCTGTGACATTATCAGCCCATTCTCCTCTTTTGAATACCTCACAGTGAAAGGATGGTGTTAGCATAAAACCACAGCAGGTTAATGGTTTTGTGTGTGTTATTATTACTGTTATTATTACTATTATTATTATAATACTGATTTCGCACTCACCAATGGTAAAAAGAATAACGTGAAAGTAATTGAGCCTGTCATCAAGTTCGTTTTGTCTCATAAGTTTAATCTCTAAATTGGTATTTTCTCTTGTAAACATAATAATAGTAATAACAAAATACGTTATAACGCAGTCTCAAGGTAATGAGTTCTGCTCTAAATAAAGTACACATGCAGAGGTATATACCTTTTTTCATTTTCAAGTTTGTAGAATGCAACATTTCGTTTGTTTGTATTTAAATACAAAATGAGCATTAGTTTAGAACTTGAGAGAAGGAAAAATAAACACAAGAGTTACGGCACTTTCACATAACTCTCTTTCGCAATAATCATCGATATTATATTTCGCTATGAACTCTTAGGAATCAAGTTACCAAGTTTGTCATATTCCATTTCTTCTTCACTATTGGAAACATCATTTTCACTTTCCTCTGATTCCGTAGGCGGAAGTACATCATACAGAGGACCCGTATTTCTATTAGTGTTACCCATCAACCACACATCATCATTTTGGGCTTTCAGTTTGCGTTCTCGCGCTTCCTCTTCGAGTTGGTCAAGCCAGCTTTCTTGGGCTTGCTGTACTGAGTCTGAATCTGTACATTGAGAGTAGATTTCCAATAATTCTATATTAATTTCTAGAAATGTTCTTCCCCATGAAAAATTGTCTAGCAATGCTTCAGCCCAATCGAAATGGCCCGTAATTGCGAAACTCGCAGCTAATGCCTCCACGCAATTAAGTTTCCATGGTCTCCCGTAGTTGACGGGATTTGCAGCAACCAAATACGGGAGCAATCTGTCATGTCGACTTCCGATTTTACTGAAGGGAATCTCCTCTATCCTAGCCCAAGAACATTCTACCACACCACTCCCAGAATTCTCTATTGTTTCTTTATCATTGGGACATACAACGGACTTGCCATTTGGGGATAAAACTATGCCTCCAAATTTTTGATTTAAGCGAAGACTCCTTATTAGACCTAGTCTTTCTAGTTTCTTTCCTGAACATCTCTTTGGGTCACAATGATCAAAGTCCCACATCCCCATTGGCACCGGGAACTTTCTAGTCAGTTTTCCTACATTTTCATCACCAAAAATTGCGGCGTCCCTTTTAGAACCTACTTTACTCGGATGCTTGCCTCTATGGTCATATGTTCTTCCTTTACCCTTTCCCATTGCTCAATCCAAAAATGGCTCTTACCTCAAGACTCAAGAACTACTCATCGGTATTTGCACTACTAAATAATCATCAGTTATTACATTGAGACATATACGATTTTTCATAAAACAACTATCTAGAAAAATTAAACGATGAAAAGAAAATTTTAGTTCTTAAGTTGTGTCGTCATAATATAAAGCATAATTATCAGCAAATTAGAAATCATCATCAAATGTAAAGCCACTCTCAGTATTGTCGGAACCTTTAGACATAACACCGGCCTTCTGATAGTCACTTACTCTCTTCTCAAAGAAGTTAGTCTTTCCAGCCAAGGAAATGTTCTCCATAAAGTCGAAAGGATTAGTAACATTGTAGTACTTCTCATTACCCAATGCGCATAACAACCTGTCAGCAACGAACTCCACGTATTGACACATCAATTTGGCATTCATACCTAACAATGAAACTGGCAAAGCATCCACAAAAAACTCTTTCTCGATGCTTACTGCTTCAGTGATGATTCTCTCGACAATTTCTGGTTTAGGTCTGTTTTGTAAGTGAGAAAATAACAAACAAGCAAAATCTGTGTGCAAACCTTCGTCTCGGCAAATTAATTCATTTGAGAAGGTCAAGCCAGGCATCAAGCCTCTCTTCTTAAGCCAGAAGATAGAAGCAAAAGAACCACTAAAGAAAATACCTTCGACTGCAGCAAAAGCCACTAATCTCTCTGCGAATAATGCATCCTCACTATTGATCCACTTAAGAGCCCACTCTGCTTTCTTTTGAATACAAGGAATAGTCTCAATAGCATTAAAGAGATAATCAGCCTCCTTCTGATCTTTTATGTAGGTGTCTATGAGCAAAGAGTAAGTTTCTGAATGAATGTTTTCCATCATAATTTGGAACCCGTAGAAACACTTAGCTTCCGGCACTTGCACTTCTGCTGAAAAATTCTCCACCAAGTTCTCATTGACAATACCATCCGAAGCCGCAAAGAATGCCAAAATCCTTGAGATGAAGTACCTTTCATCCTTATTCATCTTGTGTTGCCAGTCCAGTGGGTCCTTACCTAGATCGATTTCTTCCGCTGTCCAAAATGAAGCCTCGGCCTTTTTATACATTTGCCAGATCTCATGATACTTTATAGGGAACAAAACAAACCTGCGCTTGTTTTCTATCAACAAAGGCTCATCTTTTTCCAAGTTCTTTAACTTATGACGATGTGCTTTGTGTTTACTCAAAAATTCCCTGTGTTTCTTTATAGCCTCACTTTCCTCGACTTTTTGCTTTTCTTCCTCTACTTGTTTTCTCTCACTCTTGAGCTTTTCCAAATTTTGTGTTTCATCCTTGTTTTGCGCTTCTGCTGCAAGTTGATCTGTCAATGACTTTCCTTTCATTGCCGTCATATCTAAGCTAGAGATTTTCCCGGTGAGCCCGTTTGTTGGTGTTTGATCACTTGACATATTTCTCTTTGTATGATATAAAACAAATTAAGGATTTTATTAATGTGTGTCCTTATAAAAGAAAGGTTTTGCTTGCTTTATATATTATATTCGTGTTTACTACTTCTTTTTGCGAGACCGGCCTTAAATATACGCGATTGTTCATGTTTTTTCGTGTACTCTTCTACTCGTGAATTTGACTACCATGACACGTCTTATTTAACGCGAGGTGTTTTTTAAGCTGTAGGAATGCATTTAAGAGTACATAAATATTGACGACCAAGTTACTGTTTATGGATCTTCTTGCTTTCGATTAGCTGTTGCCAAAACACAGACAACTTTACGACGAAACGACTTTTTCTGAGCAACTTTGAAAGTGCGCAGGCACTGGTCGGATCACTAAGCTACAATAAGCAAGTGATTTAACCGTCATACGTGTCCTTGCACCCGATGAGTTGCGACAACTTACATGAGTCAAACTAGAGGAAATACTCCAGCAATCATATGTGAAAGTATATACTCCGTAGTGAATTATACAACTATCAAAGCTATTTAGGAAAAGCTAGGTAATAAGGTTCTGTAATAATGTTGCTTGCCTGGTGAGGAGGAAGGCTTATAGGATGAGGAATCGGGCTCAAATCTGAAAGGAGCACCAAGAAAATTTGTTTGAGAAGGCGATTTCTTGGAAGTAATAATTGGGGAAGAACCCGAGGCCAGTTTATCGTCATCGGACAGGTAAGTGGAGTTGGAAATCTGATTTGACTTGTCGGAATTGACTTCTAAGGTGAACTTCGCAACTTCCCTTGATCCCAAGAAAGAGGAATCTGACTCTAAATCGTTGTAGAGCAGATATATATCACCTTCTCCTTTGTAGTTGGGATTTTTTTCCAGCAAGTGCGTCTTGAGATGAAGCAACCAATCTTGAGGTGCAGACTTCCCTGTTTTTTTTACTGCAGAATGAGCGTCGTTGACCAGCATATAATGGCATCGGGGTAGAGAAGGCAAGCCAAAGAGTAAAGACAGAGGATCGGTTCTGCTGGAAATAAAACGTTTGGGTCTGCCGTAAATTTTGAAAGCATCAACTATATGGATAAAATTACGGATCATGGTTTCTGATTCGCTAACTCCGTAATGTCCATCCGTCAAAATGTACACCAGACTTGCCGTATTGAATTGATCACTGTGTTTCTTGAAATAGGAAGATATTCCTGTCTTCAGGACTTTTAAATCACTTTCAGGCATTGTAATGGGGGCATATTGGTAAAAAGCCATAGTAGTCTTCTGAAAAGAATTTCCAGACGCACTGCTATTGCTAGCAGGTGAACTCTCTGGTGAGAGCCTGGACATAGAGGGCATCTGGCTGGAAAACAAATGCTCTTGGTGTTTTTGTACATGCACCTTACCTTCTAGTTTCATGAGCGAATTCAAATGAATAATGTCAGGGTTTTCAGGGTATACATTGTAAGCGGTGGAAACGTCGGAAATATAGGCCACCAAATTCTTTTTAGAAAGCTTGTCGCCACTGTACAATTCAATGCAACCCAACCTTTTTCGAGTACTAGGATGTATAACCATAAACGCTTTTATCCAGCTGGGGGATACTTGAGGTAACCTAATGTGGACCCAGTCACACTTGACATACTTCTTTGGCGATAATAGACTATACAGGTCCGACAAATGTTGCCCCTTTATGGAAAGTAGCACAGCAGTGAATGCTTCATTCAAGGACACATACTCAAATTTTGATAGAAGGATAGCTGCAAACCATTTTTCTGCGTGCTCCTTATCAGTAAATTTCAAGCAACTTTTTTGGTGGAATGATTGCATGATATAAATTTCAGTCCCATTCGGAGATAGCTCTGGCTCACTGTCCACCATGTTTATATAGCCTGGTCTAATTGCATCCGCAAAGTCTGTTTTCGCAACACCGGTATCATCGTCAGGTCTCCAGAAGGCCAACTCGTTTCCAGTAAGCTTTGCCTCCACCTGAAGCCATACCTTTTTTCCATCAAGGACAGCAGGCACCAGAAATGTTCCAAAAGTATAAATCCGCATCCGTTGTGCTGTAATTAAGTTAACTAAAGCAGATAATTCCAAGGGAAGATTTGAAAATTTTGCTAAATTTTGCTGTCGGAAAAAATTCGAAGTACTGGTGGCGCTTTGGGAATTGTCACTGTACGATCGAGCAGACAGCGTTGACGCAGAATGTGTTCTCAGATGTCTCACCATAGACGATGGTGTTGACCGGACTACGTCCCCATAATCACGCTTATTGGGTGATTTTGAATTATTTGAACGTCTAAGTTCATCATAATCGAAGGCGTCGTAGGTGTTTTGTGTTCTAGGTCCGCCGCCCCCACCTAACGAACTCCATAGCTCATTTTTTTCTATTTCTCGATTTGGTTTCTCTAGCACATTGGCTGAGGTTGATAATGATGCTAACATCCTTATTGATAAAGCTACCTACTTTTACAGAGCTTTAACTATAAAACCTTTCTTAGTTCCTTGACTTTTGTTATAATCGAGTCCAAAAGGCTATATGATGGCGTAGGCTAAGCCTTATAAATTAAACCTCAAAGTCTCCCTGCCACACTGCCGTCCTAAATAAGAGTGCATTTTTACTAAAATTTCTCTTATGAGAACATTCGAAAAGTAGCGTTCATTTCTTTTCTTTTTGTAGCAACACTTCTTTTAATTGCCTATTAAATTGCTCTCATATAAAAATCTTGGCTAGTTAGGTTCCCCGAAGAGAAAAACATTACACCACTGAACCACAATGATTTATCCTTATGCAGCTTGTCATTTTATCCTCTTCCCCATATGGTGGCTCAGTATTCTTTTGCAGGGGTATTAATCGCTTTGTTTGGGAAGAACAGCCCCCTGGCCTTCCATCGTTTCTTATTATCGCAGGGACAGTGCAGCAATCTCCTGCAGCTTCGACTTATCAGGTAATTAATTGTGAAATTATACACAGTACAGAGAAGAGAAGAAAAAAGGCCCAAAAGGGTAGAAACTTACCCAATATGTGAATACTAATATATGTCTTACTTGGAGAAAGTTGAGCGACCGGGCAATTTCACTGATGATGTACAGTTCAATTTTCTTGTAGATCAACTTTTCAGCAAAGTGGACGGGACACTGGCAGAGAATTTGGATCCCTTTCCCAACATTACAGAAAAAAAAAGGTATCTTGTGGGAAGCTTCATAAAACAGTGGCGACATATTGTGGGCGACGATATCTATGATGCGGCAAGGTTAATCTTCGCCAATCGAGATAGAAGACTCTATTTCGTAAGAGATGTAAATCTTGCCCGTATTATTGTGAGAATATTTAGGGTCCCACGAAATTCACAGGATCACGATAGGCTTTTCAACTATAAAAAACACTATCACGACTTCAAGCATCTAAACCGTATCGGTCGAGGCAGGCTTCGATCTTTGCCACAAATAATAGCACAGGTCGTTTCTGAGCGACGAAATCCTAATGAGGAGATAAAACCTACTGTTACTGTTAAGGACGTGAACGAAACGCTTGATCGACTCAGCGCACCGGATGCGACTTCCCTTGATAAGCAATCCGAGATTTTGCTGCCTTTCTTTGAAAGGCTACTGGTTGCTGAAATTCGATGGTTTAGTGCCATAGTGCTTAAGCACTCTACACTTGGATCCGCAGAGTTACTCTTTTTCGAGCAGTGGCATCCGGATGCTACCGCCCTTTACAATGTTTGTAACGATTTGGCCAAAGTATTATGGCTACTTCGAGAGCCTAGTTTTCGACTCAGCGAGGAAGATTTGTTTGTCCAGGTGAGGTACCCTTTTCTTCCTCAGCTTTCTCACAAACTCAATGTGTCATATGATATATTGTGTAGCAGAATGAAAAATGACTTTTTTATTGAGGAGAAGATGGATGGAGACAGAATGGTCATGCACATGAAAGATAACAGGTTCAAGTTTTATTCCCGAAGACTCCGAGATTATACACTCTTGTATGGATCGAATTATCAAATTGGTTCTCTCACCAAGCATTTACGGGGCGCTTTTGATAGAAGAGTTAACTCCATAGTACTAGATGGGGAAATGGTGGCATGGGATTTTAAAAGACACTGCATCTTACCTTTTGGGACTTTAAAAGAGGCTGCTGTACAGGAGGCTGTTCGACAGTTTACGACAACTGATGTATTTGAAGAACAGTGCTCGCACCCGTTATTCATGATATTTGACATATTGCATTTGAACGGGAAGGACTTGTGTCGATATCCTTTACATTATCGACGGGAAATATTGAACAGTGTTGTCCATCCAATTCCTCATATTTTTGAAATTTTACCTGTTCTTCGCTGCAAAAACTCAAATGATATAAAGGAGGCTATCAAGCTTATAATTTCTGAGCGAAGCGAAGGGATTATGGTCAAGAATGTTATGCTGGAATACCACGTAGCTTCCCGAAACAACAGCTGGGTCAAAGTAAAACCGGAATACTTGGAAGAATTTGGAGAAAATTTAGATCTAGTTGTAATTGGAGTGATACCTGGCATAAAAAACTCCTACATGTGTGGATTACGGGACGCTGATAATGGTTCTGTTTACAAGTCGTTTTGTACTGTAGCTAATGGATTCTCTGATTTAGAGTACGACAAAATTGAGAGATTAACCACGGGGAAATGGCATGACTATAAGAAAGAACCACCTGACCCTAAAATGTTACAATTCGGTTCTAAGAGTCCTACAAAATGGATAAGTCCGGCTGATTCAGTCGTGCTTGAGATAAAAGCACGCTCTATTGACACAAGTCTTACAAAAACGTATTCTGTTGGAACTACTTTACATAATCTTTATTGCAGGCGTATTAGGGAAGACAAATCTGCTGATGAATGCATAACTTTGAATGAGTATTTGGAAATAAAGTTTCAGCACTCTAAAGAGACTGAGAAGTCGCAGTCGGTGGCGGAAAACAGAAAGCGTTTTCTCAAAACTTTGAGTTGGGAAGAAGATGTCCGTACGCTGAAAAAAATCAAACCCCAATCCGATCTCTTTTCTAATCTCTCCTTCATGGTATTATCTGATTGTTTGGACATGGACAATGGTGAACGAGTTCCTATACTGAAACTATGTGCTACTCTTAAAGAGTATGGAGGGCATATAACGTTAAATCCAATGAAGAAACCATCTGAGAGAAAATTGCTAATATTGAGCGAAAAAATGACTACCAAATGTGAACTGCTATTTGGAAAAGGCTATGATCTCTTGAAACCCAATTGGATATTTGAATGCATATACAGAGGTGAGATAGTCTCTCTAGAACCTTGTTTTCTCCTCAAGACAAAAGATATGGAACTTTCTTCTGAAGTTTCTAAGCGCGTAGATCAATATGGGGATAGTTATGTCGTCCATGCCAGAGGTAACTGTGATAAGTATTTACAGAGCTTGAAGTTTCCAGGCAGATTATCTGATGAAGAATTCGATAGAGCCCTTCGAATGTATACAACTGATTTTAGAAGGAATGAAATTTCCGTACCTGTCACACTTTTGTTTGCTGGAATCCATTTCTATATTTATAATACCCCTACACAAGAGGAATGGAAAATAGCTAGCCTCACGAGAAAAATTTCCAGGTATTTTGGTGTGTCTACTACTGACTTGAATGACTGTTCATTTGTTGTCGTACCTTCTTATAAACAAGAGAATTTTTTTTATCGAAGACATCTACTAAGCAATTTAAAAAACATTGGTCAGTACTTGGCCACTCGTTATGTCGAAAAAGGTATAAAAGTCCCTAGGATCGTTAACGAATCCTTTATTAATGAAAGTATTCGTGCAAACGAACTCGCTGATCCCAAAGATCACATCATTCATTAAAAAAAAATGGGGTAATTGTATATAGGCGAAATGTATATTTGTGTATAAAATATTTTATTTTATATTTATTTGGGGTCCCTACTTTGTTCCTTTTTGTCCTTTTTTTTTTTTGTTTTTTTTTTTAATGCAAGAATGTTCTGTACATATTTGGTGAGGGAACATACTTAGGTGACGAAATTCACAGCCATGTCGCTTGTAAGCGAGACTGCAGATTCTTGGTTTTTTGGGTCATCCCAAATGCGTTATTGCTTGTACGAAGAGGTAAGAAACAAAGTAAAAGCTATGAAATATGTGCTTAGACATCTCAATTCAATGAGGTAGAATATTTAGGTACATTAGAGTTAAAAACTTTTGTCACATATATCTTATCTAACAGATAGCGTACTTAATCGTGTCTTTATTTTTTTTTTTCCACCTTCTTTCTCCTTCTTTCGCGTATTACATACAGATATGGAAGTAGTCGGCCCTCCGTACTATTTAAAGGATGAATACGAACACTTTTTAAGATTGCTGTTTTAATTTCTTGGTTTTGAATAATTGAAAAAAAAAAAAAAAAAAAACAAGAAAATGGTGGACCGTAACAATTGGATGAAGAATGTCGATGACAATGTCATTATTTCGAAATTGACACTTCCTGGAACTCACAATGCCGCAGCATGTCACACGGCATTGCCATCAGTTAAATGTCAAGGTGCATCTGTTACAGATCAATTGGAGAACGGAGTTCGTTTTCTTGATGTAAGAGTAGCTAAACAATTCTTGAAGGATGGAGAGGATGCCAAGGACGTGCAAGTAATTCATGGAAAATTCCCCGTGAGAATTCCTTTTCCTTTATTATTAAAGTCCGTGTTGGATGAAGTGTACGACTTTTTGCGTAAAAATGACTCCGAAGTAGTGATCTTGTCCATAAAGCAAGAAGGACCAAATAACTGGGACAATGACCATGACGAATTTGGAAAGTGCATTTGGGATCGTTATATTAAAGATAACCAGGACAAATGGTACTTAAAAAATGAAGTTCCAAAACTTGGAGACGCTCGTGGAAAAGTTATGCTTTTAAGAAGATTTGGGTTGAAAGACTCTCCTGACATGATGGATAAATTCGGTTTGGATGCTGCTGTTTGGAAATACAACTGCACTGAGGATGATAGAGGCTCCTTTGTGGTCCAAGATTTTTGCGAAGTTCAAAACACTGATGATGTAAATAAAAAAGTTGGTTATGTCAAGGATTTAGCTAAAAAGGCTGTCGAGTATAACTCCTCCAACGACGATCCCAAGCTTTTCATTAACTTTTGCTCGGGAGCTAACTTTTTCGATCATGATTGTTGGCCCGAACAAGTCGCTAAGCAGATGACCGATGGTAACATTCAGGAATGCTTTGACAAGGGCGCCGGTATCATAGTCTTGGATTATTCTGAAAAGAATGATTGGGATTTGGTTAAGCAATTAATCGACAAAAACTTTTGATTTAATCTACGTCACTTTTTAGTCTATTAAGTAAAGAATCCTTAGTATGTAAATCATTAAAGTTTCGTCATTTTAGATGATATAACTTTGTCATTGTTGAGTCTAAATGTGTAAGACAGAGAGGAAAAGAATACCGGTTTTTAAAAAAAAAAAAAAAAAAAAAAAAAAAAGTAGTAAACACGAATGATTTCTTTTTTGGTAAAGTGATATCGGGACCACGAGACTCGTGTAGAAACTTGAATGTTCTTAAGCAGGTACTGTCCTCGTTCAGTTGGGCTCTATCGGGTCTTAAGACATAAGCATATCACTGTTAAACTTGAAAGGGCAACCTCGCTAGGTTCTCGGTTTTTTAAACATAATGGAGATAGGAACTTGCATTTCGATGAAGAGGGACTTCAAAAAATAATAGCCAGCTCAAATATTATCAATAATCCACAGGGTAATGTACCAAAAGAAAAATCCAAAGATGATGAAGAAAAAGAAGGCGTTCGAGAAGCAAAGCATGATAAGGAACCTGATAGTAACAGTCGAGTACTACCTACGGAAGCGCTGCTCTATCAAGTGCACAGGGCAGAAGATAATTCAGATATAGCAAAAGAATTAACAAGAGAAAATACACAGTCTCGTAATAGACTTGTTGCATTATTAGAAGAATATCTCGAGTCGATCAGAGTTGCCCTCACTGCTGCTTCCCAGATTGTTAATGATGTTACTGGGTATTCTGCTATTGAGAAGTCGAAAAATGCGATAAAGACACTAGAATCAAAACTTCAAGAAGAAAAGGATCTTATTAAGCAATCTAAAGAAGCCTACTCCGATGCCATCTCAAAGCGATCTATGCTGCAGAAAGAGATGAATAACTTGCTCAGCAGGAAACATGAATGGAGCGCTAATGACTTAGAGAGATTTACTGATTTGTATCGGAATGACCATACCAACGAGCAACGGGTAATTAATACACAGAACTCATTAGCAAAAGCTGAACAGGCAGCTGAAACTACCCAACTAAACCTTACCAGGCAAATATTGACAAGATACCATGAAGAACAAGTGTGGTCGGACAAAGTACGGCGATTATCTACTTGGGGAACATGGGCTATTATGACCGTTAACCTTCTAATTTTTCTTCTTGCTACATTAGTCGTAGAACCTTGGAAACGATCACGACTTTTGGCTTCCTTCGAAGGAAAGGTTAAAGAAACTATAAACGAAAATTCTAACAGAGAGGTCGAAGCCCTTAAAAGTATCATGCTGCAAAGCACACATAATACTAACCTAGGTTCTTCTCTTATGCCATCGAACGAAATGGCTCTAGATAGAGTCGAAGGGTCAGATTATTCGGATGTGACGGGAAATTCGTTTTTGCACCAAACCATCTACAGAGTGAAAAACAGTTTTTTTTTAATCTACACTAATTTATTTAAGCCAGACAAACTGCATGTTATGTTGAACAAAGAGGACTTTTACATTGCATGCTTGATAAACACATTTTTAGGTTGCATTTTAGGTTCGTTATTTACTTGGTTATTTAGTTAAGATAGGGCGTTTGTGAGTTTGTGTAACTTTTTTAAAAGTATGTAGTGTATATACCAACTTGCCACTGTGTATCATTACTAGCACAGACAGATTACTGGGTTTGACTATCGTCAATAAGCGGTTATTGTTTTTGATAAAAAGTAATTGAAGCAAGTACCAGAATGGAGGACATCGGGATCTACAATCAAGGACCAACGCAGGCAACCATGCCTTCGTTTAGTAAGGTAAATATGAAGACGGGTCATGTCGAAGAATCAGATGTGTACTTGCTATTAAAGAAGCTAGAAAAAGAACTCGAATTGTTACAGTTGCAGGAAGATTATATTAAGGATGAGCAGAGACATTTACGGAGAGAGTTTGTGAGAGCACAAGAAGAAGTAAAACGAATCAAATCAGTTCCCTTGGTTATCGGACAGTTTCTTGAGCCGATAGATGAGAACACTGGTATAGTTTCATCTACTACGGGATCAAACTATGTGGTGCGAATATTATCAACGCTTGATCATGAGCTTTTGAAGCCTTCTTCTTCAGTTGCATTACATCGTCATTCGAACTCTTTGGTCGATATTTTACCACCAGAAGCTGATTCTTCCATTAACATTGTTAGTGACGAGCAAAAGCCTAAGGTTACTTATGCCGATGTAGGTGGCTTGGATATGCAAAAGCAAGAAATCAGAGAAGCCGTGGAGCTTCCGTTGACCGAAGGAGACTTATATGCACAGATTGGAATTGATCCACCTGGAGGGGTATTATTATTTGGTCCTCCTGGTACTGGTAAGACTATGTTGGTAAAGGCCGTTGCTAATTCTACTACCGCTTCCTTTATTCGAGTGAATGGATCTGAGTTTGTTCAAAAGTATTTGGGTGAAGGCCCCCGTATGGTAAGAGATGTTTTTAGATTAGCAAGAGAAAACTCACCAGCGATTATCTTTATTGATGAAATAGACGCGATTGCAACAAAGAGATTTGATGCTCAGACAGGGGCGGATAGAGAAGTACAAAGAATTTTACTAGAATTATTAAACCAGATGGATGGTTTTAACCAAGATTCAACGGTTAAGGTCATTATGGCTACTAATAGAGCCGACACCTTGGATCCGGCCTTACTAAGACCTGGTAGGTTGGACAGAAAGATTGAATTTCCTTCTTTGAAAGACAGGAGAGAGAGGAGGTTGATCTTTTCAACGGTTGCATCCAGAATGGCATTAGCTCCTGAAGTAGACTTGGACTCATTGATAATAAGAAATGATCCTTTATCTGGTGCTGTAATTGCAGCTATAATGCAGGAGGCAGGTTTGCGTGCTGTTAGGAGAAATAGATACATGATTTTACAAAATGATTTAGAAGAAGCATACAGCGCTCAAGTTAAGACGGGTACCGAGTATGATAAGTTTGAGTTCTATAGATAAGGATGCTTGCAACCCGCAGATATTACAAAAATGTCGTATAAATTTATAGTAATTCATAGATACATAATCCTGGAGTTAAACTTTGATGATTAGTCCAGTCTATGTGATCGAGGTCTAAATGATAACGATATTCCCAAATTTTTTTTACTTTTAAATCGTTGAAGTATAAGTTAAATGAAGCCTTTGGCAAACATATGAAAACTTTCCTATTATTTTCTCCGAGGTATTTGAGAAGCTGGTTTATTTTATCTTTGCTTCTTCCCATAGTATCTACTATCTCTGATGCATTAGCTGTGGGGTTATTGTAGACGAAATTTTCATTATCTAGTCTTTGAAAAGACACAGCTTTCTTACCAAGTAACCACAAAGGAGGAGAATAAGTGCGCCACCAAATAAAACTGATATTATCATTTTTATATATTTCCGACATCACTTGTGTCGCCGGAAGAATTCCTCCTTGATGGAAAATTCCCATCATGATTGCGAGTAGCACATTGAAAAAATAGTATCCTCTTAACAACGATTTTCGAAATATATAGCTGCCATGTCCCTTCGTAGGCTCATCCCTGATTTGAGAGAAAAAGGAGCATACAAAAGGTACAACTGGCATTATAAATCTCAATTCCTGATGCGGCAAACATGATAGGCATATAACTCCTCCAAGGATAGACATAAATGGGACAACCATCCATTCTTCAAGTCGTCTAATATACAAAATCATTAAAATCCCAGGTCCCAAAGCCAATGGGAAATTCACCAATAGGTGAGTGTAATAAGGGTGATAACCGTGCGAGGCCAAGTTATCAAAATTGGAATTATAAAGAACGTTATTCAATGGTGTCACCGTCAAGTTTGTAATATCAATTAAATGCCCTTTTTTAAAAGACAAGGTTCCAAATAAATAGCTATCGATAAGGATTAATGTGAGCGTCAGAACTGATAAACCTAGTACAAAATAAAGAATATTTTTAATATCCTTGTAAATCCTTCTGACAAGAAAATAAGATGGTAAAATAACAAAACACGGGAAAGTTATTCTATTAAAAAAGCCGACCGAAAACAAAAGCCCCAAAAGAAACATAATTTTCTCTTCGGAGAACGTATTCCTTCTATCAGGCCTACGTTTTTCATTATGTCGCAAAGCACTTAGCATTACAACCGCTAGAATAACTAACCACGTTTCGACAGTGTTCGAAAAGCAATGACTTTGATATACTAATGTGACGTACGATGTCCATATAAAATTCATTGCTTTTACCTTATCTGTAGCCAGGGGTATTTGCGTCTTCACAAAGAAATACGTGCATAGGTATGTCAAGATGACATTCTGTAGCTTTACTAAGTACCAGGTTTGTAGCGGAGACAAAATGGCTCCTGTATTTTTGACAAGATACAACAATGGACCATACACTATGTATAAAACAGTCAAGCTTCTAGCTGGTTTTGATGATGAAAATTCCCATGGCGTATCAACCGCTAAACCTAATATACGTCCTGCTAAAACTTCCAAACTTTGAAAATGTTCATCTGGATGAATGTAAGAACAACCAAAAAGTAATAAGGTCGTCCAGCACAAATGAAAGAATCGCATATTTCAATATAAATTAGAATCGCATTGCATCTATAAACCGCGACTAGATTAAACTACGTGAAAAATACTTTACTTCCACGTATTGACCTATTGACATTTCTATTTATTTTAAATTTTTTGAAGGCTATCCACTTTTTCACCGTTTGCAACAGCCTCGTTGTCGCTATACCCTTCTTCACCTTCGGAAGTAGCCTCCAGAAATGATTCAGAGCGACCTTCTAATATAGGCTCATCGACCAGATATTCTTCTGAGCCTTCCTCGGGGTCCAGCATCTCTTCGTCACCTCCATTTTCCAAGAACTCTACATCATCCAACTCCTCTATGTACTCGTTATCACTCTCCTCGCTATCAATGTCTTCATTTGTGTTCGCGAGGATTCCCTTTTTTATTTCACTTTGCTGATATAATATGTTAATCCTCCCTTGTAACTCTAACAATCTTGGAAGCGCATCCGCCTTCTTGAGAAGGGTAGCATGTAAGCCCGAAAGCTGTACATTAAGATTGGGTAAAGAGCTCAAAAAACCCCCATGAATAATCAAAATCCATTTCAACCAGTAATTTAACTGGTCAAATTTTGTTGTGTGACGAGCAAGCCTTTCGGTTAGTCTTTCTAAAAGTACCACAGCCAAAGTTGGCTCAAGCCTTGAGATGGTACTTTCAATAATAGTCGGGTCACGATTGGCTAAGACGCTTTCGAGAAGGGAATGATCATTATTCCTAAGGGACTGCGACAAGACAACCGCCAAAGTGGGAACATTGTCGCTAGTAGTCTTCAGTTTCTTTTTTTGTTGCTTCTGATGTTTATCGGTAGAGATTCTTTCTAATTTTTCGACTAATGATTCCTCATTATTTTCATCATCGGTGTCATTCGCGACGTCTTTCAAATTTCCTCCTTCTGTCACGATAGCATTTGCTTCGTTATAATGTACAGGGGCAGCAATATCATGGCCACGCAAGGAATGCTCAGGGCGCCTCAAGTTTGGCGACGACTTTTCAATTGTAACAACTCCCTGTAGCGTCAAATCACCGAGATCACTGAGCCATCTTACTGTTTCAAAACACTGTATATGCATATTCTCTAACCACGAAAAAAGAATATAGTCGTCCGCAACTGTAACTGCATTAGGATTCAAGTTATCGCCGACTGAAGTTTTTGTCTGAGACTCTGGTAGCGCCATTTTTAACACCGCATCCGATGACCGCGTCTTTACGCTGCTAGCTTGCTTTCTTTTCTTCTTCGAGGATGCGTCATCTAAGGAAATTTTTGCCTCTTCCTTCAAAGGATTATTGAACACTTCGATATCCCCCATTTCCGTTGTCATAACCAAGACTGAAGACGAATTTGTTTTAGAGAATTCAATTTCAGTAACCGAAGATTGCGCCACGAATGCTGCTGTATTGGACATGCTGGAAGTAGAATATAAATTAACAAACTCATCACCTAAGGCACTTGTGAAAAAGAGATCACTGTCCGGACTAGCAGGTAAAATAGAGTTCACTGACCGTACGTGTCCTGGAAACGTCTTTATAACCTGTCTTTGACTTATGCTTATAAGATAAACTGAACTAGACCCTACTAATAAATGAGGAATGCCGTTATGTTTAATTGTGGCAATCCTGCTAATGTTTTCTGATGCTTCTAATAATTCATTGAGGGAAATTGCTTGTTTCAAGACAAATGTCTCCAAATTCCATTCAAATATATTTCCTCCATTGTCACAGGACCATAAACTTGTTGTTAATTTAGAATAATGCAAGTCTTCGACTGCCAATTGACTAGGGGTATCTAGCACTGCTATAGTTTGGTTCATCCATGGCGAATAAAGGATTATTGCGCCCCTGCTCAATCCAACACCCAATATCAAATTGCCACCTTCTGACAACCATCTTATTGCTGTTACCTTTGCTCCTGACTCTAACGTAAAATTCGTATTAATAGAAGCTTGTGTCACCTCCACACCCTGTACTCTTATTGAATGGTTGTCTAAGGTTCGCACGCACGTTGCAAGATACTTTTTCCAGGGATCAAACCGAGCAAATTCCACCGGTCCTGAAGAAGCCATATTATCCAACAGTGTTGCTAGATCTTGAATCAGTTTCCAGTATTCTGGTCTGAGTTTTATCTTCACGTAAAGTTCACTGCTTTTACCGTATGAAAATATCAAGCGATGAGCTTTCATATTTTCCCAAAAAAAAAACGTATATGCAGTCCTTTAGAGATATACTGTAGAAATGATTCGTATGAAATGGTATCACCAGGGGGGTTTTGAAACACTAGAAGTGCTGCTTGGTATCGTATGTTTCTCTTGTTGTAACTAACTTTCATTCAATAAAAGAAAAAAAAGAAGAGCAAAATTATTGAAAAGAAAACGTAAAGTGACGGTGGTGTATCTCTTCCAGGGGAGGAGTGTACAGGTCCACAGACCAAAACCTACCTACCTTTTTCGATTAATTAGAAGAACAATAAATAAAATAAGAAAAAGAAAAGAAGTAAAAACTAAGTAGAAACTAAGTAGAAACTAAGTAGAACTAATTCGCCTTTTCACCTTACGGGTGAAAGAAATGCAAGAATAATTGAAGCAAAGAATACATATATATATTATGTAATCACGATTCGCATAGTATAAAGAGCTTAAAACAGCCAGAATAAGGCAATAATAACACTATGTCGGAATTTGGGGGCACAGGAGGTGAGGACTTGTCCTTACCCAAGGCTACGGTGCAAAAGATCGTAGGAGAGATTTTGCCTAATGATATTGCGATTTCTAAGGAAGCCAGAGAGGCCATCACAGAATGCAGTATAGAGTTTATAATGATACTATCAACGCAGCTGAACGATATTGCTGAGAAGGAAGCTAAGAAGACAATAACATCAGATCATGTAATGAGGGCATTGGAAGAGCTAGGATTTCACAACTATCTTGATATAATTAACAGGGTTTTGGATGAGCACAAAGAATTGCTTAAAGGAAAGGAAAAGAAGAACAATAAGTTTCAAAATTCAGGCCTAACAGAAGCAGAATTGCTCAAGCAGCAGGAAGAGCTTTTCAAGAAGTCGAGAGATCGGCTACATAGTAACAGCTTTAACTCTAATTCCGATGTGAAGAATGAGTTCCTCCACGAATCTATTTCTTGACTTAATTCACTTCACTTCTCCAGTTTTGTACAATGCAAGGGCTGTGTATTTTAGCGTATATATCAATAAACTAATTCCATTTCTGGTGAATTCTATTAGCTAATTAAAGAAGTAAATGCACTTTTCTCTCTAATGGGACTGCTGTTAACCTAGGATCAATTCGTATAATATTATAAGTACATTTATTACTATCAACGGTAATCTCATAAGTGTACGAATAGCGCTAATGAGGTTTACTAATCTCGTTTTGATAGTGTTGCTGTCACCCAGTATAGAGGATGTGAAATGCTGATACTCTTGTGCTGGATTATTATTTACTGACGACCCCCAACCTATTCTATTTAAAAATCGGTCTTCACTTAAAACTGCTATCCCGTTGATACTCAAAACAATTACGTAAAGCAATTTACCTAATCCAAACATCTCGTTACTTTCTTATACTTCTTCTTCGACGAACTGACTTGCTTCACTGTGAGAAATTGGTGTTCTTGTTAACTCCAACCTGTACAACCATTTAAGTTAACCTGTAAAATTTTTGATCCATGTTTATCGCTTTATCATAATCACTATTTATGGTATCTTTGTGATGATGACACCAAAAAAGGAAAAGAAGGGTAGAAGAAAAGATCCTATAGAACAATTTATCGGAGCTCCTCAGTTTTTCCTAGAGAATAGCCTTTCCCAATTGAGGTATATGGTATTAGTGGAAGGTTTATCAATCCCACCTGGTTATCAGTCCTGTCCGTACCGATCCTATGTTTGGTGCATACTCTCCCGAGTACCACCATTCCCTACTGATCTATATGTAGATATGATCTATAGTATACCTAATGAGTTGACCCAAGAACTATATCAAAAAATTAAAAACGACACTTTTAGAACTTTGATGAATGATAAAGGTTTCCACGATAAAGTAGGCGAGGATTCTTTAGTTCGTATACTATCCGCCTTGGCGGTCACCAGGTCGTCAGGGGATGGTCGGAAGCAAATTGGGTATGTACAAGGTTTAAACGTTTTACTAGCACCCATAGCATACAGTTGTCACAGGTCGGAGCCGCAAGCTTTTGCATTATTACACAATTTAATAACAGCACACATACCCTTATATATTACTCCTAATCTAGACGGTGTTCATACTGGTCTCACTTTAGTCGATTTGGCGCTAAAGATTATTGATCCAGTCTTGAGTGAATATTTAGATTCCAAATTTTTAAAGGCAGAGATATACGCATTTCCTTCAGTTTTGACCCTATGTGCTTGCACACCACCATTGGAATCTGTTTTGAAATTATGGGACTTCTTATTTGCATACGGGACTCATATGAATATTCTATTTATCGTTGCTCAACTAGTAAGTCACCGGTCAGCCTTGCTTAGATCACTGCAACCTATGCAGCTTCTACGTAATTTCCCACCACTACAAGAAAATGAAATAATCAAATTGAGTCTAAGTTTTATTCCAGAATTACCTAAAAAATTATACGAATTAATTGTTAGACATGGCCACGACAGATCAGTTCCAAATGAATTAAAGACATTTCTCGTAGAAGATAAAATTTGAAGGTTCAGAATAATCCATTCCTAAAATCATCATCATCATAAAATGCACATATAACAGTTCTATCATTATAAGTTCTTCCTGCAAGGCCCATGATGCAATTTATTGCGGCCTCTTCATCCTCAAATTCGATAAATACTTTACCTAAACCGGGTTCTGCAAACTGTGAGATACCAGGAGTGTAATCATTAGCAGGGCGGGGGATTTTTATACTCTCTACCTTACCAAATTTAGATGCCTCGATTAAAATATCCTGCTGTATGAAGGAGAATGTTTCATCATTTACCAAATCCATTGCGCTAACAATATTTATTAATTGAAGGGTCTTCAGTCTTGGATGGGGGTTAACGTTTTCATTGTTTACAAATTGTTTAAGGGTCCGAAAATCACTTGGACATTCCTGAACACTCGCCTGCAGTGGGTCAATACAGGAAAATGAGGTACTTCTAACGAAATTAATTTTTTCAACTTCTTCGAGTATAAATTTGATGTTAGAGATTTTATCAAATGTCTCATTAGATGACGTATAGAATTCTGCAAAAACAATTCCAAGAAATGTCTTTGTGCCTTTTTCTCTAAGTAGTTGAAATACCTTGACTCGAGATATCTTATTTATAGCTTCCAAAATCTCACTCTCAGGGATGTCTGGTGATACTATGAGAGTAGTTTTAAAAGGGCTGTCCACTACAGTGTCTTCTAGGCAGTCATTTTGATCAACATCGCTAGATAATCGTTGTACCACATACTCCTTAGGCCTGCTTATATCTAGCATGATCGAATCAGTTGAATCCTGGTCGCTTACGGCATCAAATACTCTCGGATCCGATGTGACTCTGGAATCTGAAGTCATAATTTCGTCAATAGGTAATCGAACTTTGTTGAGTGACATAATAATTGTAGCAAGAGCAGCTTCTTTAAATTCAATGATGAGCGTTCTATTATCTTTTGTTTTCTTTTTAGATTCAATATTATTCAAAGTTGCCTCAGGTACATCTATTCTGCTCAAAAATTTGTTTAAGTAGTCACACAACTTGAGGAAATCTATCTTGCTAAAATCTATATTTCTGATAAGTAGTACTTTCGAGTTCTTTGAGTCCAGTGGCTCAATTTTAGAGGAGCCCCTGAGAATATCGTTCGCATTCAACAACCTATCCCTTGCTGCATCTTCCAACTTCGTGAAATCTACAGGACGTGGATAACCTGGTAATGGGAAAAGACCCGATAATTTAGCTCTTTGTGCAGTTACTTCTTCGAAACCTTTGGGTTTCACACTCCAACCAGAATCGATAACCGATACTTCATTTAAAGTTACTACATCTTGAAGCTCACTGATCCTTCTTTCAAAATATTCTATCAACAGCTTCTTGCTTTTGCCTTTGTTTCGTTCTTCAAAACTAATTGGTCCTTTTTTATTTTTCGATCTGTTATCTTCTCCTCTAAATCGATTTTTCAGAAACTCTTCGTATTCATTATATCTGAAGTTGGATCTTTGATTATAACCATGCATTCCATATCCATCATTTCTTTGTCTAGAGCGATTAAATTTGTTTACAGATCCATAGGGACTGCTTTTTCGATAATTTTGATAGGTATCTCTTCTTGAGTAACCACCATTTCTACTATCCGATATTCTATCCCCATTAGATGGATATGATCTTTCTGTTGCTCTGTCATTATATTTATCCTGATACGCATAATTTCGTCTTGACATTTTCAATAGTACTCGCTATATAGCGGGTCAATCTATGGCCTTCAATACTAAAAAACTATTGAAACAAAAAAAAAAATGAAATAATAAAAAAATGAAAAACCTCGCATATTTATACGTTTTTTTAAATCTACTATAGCATGAAATTAGTCTTTGCAAAAAAAAAAAAAGAAAACTATATATAGGTATTATTTGTCTTTGCAGCAACTAATCTTAGACACACTCAACGCGTCAAAAAAGCTGCGAATTCAAAGCTCATCGCGGTCATCTCCCTTGCTTTCAGGAGTTGATGTTGTCGTGTCAGTCACAGTAGAAGTAGGGGTGCTCGAAGAACCACCAGAAAACGCCTGCTCAGATGTAACATCATTTTTTTCTTTGTCATGTGTCTTGCTCTCATTATCTGTTGTAGATTCCTCTTGTTTGTTTCTTTGAGCCTTCAGCTTCTCCCTAATGATCTTCTTATTCTTTCTCTCTAAAAGTGTTTCAAATTTTTTGTTGAGAATTTCATGATTCTTTTGGAACTCTTGCTCACTTAAAAATATATGTGAAAGTAAATGGCTAATGTTCTCAGCATTTTTCTTAAAAATGTTATACTTTTCCCTTTTAGATAAGTTATTAAACAGTTTATTACTCTCAAGTAATCGACCCATAATATCCAGACTCTTCTGGAGTTCCCCGGTACTATTCAACAATTGCGGAAAGCTCTCTTCCGCCGATTCTTTGAGATTGATCTTCCCAGCCTCCTTCTTGAAATCAAAATTTTCTTGGGCAAACTTTACTCTGATAGAATCGATGCTCTTATTTGCCAAGGAGACAAACTCCTCTATCTTCTCTATGACCTTTCGAGATTCCTCGTAAACTTTTGCAAAATTGGAAAAGCTCAAATTCACATTATACACATCCAATAATGATTTTAAGTCCTCCGTCATATCACCAATTATTTTGCTTTTCTTCTCCACAGATTTCAAGGATGCCTTGTCACTTTCAAACTCTAGCCATTCTATGGTCTCAATAATATAAGACGAATATTCAGCAAGTTTGTCCGCAGAAATTTCATTGGCTATTCTCTCTTCATTCTCTTCGATAAGTGCGCGCAAACCATAGCATTTAGCTTCAAGAACATTTTTTGCATGATCAAGTTGGCCATAGACTTGATCTTGCTTGTTCAAGTAAACCAATTTTTTCCAAGAATTGATCAAATCTCCATCAGGTATCAGTTTCGCATTAGACGATACAGTCCTAGGTTTCTCCTTCACTTCGGCTACTCTTCTCTTTGGAAGTTTCTTCTTGGGGTAGTCATCATTCTTGGTGTCATTTAGCTCCAAGGGTTTTTGTTCCAGCATCTTGGATGAGTCCTTGTCGTTAGGACCCTCATCATCCTCAAGGTCCTCCTCAGTCTCCTTATTGAGAATTTTTCCTAAAATTCCTTTGTTATTCACGCATTCTACTTCTAACTTCTCTAATTTAAAAATTCGGTTATGATCCAAAAGAAACGTTCCACACAATTGTTTTGTCGACTTAGATCCACAATTAACTTGCTCCCCACTTTTCAAAATATCTTCATATTCATAAGCCTTGAGCAAGTCATCTCCTTCGTACATGTTGATAGTCAATTTATTATTTAATGGACCCAAACTAATAGAAGCTCTCTCCCCTATTACTGCACCCTTAGGAAATACGGTCGTTTTTTCCTTGACATCAGGCAAACTCACCCTATAATCATTATATGCATGTTCAATAAGCTTGACTCTATTTTTCTTTTCAAACTGAGACAACAAATGGAAACCCCTCAAAGTTGTACCCAAGGCACAGCTTTCATCTGCATTCACACTCTTTGCAAGTTTTTGTTCTCCGACAAGCTCAGTTAATTTCCTTTGGACAAAGGGCACTCTTGAAGAACCTCCAGTTAATATAATAGATCTAAGCAGTTTGAGAGATACTGACCCCATCGCTTGCTGAATCGCATCCTTGACAGGCTGTAAAATACGATTTTGTAATTGCCGCATTTTAGTTTCGAACTCTTCTTTTGTGACCACCATTTTAAAGTCTTTGTTATCGTAAATATTCTCAAGAGATACGTGATAGTCCGCATTCACAGAAAGCACTATCTTTGCTTTTTCGGCGGCCTCCATTAAACGAGACAAAATTTTAGGAGAAAGTTCAGAACTGTCAACGTTGAAGGACAATTTAACAGACTCCAAAATTATCTCGTATAAAGAATGAGTTAATGTCTGCCCTCCTAGAAACTTATCATAACCAATTGTCTCGACGTCCACAATAATTGACCTATTTTTACATGCGGTTAAGGAAAATAAAGTAGCCTTTGTCGATCCAGCGCCCATATCATATACCAAATGGTATTCTTTTTTATCATTGAACGCAGAACTCTCGAAATTTTTATTAGAAGCATAATTCAAAGCTACAGCTGAGCCCTCATCCACAAAGCCCAAAAAGTTATTAAACCCAGCTAACTTTACTGCATCCCGATATGCCTGCCTAGTCTCCGTTGTTGCAAAAGGTGGAATAGATACCAATACATCGTTAACAACCGCTTTTGCATTCGGATTGTGCTCCAACTCAGATAATGCTCGCGACTTTATCTTATGTAAATTCATCGCCATCACCTCTTCCGCTGAAAATAAGTATGAGTCATTTTCGAAACCCAAATCAAAATAAATCGCATCGCTTCGACTCTTATTCCCGGCTATTTGAAGTCCCATGTGATTACTCTTGTATTTTGCAACACTTTTGTCATCAACGGACTTTCCCAAAAGTTCATTCACGCTCATAATACAATTTTGTGGAAACCTGCTGTATAATGAGCCACCAGTAGATCCATATAATCTCTCTAGTCCGTGTCGATTTTTATTCTCTCTGATACAAACACCTGATAAGTCCTTCCGTTTACCCTCGTCGGTTAACACTAACTCGAATGAAGCTCCAGGTGCTAGCAATACCGCTTTATTGAACTGACTCCCATAATCTATTCCCAATAAAGCGCAGCTAACGCAACCAAACAAAAGAAATATTTCAGTCAACTTCATCCTTCTTGGCTGTATATCGTAGCTACTAGCAGCTTTTCTGAGGACACTTCGCTCGAACCTTCTTTCTACGCTTTATTGATTTGAAGTGACAGCGTGTTGAATCTACGCTGATCCTAGACTTCCTTTTTGGGTAATATACTAATTCTTAGAGAACGACCGCTAAATTCATCTCCTTGGGCTTGGACTACAGTTAATGTCATTATACTCTACACTATACTCTACCATTGACTGTAGCATCCTGGTCACAGGCCCGAGCGTTGTTCCACGGGTCCTCCCCTGATTGTCTACCCAAAAAAAAAAAAAAAAAATTGAGCTTCACTGTCCGCGGAATTCCTCTGTAACAGCTCCAAAAGTGACAAACTTTTCTTAAAGCAACTACAATTTTGCAACTAAATAAAGCCTTTTACACCCACAAAAATACTAGAGTATACATGCTTTCCTTTCATTGCCCTTTTTTCCTTCTTTCTGTAGTCATCTTTTTGTCTTGGCTTTCTTTTTCGAAGTAATCTTCCTTCAGAACTTTTTTTTTTTTTTTTTTTTTTTTTTTTTTTTTAAGCCGAAATCTTCTATCAGAGTTATCAGTTCAGTTTCATCTAAATTATATAAAGTGCTAAAAATTGCATCTTTTGAGAGACGGTTTGCATTATGTCGAGCGAAGCAGACGATAAGATGTACATTTCGTACAACAATGTACATCAATTGTGCCAGGAAGCAGCTGATAAAATTAAGAAATTTAAGCCAGATTTGATCATTGCAATTGGAGGTGGTGGCTTTGTGCCAGCACGTATGTTGAGATCCTTCTTGAGAGAACCCGGGCAGCCCAATATTAGAATAATGGCTATTATATTGTCATTGTATGAGGCTGTTGATACAGGAAACAGCAGTGATGCCGAAAAAATAGGGACAGAGGTCATCAGAACACAATGGATTGACTACAAGCAATCGAAAATTGATTTGGTAGGCAAACATGTGCTTATCATTGATGAAGTAGATGACACGAGGACTACTTTGCATTATGCGGTATCTGAATTAAAGAAAGACGTAGAAGAGCAATGCAAGGCTAAGAATGCTGATCCGAATAGTACAGGCAACGCGAATCCAAAAGACACGAAGTTTTCCATTTTTGTTTTGCACGATAAGGAAAAGCCCAAGAGAGCTGACCTCCCTAAAGAAATCATGGACGGTTATTATCATGCCGCTCGTACTGTCCCTGATAGTTGGATAGCATACCCTTGGGAGTCTACAGATATAGTGACGCATACTAGAAAAGCTATTGAGCAAAACAATGATGTCTTTTTACCATGATAGATCAATGCTGTATTTAACTGTTGAATATACTATATGCACTAGTTTAATATATATACTAGTCTATTTCTATGTAATCTGGACTCCTTGAATAATTCTTCAATGACGAGTGGCCATTATTACTTCTATCTTTTCTCTTCTTTCCCAGCCTAAGAGACATCCCCGGACCCGCAAATGAATCTTTTTGTTTCTGTGTATCTTCCTTTGTCTCCTCAGATTGAGGAAGCGTCACCGGAAATCCGAAGAATAATTGATTCTCCGGAAGTCTTAAAGGAACAGGGGGAGCATTTGGATCCAACTCGTCGATACTAAATGACTTCTTGTTCTCTTCCCTCTGAGTTGCTTTCCCCGATAACGAAAGACCAGTACCACCAAAAGCGCTTGGCTTTGAATTGGACTTAGCAACCAAGTCTGCATAGTTCAAGGAAGCCGCCATAGCACCTGCGCCCGCACCTCGATTAACACTTGAAGGGTCTATCAGTTTGAATGGCGTGGTCAGCTTAGGCTTATATTCCGGTTCTTTATAGCCCAATGGAGGAGCGAAGTCTGTTTCTAGATCTGTCTCAATTACACATATAGCTTTACTCGGTGATTCTGGCTTAGCCTCTAATATCTTTATGCCATATATGTTATCATTATAATTTATCTCGATTATATCGTTAACCGTCAATGTTGAAAATTTCCTGAATACGTTTTCCAATACTGCTCTAGGATCTGATATATCCAAAAAGTCCACAGACTGTGGTTCAATTTTGACAAAAGATCCCAAGGGAAGATCACAGGTCGAAATTCTAAGCAAATCTCCTGGTGAGATTTTAAGGGTAGACATCATCCAATGGGGAATATACACCCTACCCTCTTCTGCGATAAACTCCAAAACTCCGCTATGAGTCTTCGTATTACTCTCTTCATTGTTCAATTCAAAAAGCATAGGATACCTTATGTGCAACATAGTCAACTTATTTAATGCTGACGATGGAAGAAAAATCTTGCCCCCATAGTTTGCATCATCTTTTCTTATATTATCTGGCATCATTGCAATCGGATAGCACCTAAAATAGTCATCAAATTTTGTATTAAAAGGAGCAAATGATGTTCCTCCAAAAAAAGAAGACCCAAATCCCGAAAACATCTTAAACTAATTCCTTTCACCTTTGATCTACAACGCAATACTTCCTTTACTACTTACTGTATATTGCCATCAAGACTTATCTCTTATTTTTGTGTAACTACTTACTTAATATTGATACAATTGTCAATAGAATAGAAGGTAGCAAAAATATTTGTTTCTTATTGAGGTCGACGATGCTCTTGTGAGAGCTGTAAAATATTAGAAGTCATCTCTTGCTGAGAATGATCTAAGCATCCAAATATAGAAGAATACCTGTTAGGGTCCTGCTGCAACATAGCTATCCTTACAGAAAAAACGTCGTAGACATTAACATTGTCGATAGGAGTTTGCTTCATTGCTTCCAACTCTGCCTCGTCATCATCCAATTCCTCATTTAAAAGCGCATCATTGTAGAAGTCAGTTTCTCCTTCCTCATCTTCATCCTTTACGTTAGCGGCATACTGTTTCATTCCATGCTCATCGGATAGGATTTCCTGTCTAGTGAGAATTGCCTGGGGCAAGGACAGCAAATTGGAAAATAATATATCGATAATTTCATTAACTGTATCTTGCGAACCTAAAACTGACAAGTCACACTCTGTTAATATGAAAAGAGAACTTATTATTTGCATTTTGCAACCGTAAACACTTTGGAAATCATCTGAATATCTGATCCAGAGCTGAAAGAAACTATCGAGAAAATTTTTATCCCTCAAAAATTGTACACTTGTATGGACGTCGACATAGATTGAAGCAAAAAAGATCTTCAAAATTGATAAATGATGCAACATATGACCATCAAAAGCGTCTTCAGACTCTAAGTTCATAAATATCGCATATATTTCAGGTAAGAATCTGGGTAAAAGAGTAAGGAAACGATCCTTCATTGCTAATATTATAAGTTCAAGCAACAGCAATGAGCAGTCGGCAAATATAGGATCCAAGTCGTCGCTTTTACAAGTATTGAAACAAATTGACATTAACCTTTGAACAAACGGATTCTCCACAGTTACATCATCTTTGGTAAAACCATAGTTAATTACTGCTTCAAAATAAGGTTGAAAAGTGTCGAAATAGTCAGCTGCGTAGGCATCGAATGCATCGAGCGTTGTCTGGAAAATACTCCATTGGCTTGGAGAGACTTTTTGGGTACTAAATAAGATAGACTCCAACATTTCTATGATCTCAGTCAAAAAAGTCACCATGGCATTGTCAAGCACGAACTTAGCTATCTCTTCGACGACGAGTTCTATGGATGCTGCGACATCGGGGGAAGAATTGACTGCAACAATCAAAGTGTTCAAAGTACCTAATAATCCCGACGCCTGGTACTCCTTATCAAGGTCGAGGTTCCCAGAATCAGACGACTCCCTCTCCAAGCATTCAGAGGCAACCTTGATAAATTGGTGACCCAAGCTAGATGACAACTCCTGAGCATATGGAGCTAAATTACTCGAGAATTTTTCCACAAAAGAGTTCATAACACCAGTTAAGATCTCTGACTCAAATTTTTTGGACATATCCAATAATGTACTCATAAGCTGGGGTACCTGATCCGCAATGAAAGATGCCACTTTCTCATCTTCTACTAAAGTATTAAGAGCATCAATCGCAGTAAGTTGGATTGGAAATTGACTTTCATTCTGAAAACACCTGACAACTCCTTGAAATATATCCTGCAATATCAATTCGTCATTGTACTTACGAAAGAACATTGACAAAGTATCACAAGCTCTAGCAGTCAACCAAGGATAGCACACCATCGTCTCTGTGCTCATTTCTGGATTCACTAGATAATGCAAGACTTGGTCTAACTGTCCATGTACAGGAGACAGTTTCTTGTCGAGCTTGTGAGACAAAGTAGCCAAAATTCGAAGGGCACCTTCTGCTTCTTTCGCTACCTCTAAGTTTTGCCTATCAACATGTCTCTTATCACAAACGTTTCTGATAATAGTTAAAAGGCTACCAATTGTTTCGTTGAATTTTTTCTCTGCTAATCTGAACACAAGGTTTATCGAGGCGACGTCCGCTGTATTGGACTCACGATTTATATCGAAAAACCTTCTAATGTATTCTTCTGGATCATCTTCATAAAGCTCTATGGTATCATTGTTCGCACTAAGTGTAGGTAAAACGATATGTTCTAATACCGCATCTATTTTTTCCTGGAGCAAAGGCCAGTCAGGCGTCTCAACGAGTTGCTCTAAGAAAGAAATTAAATAATATAAAGTGTCCTCGGATAACCATATTTGTTTAGATGACCATTTCTCTATAATATTCCAATATGAATTCAAGATTTCGGGAACAAAATTTTGTAAAAACATTTTTGCAAATGGATTATCAGCTTTATCTCTCGTACTAAAGCCTCCCCCATGGCGCATTAGCATTCTATAGAAATTGCCGAAACACCACTTCACAGCTTTAATTCTAGGCAATGAGCTTCTTAAATCTAAGGAATCTTCTTTCAATACATAAGAAGGAAGTGGCCTCGAAATTATCTGCAATTGCAATGTGCTCCACTTACCTAAATTATCTGGTTGTTTCAAATAGGACTCCAAAGAAGAATATGTTGTGTACTTGAATACTTTTACAGTCAAGTACAACATTTCATCCGACACTTGTGAGTCATCATTACTGATGAGATTTTCTAACAAGACTTCTAAGGCAGGAAATATCTCCATTGTAATATCTTCTAGTACGGGATTACTCGAATTAGGTGACTCTAACCCCGTCCATCTATAATTCTTGGTGTATTCATAAAGACATAAGAGACCAGTGTACACATAGTCGATGTTGTTACCCTCACTAATAAGTTTTTTCATTAAAGGTATTAAAGCCTCCCATTTCTCAGCCCCTAAAATGTTATGCAATGCCGTTGTAACTTGCACTCTCAATTGGCTGTTTTTATAGATTTTTGTCAATGTGAGCACAATGTTGCCTCGAATAGTTTCTTTCTCTTCATTACCAATATACATATTATTGGGTTCTTTATTAGCTGGTAAAACCCAATAATTCACTACCCTGTTCTTAAATAAAATAGCAGCACTAATCTTCACTCCCAAAGGTACATCTTCTTCTACCATCAAGGAGAGAAGATAGGCTGTAAAGCCCGGATGAATTTCGTATTGATGCAATTCTTTCTCGCTCCGTTTCCGTACATCCAAGCTAGCATCCAACGTTCCTGCAAGCGACTTAAGAAGTATCTCTTTGTTCATCACTTTTAGCTTTCTGGTCTTAACTCTGCTTCATCGAAGATCGCGATAGTGTAAAAATTAAACCTGAAAAAATTTGGTTTTCTATGTATTCAACTAACACAAAATGAATATTTCATTAAGCATCAGAACACTTACAAGTTTTTGAACTTAAAATCGTCCCAATATTAAGTAGCATTTGTGTGCATTAATAGTGAGAGATGGTTGTAGGTAAAAAGACTCCTGCCTTCTCTAGCTCCATTTTGGAGTTATCTAAGGTAATGATATATCAGGATCTAGGTAGAGGGACAAACGTGCAAACACTTGTGGATCTTCATGTTTGATCATATTCACATAGTAATTCAGAGGAGGTTTTACAAATAACGAACTCTTAGATCCTCATGTCTACTTGTAATCACTAAATCGATGACTTATCTTCTTGAAAGGTGTAAGCTAAATTGGTATGTCCACTACCTACGTATCGAAGACCTTGAACCAGTTTTCATGCAATTTTGATAAAGATTTAGAAGTCAGAAAAGTATGATAATGGAGATCAAAGGGTACTATATTTTACCTGTTCATTTTCCGGGTTTGGAGCAGCCACATTACATCTTTTTCAAAAAACATGGCTCCAAAGAGAAAAAAGATAAAGAGCAAAGCCAAAGCGGTCAAGATACTTTCGAGGAAAGATCTATTTTTATGTTCAACCTACCCATGAATACAGACATGAGCTTGTTAAAGAAATACTTTCAGACAGTTGCTATTGGTGCTACCATAGAACTTTTTAACTATAGTTTCCTCTCGGATTGTAATGAAGACATGTGGATAGATCTCACAAAGTTGACTTCGGATCTTGAATATGACAAGGGAGATACGCAAGGAAAGGAAATTGGTAGTTTGCTTCCAAAAGGTTGTGGAATAGTAACCTTTGTCGATAAAGCAGCATTTCGTTTGGCATTTAGCTCCTTGAAAAGGCTATCTTCGTCATCACAAGTATCATATTGGCCCATAACCGAGACTAACAATTTTGGATCACAATATTTAATAAGGAAATGTAGAGACCGAATATTCGATAAGTACCAGTTGTCAGAGGAGGTGGCTCAGAGTCTTGTCGATTTTGAAAAAGCAGAAAGAGAATCCAAAGAACAGTTACAAAACCAGAGTCAAATTGTTGATGAAGATGGATTCACTCTTGTCGTCGGTTCGCATAGGAAGACCAAAGCTGGTATAATGGGGCAACAGAAGCTTGCAAGTACCGTCGAATCTGAGAAGGCGCAAAAGAAAATGAAGAGCAAGGAGAAGGAAGACTTTTATAGATTCCAATTAAGAGAACGAAAGAAGAACGAAATGAATGAACTTTTACGTAAATTCAAACTGGATCAGCAAAAAGTACAAGATATGAAGGAAAGAAGGCGTTTTAGACCATACTGATTATATATGTTGAATTAGGTGAGCTATTTTATAGATAATTTTAATTTAAGAAAGCGCGTTAATATTCACATTTGACAAAAGTCTATTATAATTATATCTGCGCTCCCATTAGAACTTAGAATGGCGAAGGACAATCAGGATACTTTTTATGGGGATATTGCGAACCAAATATATGAGAAGTATCTAGTTAACTCCTTTCAAATTACCAATCCCGATTTTAAAATACTATCTACTATAAGATATGATCCCAATTTAACCGAAATACCACCAGTATTGCCGCATCAAATGAGGAAAGAAAATATCTTCTTATTCGAGGAACATTACAATCGATTGATATTCACATTGGAATTTTTTAATTGCGTGTTGTACTCCCGGCCGGAGTTGTCTTTTGAGTTGACGCAAGATCATCTACTTGAAACGTTGTTTGAAGCTATCAAATCATCGGGGAAGAATACAGCCGAGCCTATGAAGATAAGACTACTTGTTTCTTGCGATGGAGATGTAAAAATTGAAGTAATGGCTACATCAGAGAGAATAAATCTTTTAGATGGTCTAACAGAAACAGGCGAGGTGTGGGATGTCTATTTTGACAAAGAAATGACACTCATATCACCCTTTACTTCTTTTAAAACGACAAATAGAAAAGTGTATATTGATGCCAGAGAGAGATCTTTACCGGGGATACGACCAGGAAAAGAGGAGGTTATCTTAATTAACACGCTGGAGCATCTTATGGAAGGATCAATCACCAACATTGCGGTCAAGAGAAAGAGAGACGGGAAATGGATTACTCCCCAGTTAAGTAGCGGCTGTCTATGCGGAGTGATGAGGCATTTTCTTTTAAGAAAAAATTATCTTGAAGAAGAAACAATAGCATTTCAGGATGTTGCTCCCAATAGTGAGGTTCTTTTATTCAATGGTGTTATTGGTGTGGTAAAAGGAAAAATTGTTAGTTAAATCTATGATGATTTTATTGGGTTAATGTTTGGATTTCTCCATCGCTAAAACCCATAATGTATAAAATGTCTAACAAGGAGTTAGTGTTTAGGCTACAGGGGGCAAGTTCTTGTACTTTGGGCTTTGCATTCCAAGCCACGCCAAAACCTGCAGTAGACATCATGGGCAAGTCATTGGCTCCATCGCCTACTGCAATTGCATCAGTTGTATCTATTTTATGTTTCTTGGCTATTTCGGAGAGAAGACTGGCTTTTTTCTCGCCATTAACTATTTCACTTTTCAAAGTGCCATCTAGTAAATTGTTGGAATCCGTTCCTAGTTGATTTGCAAATGCATAGTCTAATCCGAGGCTTTGTTTTACATACGTCGCTAACGGAAGAAAACCTCCTGAAAATACACCCGTAATACACCCTAATCTTGATAATGCTTTGCATAACTCTCTAGCACCCTTAGTGATCACTATCTTTTCCTTTAATTCTTCCCATATCCTCGTTGAATCGATACCTTTCAAAAGTAAGACTCTTTCTTCCAAAGATTGCGTAAAGTCTAGTTCCCCATTCATAGCTTTTTCTGTTATCCTAGCTATTTCCTTTTCTATATTAGCATATGCCGCAATGAGCTCAATAACTTCCTGATAAATTAAGGTAGAATCCATATCAAAGACAACGAGCTTCCTTGTCTTTCGACCAGCTTCTTTTTGTAAAATAATATCACAATTAGCCATAAAATTGAGTGGGCGATCTCTAATCCTCGATAATATATCTTCAGGTTTCTTTGTTTCTACTCTATAGTCGAAAACTTTTCCTGGCGAAAGTTCCTGCGTCAACTCAATCTCTATATGAAGTTCATTCTGCAAGAAATTTTCGAACTGTTTTAGACTGTCTTGTGACAAAGAGTCGGAATGAGCGATTATTGTCAAACAATAAAAGTCACTAATCATATTTCGTCGCCGATTTCTAGCGGCTCATGTACGATTTCGACTTTTCTTTTTTTTTTTTTTTTTTTTTTTTTTTTAATTATTATTATTATTATTTTAGATTTTGGTTTTTCCCTCCTTTTCGTATCTTGTGTTCTTCGCGTTGTGCGAACTCGAAGTCTACACAGCGTACTTTTTTTTTTTTGTTAAGCCTCTTCGCATAGTGTTCCTGTTCCCTATAATCTATGAGTCGTTGTACTCACTGCTTTTGATATTTGTAGAAATACGTATATGCTGAAATACATAAAATATTATGATTGTGCTTAATATTTTGTTTTCGCAGCCAAAAGAAAAAAGAAAAATCTTGTTCATTTTGCAATTATTATAGAAAAAACCTCTCAGGAAGATTAAATCAAGGTAACTTTTTTCATTCACTCACATAGAAATATTCTAAAGATTTCCGAAGAAAAGCTTTTGCTTCTATTACATTCCTTGAGATGATAGATATTTCTTCAAACGAATTCAACTGAGTATGGCTATAAGTTGATACATATATAGCAAGTTATAGGACTTGAAACAGAGCTATTTTATGCAACTGTTGCGAGAAAGCTCGAACTTCTCTACTGCTTTGTTGACAACGTAACTAAGTATTAGGATGTCGAGAATGTTCCTAGAATGCTTATAGTATGCTTAGTACATTGTAAGGGATTTTAACGAAGATAAAAAAAAAAAGGACAAAGAAAGAAAGTAAAAAGAAACAAGAAAGGCCAACACTTGTTATGCCTCATAGAAAATCCTTCTATTATCATAGTTGGTACGCGCGGCTCTGGATTTCCATACTATTGTTTTCCTCTAATAAACTCAACAAAAGTTGATATGATGGTCACTGACAATTTCAACAAAAATTGGAGAAATGTCGTTCAACACAAAATCAACTATATCCGCGAGTAATATTATATTTTATTCAAAGGCTTGGTAAGATGGCTAAAACTATCATTACTACTACAGCTTCTTCTAGATGTAAAGAAGCACCTGTTAGTGAGGCGCAGTTGAAGGAAATTTTACAATTGTATCCGGGGAATCTCGATGACAGTAACAGCTTAATTGAATACTTACTTCAGAGTTTACAAAAAAAGACCTCTAAACATAAGTTCTTGGTGCAAGCTAATAAGATTAAGTCTATTGGAGCTGTAGATTCAGAATTAACGGTTACATCTACTTTTGGAGCGGTATGGGAGCCGGAAAGAGATGGCTATGTCAGTCTTAAGATAGAAAAAGATGATAAGGAAACAGAAACATCGAAGAAACAAGATACAGAAGAAAGGGCAACGGAAAGCAGTAGAACTTTAAAGAGTAGCAAAACCGATTCCGCAGGGAAAGAACCCGAGACTTCTGACTCCACTGAAACATCTACAGAAAAACCCACTAATGAGTCTAATGAAAAACCAAGTAGAGAGTTCACCGAAAACGCAGCTCAAGAGCCTACTGAAAACCCCACGAGAGAGCTTAGTGACAAAAACGCTGAAGATCCTACCGAAAAACGTATCGAAGAGTCTGCTGAAGGACCTAGTGAAGAGCCTACTGAAAGACCTCGTGAAGACTCTACTAAAAGACCTAGTGAATACTCTACTGAAAGACCTAGTGAAGAGTCTCCTGAAAGACCGCTCGACGAGGTCACTGAAAAGAATACTGAAGGGCTGACAGAAAAACCTTCTGAAATCCCAAGTAAAAAAGCTACCGAATCTAAAGAAAAGACTCTTGAAGAATCTAAAAAGGAGTCTCCCGATAATGCTACTCAGAAGGAGGAACAATTCGATAGTATAGATAAGGACGTTGATGCGACTCTAGTGGCAATTTATTGGCTATATGTTAGCTAGTTTCGTTAGTGTCAAGTGAGTTCAAAAAGTTCTCCAACTTCGAATTGAAGTCGACGAACCTTTTATTCTTCGATAAATTTTCATCTAAGCAATTGTGTAGCAGGCTTAGGAAAGCCTTAGTATCACCATCAGTGTCAGGCAAAAAAGAGGAGTTATTTGTTGGTGTGTTCTTTACTTCAGTTTTCCCTATAGAATTTTTGCTACTTTTTTTGAAAAGATCAAATCTCTTCATATTTTGTCTCATCATTCTTTGCTCATTTTCTTCAGTAAACTTCTGAAAATCATTAAGATATTGATAATCCATATTATAACTGCTGGCTAAATCGTTATGATATTTTTCTAGCTCAAATAATTGTCTGTATTCAGCCAGAAGATATGTCTGTAAAAAATTTATGTGTCTCGTCAATCTATCATAATTCAAAATGTCAAAGTCTTCCGTATCTTGACGTGAACTATCAAGCATTGTGGAGGGTGGTGGAATTCCCGTTACTCTTAATTTTGAAAGGAAAGAGTTACTATTATGAGAGCTTGACCAACCATTTGCGAGAATTAGTTGCGCTTCCTGTAATTTCCTTATGTCATCAGTGCCTTTCCCGGAAACTCTCTTCTTTTCAATTGTCTTATTTATAGATATGGCCAAAATATGTTCTACAGAATTAAGAGATGCTTGGCTTAAAGGCTCCCAAAACCTGTCGATATATTTCCCAGGAATTCTCTTCTGTACCTTCAGTGTGTAGAAAGATGAGGGTTTCAAAGGGTCATCGACGCCGAAATTATGTCTTATCTTGTGCTTTAGTGACATTTCCTGGTTACTCCACTTCCCACTTCCTACTTGCTCCACCGCTCTTCCCAACCTATTATCAACTTTCAGGTTAGAAATTCCATCTTTGGTTTCTCTTTGTCTAGAATCCTTCTCCGAAGTGTACTCATTTTGCGCATCCTGCGCAGACGATTGTTCATAAATTTGATGTTCATCACTACTAGATAATTCTGGAATAGTTCTATCAGTATTAATATTGAAATCATCTCTGCTATAGCTTAATTGCATATTCCTCGGGATTCCCTGTTCTATTGGCATATCTCTATTTGATATCTCCTCGTCAGCCGTCAGTGAACTCGCGTCTGATAGTATGCTTTCTCTACGGTTTTCTCCCCCAGCGTCTTCGGAAGTTACATTAGTATCCCACCTAGAAGTTGAATAATCATGATCGGGATTCATGGTAGTCGCAAAATCTTCTCATTTACCATGCACAAACCAGTGATTATTGGAGAGTGTTAACACTTTATCAAAATAACGTTTTTTATCTATATGTTATATTATATATACATGTATCTTTTTTTTTTTTTTTTTTTTTTTTTTTTTTTTTTTTTTTTTTTTTTTTTTTTTTTTTTTTTTTTTTTTTAAATTATTATTTTTCTCTTCTACAGAAATGAAAATACACTATAAAATAAACTTCTCCTTAATAATTGACTCCAAAAATCTGCTAGCGTTATTCAAATTGCTTGTTGGAAGACCCAAGGCCTCTGAATACTTTGCCTGAAGGGTGTGCTCTATTTTGTTAATCTCTTTGGCATCGATATGGGACTTGTTAAAATTCGCGGCGACTTCAGCAAGACTCGATGAAGTAGCTGCTTGACTATCACCATCTTTTTTGAAATCATTCATATTATCATGCTCATTAGAGAAATCTTCGCTATCAAAAATTTTAAATAATCGTTTTTGCATCATGGACAAATCGTCGTCTTTTGGTATTAAGTTATTATAGACCCACTGACAGTATCTCTCCGTCTTAGCATCGGACCAATCAAGCAAATCTTTAAAATCTATTTCTTTGTCTGCAAAAGAAAACTGAGTATTAAGATCACGTCTATTAAGTATATCGAGCCATCTTTTATGGTCCAAATTGTTGAAATATATAAAGTAAATCTTGATGGACATGATATGCAATGCAGAAATAAATATGTCAGGAAATATTTTCACGTTGTTCTTCCACGAAATTTCGTAATTGAGGCCCAATTGTGAAGCCAAGTTCAAGAAAATGAAAAAAATCTCCGGAGTATTAGGTAATAGAAGTTCCTTAGCCAACATCTGAAGAGTCCAAGGATGAAAATAGCTTAGATTCAAGCCTATGGTCGTATCACAAGTAATTCTGTGATTGAGAAGGATTCTTTGATAAAGTTCGCCCTGCAATGGTAGTTGATATGGTTCTAATGATTTAAAGTAAAAAGAAGGTAGTTGCTCTAAAAAACTTTTTGGGATCAAATTCAAGCAGCGACTAAACGGTATGTCATTAAATCGTAAAGCTCTGATAATATCAGAAGTATAGACAGGTCCCTTTTTAAGTGTGACCATAGCCAAATAACTTATGCTAACTGTATCCAAGGCGTTAGGCATATTACTTTTATCTTCTTCATATTCATTCAAGCGCTTCAACCAATACAACTTTGCAACAACTTCTAGCTCATCTCGCTCATAAAAAAAAAGATTAGAACACGATTTCAACTGATTTCGCAACAATATCTGTAAACATCTCAAATATAACACTCTCGCATCTTCACCGTAAATTTTCTTACTCTTATCTTGTTTATCTCTATCTTGCCGATGTAATACAGTGAAAGCACCGTCTCTAACTTGGAGATTAAGACGCCTCGTAGGGACAAAGTTCTCATCATCTTCGAAGTTGGTTTCAAGGTTACCTTCCATTACATGGCCATACTGACAAATAGTCAACCCATCAGTGTGACGATAGAGACGACTATTACAGTTATCTATGCCGCATCTTGGCCCTCTGATCCATTGCGACATACTTCCATCTTCTACATCTGTCGAATACTTTTCTACTTTGCGATGCTCTTACTAGAACATAAGCCGATAACATGACACGGCACGTGACCACAATAAATATTTTGGAGCATACAACTTTTGTAGGCCCATCATGGGCTTACGAGCAATCTAGGAATCTTTCCTTTTATATGTCTAGAGTTACATAAAGGATATATCAGCCTTGTAGTTATATCTCATTGTATTAGCAGCCCAATGCTGGAAGAGCTTGGTAAGCAGTTTCGAGAAAAACCCTACCATAAGAATATATTTCTTTCACATAGAGGCCTTCGATTTCAGGGACAGCTTTACAATCGGTACCAGGGCAAGCAAGTGAAAAAAATAAAAGAATACAGAAATTGAATCTCTGGTAAAAAGTAAATTCTCTCTATTCGACGCCATGAAAGCCCAAAGGACGAACTGAGATTTACTTGAATGCTAATCACATGAACGCTGTGACTGTTAATGGTCTCCTTTTAAAATATTTGATAACATAATCTTTCTAACAAGATGACGTAAACATTTTTTTTTTCAGATGCACGCCTTTCTTTTTTCTCTTGATGAAAATTTTCAAGCATATTCTTAAGTATTGAAAGAGACTCCATAAAATAAAAGTGGAAGAGAATATGGTAAGCAATACGGTATGTTGATTGCGGATACTTTATTGTTACAGGAGCATGTTGTTTAGACTTTGAGGGAGATGATGATGTTCGTACTTTGAGAATAAGTTAATGTGCTGTCATTATGGTATGAGAATATGAATATGAGTTGTCTTGCAGGTTTTCGAACAACACTTAGATTATGCTCTTGTGCTTTTAAATACATAATACAGTTAAGATTAGACATGAATACTAACAGTCCTTAGAGTGATTCTGTTACCATTAGAACCCGTAAAGTCATTACCAACCCTTTGTTGGCAAGATTACAATTTGTCGTTGACGTTTTGCATCCATCAAGACCAAACGTCTCAAAGGATGAGTTACGTGAAAGATTGTCCCAAATCTACAAGACTGATAAAGAAACTGTTTCAGTTTTTGGTTTCAGAACTAAGTTTGGTGGTGGAAGATCTGTTGGCTTTGGTTTGATTTATCAATCCGTTGCTGACGCTAAGAAATTTGAGCCAACTTACAGATTAGTGAGATATGGTATGACTGAAAAGGTTGAAAAGGCGTCCAGACAACAAAGAAAACAAAAGAAGAACAGAGAGAAGAAGTTCTTCGGTACCCAACGTCGTGCTGCTAAGAAGGCGGCCAGAAGAAATGCTGAATAAAACCTTTAACATATATGCTAAATCGCCCAATTTTATATTATATTATAGCGGGATGCATCTTAATAAAATAAGCTTTGTATGCGTTTGAATATTCGTAGTATATACACGACCTCCTATAGTAGCTTACTAGATTTTTGTGTTATTTTTGCGTGCTAGACCCCATCGATATAGATCGGATAGACTACAAGAGAAGGGAGAGCATGTCAGAAAGAAAAGCCATTAATAAGTACTATCCACCAGACTGGGACCCATCTACATTTCCCAAAAAGAAAAAAGGCGGAAATAATAATATAAAGGTTCGTCTCATGGCACCTTTTTCGATGAGGTGTCTTACTTGCAACGAATATATAGCTGAAAGTAGAAAATTTAATGCTACAAAGGAGGTGACAAATGAGAAATACTTGAACTTTAAAGTAATACGATTTCATATAAGCTGTCCTGTCTGCAATAATGCTATTACTTTCAAAACGAGCCCCCAGACGGCCGGTTTTACCCCAGAAAATGGAGCTGTGAGGAACTATGAACCGGATACTAAAATTACGATCAACGTGAAAGACCGACCCGAAACAGAAGGGGAGGTACTCGAGAGATTGGAAAATGAAGCAAAGGAAAATCAAATGTTCCAGGTCCAAAAAGAAAAACGGAAGAAAGACAAATTTTGGCAATTTCAGAGAAATCTAAAAGACGAAGAAGGTGATATAATGGAAAATCTTGAGAAGAAGTTACGGGACCAGCTGAGACAACAGGAATTGGCAGAAGAACTTGAAAGTTTGCAGACAAAAAAGATTAAGCTATCGGCAAACGGTAAGGGAGAGAACGCTTTACGAGACGCTCAAGAAAGGATAAAAACAAGTAAACAAGATGAAATAGAAAACGAGGAGGAGAAGCTTACAGAGGCTAGCCGAAATTTTAAACATCAGACTAACAAAAACGATTCATTTAAATCGAACAAAGAAGCTCAACTATTTAGTAATCGAGCTAATAAGACTATACTTGTGAAGAAGCATCCACGGTCAACAAAAACAACCCTCGAATCCCAACCAGAATATAATACCCAAAAACATTCCCAAAACTTTGTGGGCTATTCCTCTTCAGACGAAGAATGATACCAGGAAAAGGGTCTGAGCTTGGGCAAAAAAAAAAAAAAATGACATTTCACAGTGTTTTAATAATATCATTCATAAGTAAAATCACTGACGCACCCTATTACCTGAACTGGAGGAGGATTAGAATTATGAAAGTTATCTCTAACTTTCTCAAGTTCTGTCACTAAAGCATTGACTTTATGTTTGTCCAAATCCTTTCTACACATGCATACTCCTTTAACATAGTCAACCGAACAAAAATAGAAAGACGGCAAAATATCATTTTCCCATATTTGGGGAATAAAATGCATGGGATCTTCGCAGGTTCCAAGATCTCCTAAAAATTCTATAGCTCTCAAACTGTTAACCAAATAAGCAGAATCCTTTCTTGTAAACAAATGTTGCAACCCACCGTAAAAGATAGACACATCCCTTCCTATAGCTTCGCCAAAGGATTTATACTTTTTCACCTCAGAAGGTTCGATCCTCTTTCCACTTCCGTGTAAAACATTCTCATAACCAATACGAATATAAGAAAAAATAAACGTATCCAACAATAACGCAAAAGTGCACAGATAGATATCGTAAGACGCATAACTTCTCAATTCTTCCATGTACTCGCTAAGAGTTTCCACAATTTTATGTGCAATAGAAGGCTCTGTGGATTTTTGACCACCACTATCATACCAAGATTTTGTGAACACATAAGACAAAGCAGGATATAAATCGTTGATAATGATGTCGATAATGGCCCTGATTACTTGCGCATTTAACTCAGTGCTAGGATTTAAAGTAGCATCAAAAGCTTCTTGAACTCTACCCTGATACTTTGGATGTACTTTGCTCTTGTAGTTAGGTAGAAACTTGTCCTGCAACCTATCTGTATTGATTTCATAAGTATTACCCAATGCAGTCAAATACTCCACTATACCGGGTTTTGAAATACTGGCTAATTCTTCAGGAGATGTATTATCTAGATCCACAGGCGGAGGTGGAATTTTGCGTCTAAATAGACGACTGACTTTACTTTGACGAACTAGGAATCGTTCGTTGTTATAGATCGACATGTAACGATCAAATTCATCTTCTACTATTTGCTTGTAATTAAAAATTCTTTTCAAATAACAAGATGACCAATTCTCAATCACTCCAACTAGTATTGCCCCATACCCAGATTCAACTGCCACATCTGCTTGCTCCTTAAACATAGTCAACGTTACTTTAAAGTCCGGTAGAACATAAACATCACCATCAATTTCCATTGTAATAGGCTCATCATTTGCATCTTCATCTTCGAAAACTTGCTTGTAAGTGTAAACGTCTGGTGGGATATCACGCTCGATGAGTGCCTGCAGTTCTTGATTTATAAGATTATCATTCCATTCTACCATCTTCGTGATAATGACCTTCAAATAGTCATCAAGGACAACCTGCTTTAGGTCGTCCCCAATAATGGTCAATTCTTTTTGGCCTTTGTTCGCTTTTGAACGACCATCTGAATGTAATGAGGCAATAAACTTACTGTAATGAGTATCATAAACTAAAACCCTCAATAAATCTTCTGCAGGTGGCTCTCCTTTAAGAATATCTACGGTAAAGCCATGTAAATTATTATAGTACACATTTTGAATAAAGTCCCCAATATTCCATTGCGGAGGGAAACAGCTAGAGAATGAGTAATTAACGAAGACCAATTCATCTTCTAGCCAGGCCAAGTTGTCAAAAACGAAAATAGGTTCTTCTCTAAAGTGCTCAACGCATTTTTGAAAGGTATCCAGGATACTTTGTTCTAACTTATTAAAGAAAAACTTTTGATAATTGCGAACTCTACCTCGAAAGCTCGAATAATCAATTGAAGATGCATTTTTTTTTTCAACAAACCCCAATTTATTCATCAAGCTACATTTCAAATCCTCGATGGACTCAAATTCTATTATTTTTATTAATTTAAAAACTAGTTCCAGGTTGTTTTCTTTCAAAGCTTCCGTCAAACTAAAGATAACCTCACTTAGCAATTCATCAAATTTCTTGACGGTGTTTTTCAAGGGAAATAAAACCTTGGAGACGATAGATTTTAAATCATCCGATAAATTCTCGGAAAGAAGTAAGAAATAGTCTTCCATGTTACGGGCCTGCGTTAGGTTATAATGAATCCAGAAGAAATTGTGCATTGGATACGACAAGTCCTCCCTTATAAGCTGGTGCTCTTCATCTATAAGTTGGTTAATGGGTTCCAAAAAAGCTTTAAACCTCGAGATGTCCTTATACAATCTTTGCACATGAATGAAATACTGATTTACATTGGTCATAGTTCGAATGGTATCGAACTGTACAGCTCCCATAACTGATTCCTCATAAATTTGATTAATTTTACCTATGTTTGACTTTAAATAGTTAAGCTTACCTCCAGAGGTTTCTAGCTTTGCCATGTCATTCATAATAGACTCCACTTGTCTTTGGGAAGCAATACTTAAGCTTTTGTCTAGTGAAGTCTTCTCCCTCTCGAATTGCTGTCGAATGGACGAAATCTTAACTAAATCATCCTCGAGCTTTATCAAATGCGCTACCTTAGAAGCTGCTGCATCGCTCATTTTCAAGATGCTTAAATGGCTACCTAAATATACTCGCAGTCGAACTACCTACTAGTCGGAATGTTGATTAATCAAAATCCTGTATATAATACTACACATTTAAATCCAACTTCGCCTACCGTTCACAGGTTCACTCATGTTGTCCATCTAAATCCTTGAACTTGCACACAGAGGAAATACAAGTCTCCACAATTTCAAAATTGCAAACATTTACCTTCACGTATGGTTGCTCCTTGTTTTTATTTCTCTTCTTTTTTTTATTTTTTATTTTTTTTTTTTTGTCACCTTTAGGTATGATGTCCTCTTTTATTGGAAGCGTTGCCCAGGTGGTAATGATTATATCTTCTTCCACCACCACTGCCGTGCCCTTGGTAGTAATTACTTGAGGCATGGTTACCCATATGATGCCTATTATTCGCATAAGGACTCCCAACTAACATCATATTGGAATTAACGGGACTTGCACCCTTTACAAAATTTGCCTGGGGCATCATATAACCACCAGCTGCGAAAGGCAGCTTATCAGGAGATGGCATACCCATGGGTGTCGGCGGCACACCCATCTGCATTGCACCAGCAATTTGCTGTTGACGATACATCCATGCCGCTTGTAATTGTTGTTGTTGCATTTGTGCTGCCACTGCTGCTGAAGCTGCTGGAACCTGATGATGATTGTAAGGAGACATGTTAAAGTTAGGATCTGAAGGATTACTTGGAAGAGGAGAATAACTTTGATAGCCGGAACCTGGACCTCCCATAATAGGGCTTGGAACAAACCCCATAGGAGCACCTGGAAACATTGGCACAGCCGTAGTACTGGCTTGGGGGGATGGCAAAAGTGAGTGATAAGATTCATCAACCGTGAAATTCCAAGTTGGCGGTGTCTGGTAAGTTTTTTCAAATAGCACGGGGGATTGAGAGTCTTCAAACTTCTTTTTTGTGGTCAGAAGTATGCTGAATGATTTCTTGAACTGTTCAGCTTTCTCCTTTTGTGACTCCCCTGTAGGTACTCTATGTGGACCACCAAAAAATTCAGCAGGAGATATTTGATGATAGTATTTAGAGCCTGTCCTTGATCCACCTCCATTGGTGAAAGGTCTAGGATTACTAAACCTTGGGGAAGGATTATTTGAAACTCTCGAATAACTAGTCTTAGGAATATTCGGTGATACCTGACTATGTTTTCCGGAAGGAGTAAAAGCAGCAGCCTTTGGATTAAGCTTGAAGGCTGGTTTGTTTCCCTCTGCCTTCTTCTGATGAGGTGAATTTTGATTTTGGCCTGCTTTTGGACTATGGTTAGTCCCCGTCTCTCTTGTTTCATAAAAGGTTTTGCTCTCCTGATCTTTCTGATTTTTAGATTGTTGCTCTCCTTGTCTTTTTACAATCTCATCCTGCTTAATTTTGTCCTTCGCTAAAATTGGCAATAAATCATTTGGCATCTTATGAGGTACTTTAAAAGTTGCACTAAATTCACGCAAAGAATTTATCTCGCTCTGAGCATTTAGCCTAAATAAGTCATTCTGATTAGATACATGAGACTTGGGGGACGTAGAGTCTGGTATCTTCATGTTGGATTTCACCAGTTTCTCTTCATTTGCTTTCTGTGTTTGCTTTTCGCCTCCTTTGGTCGAGTCAGTAACAGAGCTAGAAACGATTGCAGGATCGTTATGAACCTCAGACGCCTCATTTTTTGTAATCGAGCTCTTTGAAGACATATTTTTATTTTTAGAATCACTTGCATTTTTCAAAGCAGCCATTATCCCATCACCTCTTCTGTCCACACCAGAATATTTATCTTCTTCGTCAATACCACTATCATCTACCTGAATTCCCCGCTCTTCAAGAATATGAACGTTGCTACTGCCTTCTTGCTCTATTTCCTTTGCTATTTGTTCAGCTTTCTCAACTTTTTCCTTAAAATCCGGGGCCAGAGTATTTATCCTAGTAGTATAGAAATGCTCATCATAGCTTGATTCAACCCCAAATTTTTCCTCGTTTACTTTAAACTGATCCCATCCCTCAAAATTATTAGATTCATCTTCTAAGCTCATCTCCAAAGCACTCGTGTCCGGAATCCATTTTTGGAGTACCCTTTCCTTTGAAGGGCCCCTCGAAGAGATATCACTATCTATCTTGAATGGACTTCCTTCCTTATGCCTTGTTTGTCTTTCTTGTAGGGACCCCAGATCGGCAATTTCCGAGACCTGAGACAGAGGTTTTCTTTTCGTTTCATTCAAATCGACATTCAAAACCTCTAACTCAATCAAGTCCTTGGCTTGAATTACCAATTTCAGTGGAAGGTCATTTTCATTGTCCATGTTACTTTTTTCATTTATCAATGGTTTGGACAAAATTTCCGGATTCTGCAAGACAACCGATAAAGGAGAAGTTGGATTATTATTAGAGGAAACATCTGCGCTCAACAAGATTCCTCCATAACGACACCCGGATGTTATTGTTACAGCACATTTTTTACCGATAGATTTTGCTATTAAAAACAATAGCTTATCGTCCCCTACAAAGTCCGACTTCGAGGTTTCCTGCTTTGACTGTGTATTGCTGCCATTGTTTCCGCCAGAATAACTATTACTAGGACGTGAATTATAGCGGCGATGACTTATTTTAGAGCTACCGCTACCTGTACTATGACCAGTATTCTGTGGATTACTTTGACCATTCATAATGGTTCGAAACACGTACTCTATTCAGTGGTGTTTGTCAAATGAATTAAAATAATAATTAAAAAAAAAAAGCACTTCGCTAACCCTCAAATGACAATCCTCAATTTTTCATAGAAATATGACTGTCTGAATCTTTATGATGTGCTAGCCTTCCTCTAATGCTTACTACCACGTATTATGTTGGTCTTAAAGCTTCCTTTTGAATTGTTCGTAAAAAGGACACAAAGAAAGACCAAATAACAATTGTCAATTTTTCAAATAAGGTCTCAGGCAAGGTCGAAGATTGTAAAGTTAGCCAATATCTCCAGTCCCTATGTTATCTTATCTAGGAGGTCTAATAGAGTATATATTTAACCGTTGGTGATTAAACAAGTTCATTAAACCCACGCCCAATTCAGAAACCAAAAACCGGGTTACCCTTTATATATACTCTCTATTTATCTTCGCCTACAAGAAGTGAGCAACATTATTTTATCTATTAGATTTTAATTACTTTACATCACGACATTAAAGTCATAGCACCACAAATTTCGCCTATTCCGGAAATGAAGTTAACACTCTCAACAACTGAGTTCCAGTAGAGCGATACGAATTCCCTTAGAAATTTCAAATCTTGCTCAGAATATGGATCGAGTCCCATCTCTTTAATATCCTGGAAAGTTATTTCGATAACAATTTTTCTATTCTCGGGCACGATGCTCTCAGATTCTGTATGTAAAGACTCTGCTTCATCTTTTAGAGATTCTTGTACTATATCGTTGATCATATAGAACCATCTCCAAGTTGTAGCATGAAAATATGAAACCACGTCAACATTGCGCAAAAATTTATCTCTCAAAACGCTGTCCTTATTTGAACTATCTAAAGTGGATAAGTTTTCGGCTTCTTCTACCTCCACCTCCAGATATGGATTCAGACTTGATATATTATTATTATTTTGTGACTCCATGCAATCAGATGTAGAACCAGCATTGGCTAACCATGAGAATGCCGACCAAATGTACTCAGTCCAAGGGACAGGGCACGAAGCCTTCTTCAGCCACCAAGAGGGTTCGTCGAACATAGAGGTCAGATCTTTAGATGTAGACGTTCGAAACCATGACTTTGCAGCCGATAGAAACGACTCATTAGTTCTGCCTGATGCCGCATCATCAGAATCTCTAGTGCTAAAGCCATGTAACTCCTTGTATATACATTTGAACTTATTGTAATCCTTATAGGTGGCCCTCACGCCCTTGCTCGATAGCTCTAAAGGGTTCCTCATACTCCCATTTAAGTCATCTGAACTAAGAATGAAAGGGCATTCATTGTCATAATCGGGGAGAAATATACCGTAATCAAACACATCTGCTTGATACATCAAAATGTCATCATTGGTTGAAGCTATAGTGGCCTTTTCCTCTAACAAAGGACTACCTAGGTCGTTCAAACCTATGTTGTAAATGGGTCGCGATTCCACTATACTTCGTAGGGTTAAAGGCCTTGCTCTTTTTGGAACCAACGAGAGCAACGATAACAAATAAGTGAACGACGCCAGAGCAAAATTATCTATTTTGCTATGTGCCTTGTGAAATATAATAACTCTTTTCCTTAATAATGCCTGTTTGTATAAAGTAAAAACCAACGGACCTAATGTCTCAAACATTACATCCAACTGCCTTAATAAATGCAAGTCAATACTTTTTGATGGTCTGTCAATGGTCAACTCTTTGCTAGAAAGATTACTAAATAAGCACTCAAAAATAGACATATCGTCATAGTTCAGCTGAAGTAGGAAATTTTTCAAAGCTGAATCTAGATCACTCACATATTCCCAACCATTACAAATGTATTCGTTAAATGTACAAATGTTATTACTCGACGGCTTACAAAGTATCCCTAAAGAATACATTTTAACATTATTCCTTTCCCCAGTATTACTATTCTCATCTCCTGTTCCTGTTATCCTCTGTCGATATCTCCCTAGACCATAGTAAATGCTATTTCCGCTTACCTGGGAAATCAATATAGTGTCATTCTCTTTATCCTGAAGTCCTGAAGGCAATACCTTATACTCTACTCCACTCAAGTCTAGGTCTTCAGACGTTTTACTCCAAACCAATTTATATCCATATTTAACATCAAAATGTATGAGGAAAAGAGCTACTACACTTGCTGGTCTATAGGATAAGTAATCTGTCTCCATTGTTCTCAATGAACGCAATTCATTCGTGACTCAAATAGTCTCCCAACTTAGTATTTCACTACTTTTATTTTCAAACTTCTGTTATGCTTTTCGCACTGTTGATATTGTACACTACATCTATTGTATTATCTTTAATCTCATTAACGTATGCCATTTGCAAGGTGTATTGGATTCGAGGCCCAGAATGACATCTTCAACTATTCTAAATAATTAGAAAAGTAGTCCCATTTATTCGTGCTATTTATTGTCTTTCTAAACAAAAATTTAAGTTGCACACATAAAGGAGTACTAAATTTAAAATTTGAATTCCCAGATTCAAGTATTAACTTATCGTCCTTGGTACTCTATTATATCTTGATAATTTACTAATTAAAGTAAGAACTAGAAAAAAAAGTTTTCAATGAATTGCTGTCTTGGACGAGGCAGTACGAGACAGATGTTGAATTTCGAAGAAAAAGTGACTACCTTAATCAGCTTTGGTAGTATCCTCTCATTCTCAAAATGAAATTTACCACAACAGCGATAAGTAAAAAGAAACATAACATTGTAGGTCCGAATCTATCATCATAAGGTCCCGTTCCTCTCAATCTGATGGCTTGTGCTCTCCAATGATAGGTTATTAAAGCATAAATCATAGTAAACATAGAGATAAATGTGAACAAACCGGCAGAAACCCTGCCTATGGCATCACCAAAGTTAAGCAACCCAATGCCCAATGATCCCAAGATCACCGTAAAATTTAACCAAGACAAAAAAGTCCTCTCGTTCGCGAAAAACACCTTTGGCTCGACCCTCGATGGGATAGCAATCTTCTTGTTCTGCGTTGACATCTCTGATATACAAATTCCAAGAAGTAAGAGTTTTTTATGAAGTAATGCACACTCGCATTAATACTTCTATTCAAACTCCTATGAAGTAGTCGAAAAAAAAAATAAAATGGTAGCACGTGCTCTTCTTTAAGCCGCTATAGAAGCTGGTATCTACATCAAAAAAAAAAAAAAAAAAAAAAAAAAAAAGAAAAAAAGAAAAAAAAGTCTAAAAATGCTCTCTCTATATGGTATTAAATACACACAGACACCCACACAGACATTCTAGGTAAATAAATCAGACTGATTCCAATTGGCCATACTCCTTTTCTAAAACCTTATATAATTTTTTGCTCTTCCCAATTCCATGTCTTCGAATATGCCTTTTATAGACTGACGTCAAATATCGAAACCAGGACTCTTCGCACACCAAGGTCAATATCAAATTCCCAATCGCAACCAGTATCAAAATAACGTAAAAAAAACTCGAAAGGTTAGTCAATTGTGTGTATGCACCCCAAGACGAATTCTCATCTATAAAAAATAGAAGCAAAGAAACGCCGGTCAGAGCGGCTAAATTAATTAGGAAAGCATAGTTTTTCACAAAAGGTTCTCTGTATGGAGTCCCAGTATTGAAAGCAACTGACATTATAATATATTGAAAATTTGAGTATAAGAATAACACCGTGTTATCTGTGGATCTTACCAAGTCATCACCACCTGGGACAGGGGCTTTATAGTATGGCTGGAGTTGAGCGATAGACCATACGAATGTCTGAAACGCTGCAAGGATTAAAATGTGTCCACAAAGAGAAATTAATATCTTGGGTGATACAAGATTAGCTGTAGGTTTCTTGCGAACAATGGAGTGGTAAGGTTTCGACCATGACATGAAAAGTGCCAAAGGCAAAATCAAAAACATGTCAATATATAAAAATTGGAAGTCACCTAAATTCGTACCCCTCTTGTACAATATCGTTACTGACACAAACTGTATGGCTGAATATGACGACATGTACTTAAAACACGAAAAACTTGTCACTAAACATGCTCTTCCTTCACGAATTACATCCAATACGCAAGATATCTCGAACTTCTTTGAAGTAAAAGGAGCAGCAACCGACGCTTCCGCTTCTGACAATGAGATACCGACATCAGCACCTTTCAACGCACCACAGTCATTTGCTCCGTCCCCGCAGAAGCTTACTGTGTAATCAAGTTTTTGAAGTTGCTCAACTAGCTCATGTTTTTCATCTGGCGACATCCGACTATAAACGTCACACTTCAAAAGAAGCTGTTGAAAAACATGCTCATCCTTGATCTCAGTTAGTAGATATCGGAATACATCACCAGTAATAGCTAGTCTATAATCACCGACTAGGTAATTGTTAGTTACCAGTTGATGACTAGGGTCTAAGGGCTTAAGGGTAACCAGATCCAATAATAAATCAGGATTGCTAATTTCTTCCCATATTAAATTTGTCTCATTATGGCCGTCAGCAAAGTTAGGAACATAGATATGTTGAACCTCCTGATCAAATATACCACAGTCCCTGGCTACACTCACTGCTGTTAACAAGTTATCTCCTGTGCACATAATAGTTCTAATACTTGCAGATTTGATTGTTTCTAATGTCTTCCTTGTGTCTTTTTTTATTTTGTTTTCAAACACAATAAACCCACTAAAGACTAAATCATTTTCAATATATTGCCTTGGTGTAGGACTAGTGTCATCCTCTAATACTTTCTGTGCTAATGCAATGACTCTATACCCGTGATGCGTATAGTAGTGAAGAACCTCCTCATAATTAAGAGGAACGGTCTCAGGACGACATATGTCAAGCAAAGCTTCAGGCGCCCCCTTGGTAAAAATTATATTCTTGTCATTCATATCCGCTACCTGAACCGACATCCTCCTTAGAGAAGAAACAAATTCGAATTCCCTTATTATTTTAAACCCTTCACTTTCATATTTTGGAAAAACCATCGAATTAGAATTGTTAAAGTCTTCCCTAAAGTGCCATTTACTAAATTCAAACATTTTAAGATCTAGAGGATCTCCCATCAATTCTTCGTCAATAAGCCTCAAAGAATGACATGTGGCAAGTCCACCCACAAATAGCTTCGCTCTATCATTTCCATTAGACGTTTGACTGTCGGTATTCAAAAACTTGATATCACTTACTAATTCCTCAAATATAATTTCCTTCCTACCGCTGGCATTATTCGCCAAATGTACACCCAACACATCTAACCCGTCCTCGGTTAGGGTCCCCGTTTTATCGAAGCACATGGCATCCACTTTTCCTCCAACGTTTATTCTTGTTGGAGCAACACAAAAGATCAGCTCCTTCTTTAATCTATTAATAGCAAACGTTTGTCCAATGGTCAACGTTGCTGGTAGTGCTGGTGGAACAATAATAGTAATTAAGTCCAAAGCCCGAAGAATCATTATTTTTTTCAGAACACCTAACTTTATAAAATTATAAGCAGAATAAATGAAACCAATAAGTGCAATTAAGGCCATGAATCCAATATACCTAAAAGAATCTCGATAAAATTTGAACCCAATAGGTCTAGGGAAAAGCATCGATCTTACCAAAGAACCTTTTGTAGTATTGAAGCCCGTTTTCACCACTAATGCAGTCACTGGTTCATCGTTAGAACTTCTCATCTTTAGCAACCTTGTGCCGTTGTAAAGTAACGACTTAGCAAGAAGCGGCGAGGTAAAGTCTTCTGTTAAAAATTGAAGCGTTTCAGGAGTGGCCTTCACTTTCAGAACAGGAACACTTTCTCCAGTTAGCATGGACTCATTGACAACACATTCGCCATTTACAAGTAAAGCATCGCATGGCAATATGTTCAAGGAAGGGTCCGCTTCAAATAAATCTCCTGGAACCAAATCTGTAGAGTCTACTTGTTTCCAAAAGCCATTTCTCCATACTCTTACGTCACATGTGTACCTTGACATTTGCTGCAATCTTTTAATTGTTGTCTTCGTCTCGTATAAAGTGTTCACTATCGAGACAGCTGAAATCAAGAAAATGCAAGCAGCATAATTAACATAATCATCTGCGAGCCATAATAAAATCGAAAATACTTGAAATATATAAAAGGGATGAAGAACTTCATCCACAAGAAGCTGAATAATAGATTTTTCTTCTAGTTCGATACTATTTGAACCGAAAATATTCATCCTTCTATCATGCAAAGTCTGGCTTAACCCTTCCTTTGTGTCCTTGAAATTAAGCCACCTGCAATCATACCAATTACTATTCGTTTTAAAAATATCTTCCACTGGATTGTAAAAAAACTTTAGGTATCGATAATTAAAAGTTATCATATAGGGTATAACTGGGTCAGCATCTTTGTTTTTGAGCCTAACGTCTTCTGTGGAATAAAAATTCTTATCGTACCCGTTCTCAAACTTCGTTACCACTAAGAAATTAGAAAGTCTCTCGTTAAAACGTTGTTTGTGTAAACTAACAACAGATAACTCCCCATGTTCGTTCTCTATCACACACCACTCGGCCTTTCCTAATGGTGATTTGTTACCTCTAAAACCGATTTCCAATTTCGGAAACCATCTTAAAAGAAGATATCCAAATCCAAAGGTGACTAAACATATTACGCTGTACAAAACCTTCTTCCAGAAGCAGTTTTTGTATCCTGCAATTCCTATCACTAAGTCTTCTTCCGCCAAGTAATACCTCTGGTAAACTAAACTTGGAGAAAATTGCCTCGCACTCTCCTCTACACTCTCACGCGTAAGACTAATACCACTATCTTTGTCGGAATCTTCGGTGCTACCTCTCCTTGAACGCTCATGATAGGAAGGTGTAGCCGAAGATATTCTACCATACATATTATACTGCTCGATTGAGTCTGCGAGAGACGACTCGCGTTCAACATGTTCTTCATTATGTCCCCTTGGACTTATAAGGAGGCTTTCCGTGCTTTGATCGTCGTCAACGTAGTTATTAACAGAATATTCCCAGTCAGTATTATAATCGACAGGATCATCGGGATTCTCAAGAGTGGAACCACCTGGTGCCATTTCTAGATCATTTACAGAGAAAAACCGAAAACCCGCGTGTTTTTTCAAGCTGTCGTTTGAAGCTATTGACTCGTCGTCATTTTCTATTGTCCTTCTGCTATCCTGCGGTTCAATCAATGGTGACGTTTCCCTCGAGATACCAGACACTTTGCGATTACGGTGATCTCTAAGTGAATGTGGATAATGAAGAGACGTTATAGAAGAAGGTATAACCTCTGATGCCGCACCAGCGTACACCTCGCTGTTGTTGTTCTCTTCTGCTAAGGCGCTCGCACTCGATCTGGAGGAAAAACTAGAGCTTCTCCGTGTGCGTCCAGAAATGTTGGAGTGCCTTCTTTCGTCCCTAATGTATGACATTTTAACCAACACTTGGAATGACCCCGAAGTCTCTTGAACTAGGTCTTCCTTTGCAAGAAAAAAAAAAAAAAAGAAACGGATGTGCTCACTGATAAGCAAGTATCATCGGAAGACATGCACGTGATGTACATTTCAACTTATCCAAACTTTAGAGGGACTTATGCCTAGCGGATGCAATCATGACATTGAAATTAAAATTAAAAGTCCCGGACGGAACAAGTAAGGGCAGGACGGAAGAAACCAAAGATGACAAGACATCTAATATTGAGAGTCTAAAAGCAAAAATTCCGAGTGGTAGAGTCAAAAAAGAGACAAAAAAGGAAAAAGTTGAAACCTCACAATCGAAATTGAAACTCAATTTGACAAAGGACAAAGAGAGTAACAAATCGGCAGGTATTAATAATATTCCCGTTCCTAAATCATCTGTACCAAAGGTAAGAATAAAGCCTGCTAGGATACCAGGGGAAGGATATGATTCTGAGGCACCAGATTTGGAGGATGATCCTCTTATAGAACACGGTATTGCAATAAAATTTTTAAATGACGAAAATTTGGATTTTGTTCACAATGCAGTCGATTCTGGTGACCTTAGCGGAGTTAATATAAAATGGCTAACAAAAGACAAGGCAGTAGTAAGCATAAATGGAACCTTGTATCTGTCTAGATTAGTGGATTTGCCAACCATTACGGAATTGTATAAAACGATTGATAAAAAAAATATCTTTAAAACAATCGACCTTTGTCAGGTTTTGCTTGTTATAGGTAAAGTGCATCCTTCTGAGTTGAGTCTAGAGAGGGATTTCGAAATACCTGAGGAGTACCAATTCCGGCATCCAATATATTCCATCTCCCCTAGGGGTGACCTTAAACCAAGGAATATAGTATCACGGAATGGACTTTCTTATCCTCTCACGGATCCTTTCAGGCGTTTTAAGCCTCGCAGATTAAACCACAGGGTGGTAGATGATATTGAAGCCGCTGTGGACGATATGGTGCGACTAGATGAGAAGGCGGAGAAATCTCATTTTCAACTTATCGATTTAAAGAAGCAGTCTTCTGGTGGTCGTAAATATGATAATGCAAGTGGGACCCACTCGGAAAGGACAACCCCATCTCCAGCGCCCCCACAAGTGAGGACGCCTTTGTATAATGAGCAAGTCGAAGATATCCATCAAATTCGTCAAGATGATGCTAAGTTAGAAGAGGTTGACTTGGAGGATGAGCTAGCAAAAGCACTTGAAAACGATGACAATTTAAATAGCGATCTCCTCCTAAATGAGAACAATAATATGTTAGTGGAAACAACTGGTGATATTCATGGTAAGCAAGTTGCTGAAGTTGAAGCACAGATCGAGGAGCCCGACGAGGAAGATGACGAAGAAGATGATGACGACGAAGAAGAAGATGACGACGAAGATATTAATGATTACCAAGATAACGATCAACCAAACGAGAGCAAACATTTGGTAAAGAAGTTAGAAGAGGAAATAGCTGATTTAGAAAGTGCGGTGGAGGTCCATAGAAAAGGGCTAGCATCCGCAACGCATAAAATGATGAAAATGAAATTCCAGACGGGGTATAATACACTAAAGGCTTCTTTGGATAGTAAAAAAAGAGAAATTGCGAAAATAATGAATGAGCAAGCCAACACGGGTAACAAACCCTCCGAAGGAAATGATGGTACAGAGAAAGCTTCCCGAAATCAGAATTATGAACACTCAAATGAACTTGGCTCAGGTGATTACGAGGACGATGATAATGATGAAGGCATTGACGATTTATTTTAAAATTTCACGACATTGTCTCGATGTCTCCTCGACTCATCGCGCGTAGAATTGAAAATAACCTGAATAGTTGATATAGAATAATTATAGCACTTTTTTTTATTGTTTAGGAGGCTCTTTTGCTTACACTGATAACTCTTCGGTAGGTTAGAGTTCGATAAGGACATATTTATTTCCATTAATTTTCAAACTAAGGGAAAAAGACGCACACACATTGTTTTTTTTAAGTCTTGAACAATGTCTACGAATTCCATCAAGCTATTGACTAGTGATCTCAATAGGAATTTAGCTGAGCTAGTAGCAAAACGCTTAGGCTTGCGTTTGACTCCTTGCGAGATGAAGCGCGATAGTAATGGAGAGGTCCAGTTTTTTATTGGGGAATCAGTGAGAGATGAGGATAGCTTCATCATCTATCCTATTGGATCCGGTCTTGTTAATGACAGAATAATAGAATTACTTATTATGATAAATGCCTGTAAGACTGCTAGTGCAAGAAGGATTACTGTGGTGTTACCTAACTTTCCTTACGCTAGACAAGACAGGAAGGACAAGTCAAGGGCTCCAATCACAGCAAAGCTTATGGCTGACATGTTGACTACAGCTGGGTGTGACCACGTAATCACTATGGATTTACACGCATCGCAGATTCAAGGCTTTTTCGACGTGCCTGTCGACAATCTCTACGCAGAACCTAGCGTAGTTAGATATATTAAAGAGACAATCAATTATAGGGATGCAATAATAATATCCCCTGACGCTGGTGGCGCAAAAAGAGCTGCTGGGTTAGCCGATAGGCTTGACTTGAATTTTGCTTTGATTCACAAGGAAAGAGCAAAAGCGAACGAAGTTTCAAGGATGGTCTTGGTAGGTAATGTAACCAACAAGATTTGTATTATTGTAGATGACATGGCTGACACTTGTGGTACTCTAGCCAAGGCAGCCGATGTGTTGTTGGACAATGGAGCAAGGGAAGTTATGGCGATAGTTACTCATGGGATCTTATCTGGTAATGCGATAAAAAATATTAACAACTCCAGGTTATCCAAACTTGTCTGCACTAACACCGTTCCTTATGATGAGAACAAAAGAAAGCTATGTCCCAAATTAGATTCTATTGACATTTCTTTTGTTCTAGCAGAAGCAGTAAGAAGATTGCATAATGGAGAGAGTATTTCATATTTGTTTAAGAAGAACCCTTTATAACATGATGAGCTTTGTATAGTGAACATGATTGATTATGTAATTTGTGAGTTAGATATGTCAATTGGAGTCGTTTCGTCCTAAGTTGAATATAGTAAAATAGAACCCATGTCTGGCATCATCAAGGCATGTCTTTTTGGTATGCATCTACTTTTGTCCTGAATTCGCTTAGAATTTTCTGGATTTACTAACTGCGTAGACATGGACGGAACGTTGATAAATAGTGAGGACATATATACTGAATGTACTTCTGAATTATTACAGGAATTCGGCAAGGGGCCTTTGACGTGGGATGTAAAAATGCAGTTGCAAGGCCGGCCTGGCCCGGATGCCGCCCAAACCATAGTTGAAACATATGACTTACCTTTACAAGCAGAGGAGTTCATGGCTCTTGCAATGCAGAAACAGGAATCCAAATGGTCGCAGACGAAGTTTTTGCCTGGTGCTTTAGAGCTTTTAAAGTATTTACGAAACCGCTCTATTCCAATAGCTTTAGGAACGAGCACGAATACCCTTAATTATCAAAGAAAAACGGCTCATTTACTTGATGGGTTTGATTTATTTGGTCAACACGTAGTTAGAGGTGATGATCCACGAATTCCTAAAGGGCGGGGAAAACCAAATCCCGATATATGGTATCATTGCCTAGCAAGCTTGAATGAAGAGAGACTAAAAAAAGGCGAAGACCAGATTTCAATAGAAGAATGCCTTATTTTTGAAGATGGGATCGCCGGTGTGCAATCTGCAGCAGCCGCAAAGGCTACGGTGATATGGATACCTGACCACAATTTAATTAAACTTCTCAATGGAAAGGAAAAGGATATAATTGGAAATAGCGGAGAAATCATAAATAATTTTTATGATTTTGATAAAGCAAAATACGCATTGTAAACCGAATTGGTCTCGAATGGAAACTAGGCTATATTGTATTTTTCTTTTTTTTCTTTTTTTTTTTTTACGAATACTACTATAAATATATTTAGAATAGATATTAATAAAATTGTGAGCATATTTACTACAAACTCGGAATGGCATGATAGGGACGGATTCCTATCATGTATACATAGATCTTTGCTGTTCTGATATCTCTTACACTGACAGCAGATATTCTCCTTTATCAATAAGGAATATCGATAATCTTTTTCATTCGGAATTAGAGAGAATGGATAGAATGGATTTCAACAGTGAACCTTTGAAGGCTCACTACTTGGGAGATGGTGCCATAAGGATAATGAGGCAGTTCGAGCTCGAGAAAGAAAGAGATCTGGAGACGACTTCAAGGGATATTGAGGGTAAAGACCTATCAGAAGAAGAAACATCTGTATTTGGGGATGATACAATGTTAGGCATAATCGCAATACCCTCTTATTTCACAGCTACAGATTTGTTGAATTTTATAGGCACGTCATTTATGCAATATCTCACTCATATCAGGATCCTTAAGAGTGAGAGACAAAATAGATTCCTAGTTTTATTAAAGTTTAACGATATTGTCAAGACGGCTGAGTTTCATTACAAATTTAATGGGAGACGCTTCAATTCCATGGAGCCTGAAACTTGCAATGTTATTTATATAAAGTCAATCCAACTAAAGAATAATAATTCCGATACTTCGAAACAAGCGAAAGACTCTTTAATTCCTTTCTTAATGAACGATCCATTCACATCATCGCCAAGGATGCTGTACTCCATTGAGGATCATACACTGGAATTGGAATCTCATAAAACTGACGAAAAGCTTGTCGAATTACCTTCTTGTCCTGTATGTCTTGAAAGAATGGATTCTTCAATAACAGGTTTGTTGACGATTCCTTGCCAGCATACCTTTCACTGTCAATGCCTCTCCAAGTGGAAGGATGATACTTGTCCTGTATGCAGGTACTCAAACAGTTTCATGAACCATAGAATAATGAAACATTTGCTGCAGCTGCGAAATATTAACAGTAATAGCGATAATCAATATCGAGGACGAAATAGCGCAGATGCTTTTAGAGCAGGAAATGGAGAGTTGTCGCAGGAAACATGTCATCTCTGCAATGAGCAAAATAATCTATGGATATGTCTCATTTGTGGTAACGTCGGCTGCGATAGGTACGCTCCCGGACAGCATTCTTTGAAGCATTTTGTGGCCACTGGACATTGTTTTGCGATGGAAGCGAATACTTCTAGAGTGTGGGATTATGCTGGTGATAATTACGTCCATCGTTTAGTTGCAAATGAAGCCGATGGTAAATTGGTTGAACTACCTGAAAAGACATCCTCTTCGGCAGGTCTTGATTTTTCTGCGCAAGGAAATGGGCCCTTTTACAAGTATAATTCGTTGGCAACTGATCCAGATAAGGTCGATCAAGTTGGTTTTGAGTACTCCCAACTTTTAATTAGCCAATTAGCAAGTCAAAGAGAATACTATGAGTGCTTACTTGAGGAGCAATCTTCGGGAAATAGGCGCGCTTTAAAAAATAGTGTACAAACTAACAAAGTTAATGGTTTGGAGTCTGAAATAGAAGAATTAAGAAAGCAATTGAACATGCTCAATACTAGTACCGTTACCGCCTTAAAATCTAAAATTTCTCTGAAAGAAGTTAATATTAAAGAGGTTACGAAAAAATTACAAAGCTCCGAAACTTTAAATGAAGCATTATCATCGAAAGTGGAATACTTAACTCAGCAAAATAAAGAATTGATAGAGAGAAATCAAGATCTCAGCGATCAAGTGAGGGACCTATTGTTTTATTTGGATTCTAGGGAGAAGTTTAAAAATGAACTGAATGAAGTAAAGGAAGGTACTGTTGTCGTACAAGACAATCCTAACTTAGAAAAACTGGGGACGTCGTCGACTCGAAGCCTTCTTAAAAAAAAAAATAAGAAAAAGAAATGATAGAAAAAGGGTATTTTATTGTCCTAATTATTATGTGTTTTTTTTTTTTTATTTAATTTAATTTAATTTTTTTTTTTTTATGGTGGAAATTTACGGTGCAGTGAAAGACCAGATAACGCAGTTTTTGTGGATAAGCATAATAAGTGAGATAAATAAAAATATATGTTCTTATATGACTCTAGCATGACAGTTCTAGAAAGCCAATTATTTAAAGAAGTATTTCACTTAAGATAAGTAGTGGAAGATTTTTTATTAAGGAGGCCGTGAATGAATCTTTAAAGAATATTTTAATGGGCCCCAAGAACAGTGAAGACCTTCATGAAGCCCGTCATCGGTAAGTCTAATTTCTAATAATACAATTAATTATAAATTAGTATAACACAGGTAAACTAACCATATAGGCTACCATCGTTTTCAGAGTTGGTTCTGAATTTCGATTCTCAAAGGGTACAAGGCCCTAGGTCCATTCATGGACCAGGCCCAGTTATTCGAAAGACTTCACTACCTAATTATTTAGGCCAAGGAAAAATACCAAGTCAGTATTCGCAGCATGAGGACTTTGGAAAAAGTTTTATGAAAAATATCAGTCATGAGAGTCTTTCTCGAGCTGATTATCATCTAAGCCAGCCATATTCTTTTCAGCTGTATAGACCTACGAGCATTGTTCCTTCCGCTCATAGTAGAACTCGTTCATGGGAGGAATCAGGAGATCCGTATTCTTATGCGCCTTCACGCGACTTGCCACGTCCGCTGCATGAAATTAAAGACGAAGAGTTATTCCTCTCATCGCTTCACAGGATGATGCAGTCGGATGTAATGGGTTTATTTGGTTCCGTTCGGAATTCATTTCTCAAGATGCTAAGCAAACAACAAGCTCGGCCTTCTATAAATCAACAATTCTTTCGGTTACTTGTAAATGGCTTAGAGCAAGGTAGAATACCAGAAAAAGCGTTTGAAGATTTTCTCAATGAGAATTCTAGTGCCTTGATAGATCTGCTTGTAACAGAATTTGAGGGGGGGATCGAAATATTAAAGAAGTTCAAAGACTTGAGATCCAAATATACCCAAAGACCTGGGCTAATAAAGCACCATTCGGGGTTATATTCTGATATTCCTCAGGAAGGTAAGTCATTAGAGAGATCTCTGCTTTCTAGCAAGAAAAGACGCTCACAGCAAGAAGATATACGGCCAAGTCATCCAAGCTCCAGAGTAACCTTTACTGAGCTGATGCCAGGAGGGAAAATTATACCGCTTGATATAAAGGCGCCGACTTTGACTCTGTCGCCAAGCTCGAAGCCTCCCTCTGATTTGGGAAGTATTAACTCATTATTAAGCGTTCGTCAAGACATGCAATGTTCTCATTGTGGTACGAAAGTGACACCCGAATGGAGAAGGGGTCTGGATGGTAATAGGACGTTATGTAATGCTTGCGGTTTATTCTATATGAAGCTTATCCGTAAGTATGATAGAGAAGAAGCAACGGCTATCATGAAAAATAGAAAACAACAAGGAATGGTCAAGAACAGAAGGTTGAGCGATATATTATAATCAATGTGAAGAGAGAGGGAAGAAAAGCAAACAACATGGCACCAGAAGAGCATATATAACAATAATAGGAATATTCGCTTTAAGCTTGTATATAGGCTATAACTATCTAGGAGTTTAAACTAACCCAAGTGGCGTTACGATTTTATTTTCTCATAGGTGTAGTCGTGCCAAAACAAGTGATGATGAGCTATGTATTTAAAAAAAAAAAAAAAAAAAAAGAGCGAAGAGACAAAACGAAGCATCAGCTTCTTTAGTCGTCGTAAAACCTATTACCTTTTATAGTTGGCTAATAATGGTCAGCAGCGGGGAATTTGACTCATCCTTGAAAAGTAGTGAAATCTCTTTTCCTAGAGGTGGAGCTAGTGCATTGACTCCCTTAGAGATTAAAGAAATATCAAATGAAGCTACCAAAGATGTGTTATTTGAAACATCTAACAAAAGAGCTAACACAGAAAAGATAAGTCAACCTTCCAAGAGATCCAAAAAGAACAAAAAGCCGATAACATCCCATGAGGAACAAACCGATGGGGCGGACTTTGTGCCAATAGAGAATTTTAATTTCAAGAACATGGTACCTGGTACCGTTGTCTTGGGACAGGTAACACATATAGAAGATATTGAAGTTACTCTTACAGTGGGTGACAATTTGGTCGGTTATATTCCTATCACGTCGGTGAGTAAAGAAGTTACGAGGGAACTAGAGTCAGCGGAGGTAGATGATCAAAGTGATGGAGACGACAGCGATGATAACAACGACGACGAACGAATTCGTACAGCTACTTTAAGTTCAGGAAAACAAGATACTATTTCATCGAAAAATCTTTTCGTTGAAGGACAGTGGCTCAGAGCGATCGTAGCTGAGCCTAAATCAACTAATAAGAATAAAAGACTTGAGTTTACTGTAGAACCTGAGATACTTAACGTCCCCCTAGCTGACGATCTCCTGCCCGGTAATGTATTGCAATGTTCAGTAAGCTCTATAGAGGACCGTGGTATAGTTCTCAACACTGGTATAATGAACGTATCCGGCTTTATTTCAAATGACGATTTGAAAGATTTTCGTTTGAAAGAAATAAAATGCGGCTCTGTTATTTTGGCCACAATTATTAAAATTCCTTCTGAGAGATCCCTAACAATGAAACCTGCAGAAGTCAATACAAATTTGAGGAAAACAAATTTGGAAAAAATTTCTTCTGTTGATGCGATTCAACCGGGTCTTTTAGTTGATGCATTAGTCGAAAGTATTAATAAGAATGGACTTGTCGTCAAGGTGTTTGGTTTAGTTTATGGAACCTTGAATTTGGCCAACTTAGGGGAATTTGAGTTTAGTAAATTAAATCATAGGTATACCATAGGAAGTGTCATAAAAGCAAGAATAACTGCTGTCTTATTGAAGGGTGGTGTCAAAAAATGTATGCTAACCCAGTTGCTGCATATCATATCTTTGTCGAAGAACCCATTGTCGACTGATGATTTCGATGTCTTAGAAGCTTTCCCTATTGGATACATCTTCGAAAAAGTCATTATATGTGGTGGTGACTCAAATTATATGTATGCAGATATCGGTTCTTCTCGTTTGGTTGCTCAAATTCACAATTCTAAAATAGATCCAAGTAAGGTCCTTGATATTGACTATACCAGAGGTACGACCCATACAGGTCGTGTTGTCGGTTACAATAGGTATGAAAACTTGTTACTATTATCGTTTGACCCAAAGGTATTAAATGCAAGATATTTGAGGATTTCAGATATTCCGTTGGGTGAGCATGTGAAAGGCGTCGTCAAAAAAATTTTGGAAGATAGCAAATTAGTTGTCACCGTATATGATAATTTTGAGAGTGTTGTTCCTAAATCACACCTTTCTGATGTACATATGGCATACCCCGAACGAAAGTTTAAAATTGGTAGTAAGGTAAGTGGAAGAGTGTTAAAGAAAGGACCGAAAGTCTTGTATGTGACATTGAAAAAATCACTTGTAACCATGGACGACAGTTCAGTACTTGATAGCTTTGAAAAAGCATGTGTAGGTTTGAAGACTGTTGCTACAGTAGAATTTTTTGTACCTAATGGTGCGATTGTTTCATTTTTTGGTAACTTGAAAGCCTATCTTCCCAAAAATGAGATCTCAGAGACATTTGTGAACAAAGCGAGCGATTTTCTTAAGGTAGGTCAAACGGTGACGGTAAAAGTGCTTAATATAAGGAAGGACGAAGGTCGTTTAATCGTTACTATGAGACAATCATTAGAACTTTCATCCTTGCAGAAATCAGCTGTCCACGATTTGTCACCGGGAAGGTCTATAGTATCTGTGGTAGTGGTGGACAAAACTAAAGAGTCAATTATAGTAGAAACTGATAATTCGAATCTACGAGGTGTCATATTTACAGGACAACTATCTGACGACAATTATGAATCAAACAGAATTAAGTACAAGTCTTTATCAGTAGGGGACAAGCTAGATGCTGTAGTCTTGGATAAGGACTTGAAAGCCAGAACATTAATTATGAGTATGAAAAAATCTTTGATAGATGCGTCGAGAAGTGGGCAGTTACCAATTTCTTTTAACGATATCAAGGTCGGTGACAAAAAGCTTTATGGTTTTGTGAAGTCGGTTACTAGTATGGGATTATTCGTTTCTTTCGCTGGTAAATTAACCGGATTGGTACTCGCCAAGTATGCTACCGACAGACCCAATGAAGATTTGTCACGCAAGTATTATAAATACCAATCAGTTGAGTGTCTGGTAATTAGGATTGATGAGGAAAACAAAAGGTTTTTGTTAACTCTTAAACCACAAGGATCTAATGGTGATGATTTTAAATCCCAAGTAGTGGAAAATCCGGTTGATGAATCGAAAAAATCTGTCGGGGATTATTTTCCTGGTGTTGTTACAAGGGCAAAAATAAAATCAATAAAAGGCACCCAGTTAAATATGCAATTGGGTGATAATTTGCAAGGACGGCTTGAAATAACAAATTGCTTTAACGACTGGTCTGAAATAAAGAACACGAGCCAACCTTTGTCGCAGTTCCATAAGGGTGATGTGCTTGAAGTCAAAGTTGTAGGTTATCATGATTCGAGAAACCATACATTTTTGCCTATTACACACAAACATTCGAAGAATGTTATACTTGAATTAAGCAAACTAGAGAAAGATATCAAAAACTCAGATGAACTGTTTGCTTCTTTAGATCTTTCTTCTATTCTAGAAGGATCTGAATGGACCGTTTTCGTGAATAATATTTCCAAAGGTTTCTTATGGGTTTCTTTAACACCTTCTTTAAAAGGACGTATTTCTTTTATGGATTTAAGTGATGATATAAATGTCTTTGATGATATGAAAAATAAATTGCCTATTGGATCGGCATTAAGAGCATCTGTGAAAGAATTGAGTAAGGAACATAATATCGTTTATCTTAAAGCAAGGAGCAAAAAACTTGAATCTTACCAGGATGTCAAAATAGGTGACAAATTGCCTGCAAAAGTCTTGAAGGTCAAGGATTCTTATGTTTTAGTAAAACTAAGCGATAACATTGTAGCGTCTGCGTACATCACGGATGCGCTTAATGACTACACTGACAAATTAGCTGATATTTTTCTGCCTAATGATTTTACCACTGCCACCGTTCTAGCTGTGGATGAGAATTCCGAAAAGGTAGCCGTTTCTTTACGTAATGCTAATGCTATTGACAGGGAAGTAAATTCTTGTGAAGACTTGAAAGTCGGGCAGGTCGTAAGAGGATTTGTTAAAAATGTCGCTAATAATGGCGTCTTTGTGGCCCTAGGTAGATCCATACATGCTTTGGTAAGGGTTGGCGATTTGTCAGATTCGTACTTGAAAGACTGGAAAAAATATTTTAAACCTAATCAACTTGTGGTAGGCAAAATCTCCTCATGTGTGGATGATAAACGGATTCTTATGACCTTGAAAGAGAGCGAAGTCAATGGAGAGCTAAGTATTTTGAAGAGATTCGGAGACCTAGAAGTTGGTCAGATATTCGAAGGTTCTGTGAAGAGTGTTACAGAATTTGGTGTATTTGTCAAGTTAGATGGGACTATGAATGTAAGTGGTTTGTGCCACCATTCTGAGATATCTGATAATAGTATTAGTGACGTCGTAAGTCTTTTCGGAGAGGGTGATCGAGTTAAGGTAAAACTTTTATCCATTGATACTGAAAAGAAGCAGTTGTCTTTGGGAATGAAAGCTTCTTACTTCACAGATTTAAATCAAGACTATGAGGAGGATGGCTATAGCGTTCAGGATGGTGAGATATCAGATGATGAGTCTAAGTCAGCTGTCGAAAAAGATTCTGAATCTGGATCTGAATCTGAAGGATCTTTCATGGATGAGGGCGATCTGGACATAGACGATGCTAGCGATAATAGTAGCATAGGTCATGATAGTAACATAGGTCCTAAGGAAACATCTATATCTAATCTTTCGATCGAAAATGCGCAACATAATTTGACACCTAAAACTGGACTTTCGGCCGAAGGCTTTGATTGGACGGCATCTATATTAGACCAAACGGCTTATAGTACATCTGACTCAGATGAAGAGACGTCCACAAAAAAAAGAAAACAGTCTAGGGGTCATACTGAGGACAAGACTGCAGACATTTCTTCTAGGGCACCACAGTCTGTTGATGACTTTGAACGATTGTTAATTGGTAATCCAAACTCTTCTGTCTTATGGATGAACTATATGTCTTTTCAATTGCAATTAAGTGAAGTCGACAAAGCTAGAGAATTAGCTCAGAGGGCGTTGAAAACTATTTATTTTAGAGAAGAGCAAGAGAAAATGAACATTTGGGTTGCTTTATTAAACTTGGAGAATTCTTTCGGTACAGACGATACCTTGCAAGAGACCTTTAGGCTTTCCTGTCAGTACATGGATGCTTTAACAATGCATCAAAAGCTAGCATCTATTCTTTCCATGTCAGAAAAATTCGACAAGCTTGACGAGTTGTATAACTTTATGTGCAGAAAATTTGGTAGCGAGGTGTCTGTTTGGGTACAGTATGGATCTTCTCTCCTTTCTAGAGGTCAGAATGACCAGGCTCGCGAACTCTTGAGTCGGGCATTGAATTCATTGTCGAAAAAAGACTATGTCGAAGTTGTCAAAAAATTTGCTCAACTAGAATTCAACGAAGGCGATTCAGAACAAGGACGATCTTTATTTGAAGGACTCATTTCGGATCTTCCTAAAAGGATAGACTTATGGAATGTTTACATTGATCAAGAAATCAAGACTAACAGTAGAGAGAAGGTTGAAGACTTGTTTTCAAGGGTTACTTCTAAGAAGCTCCTGCGCAAACAAGCCAAGTTTTTTTTTAATAAATGGTTATCATTTGAAGAGAAAAATAATAATGAAAGTGCAATCGCTCATGTTAAGGCAAGAGCGGCGGATTATGTCAGAACTCATCAAAATGATGAATGAATTGAATAGAGTAGTAGATATTGTATTTTGTGTTTGTGTTCTTTGGGTGCAAAAATACATGTCAAAAAAAATTTTTTTTTTGTGTTCCATATAGATAATATTCTACGACGGTACACTTGTAGATTTATAATGCTAATATTGAATAATACTTTTATGGAAAAGATCTCTTTACGTTCTGTACTTGGGTATGCTTCTGTCCTTGGCTTATTTAGCTTTGTCGTTTGTTTCTTGTGGACGCGAGAGGAAGCTTCCATCAGAGAAAAAAACGATCATTCAATGATAACCCCGAAAGTACTTAACAAGCTAGCCCAGTGTTTTGATAACTTCGATGGAATAGTCTGCTATTCAAGATATAGATCAGAGATGATAGAAGAATTTAAAAGGAATTTAAAGATTGACTCCGTTACTATGTTGGAAAAGTAAGTTCAAACTTTCGAAGATTCTGTAGCGCAGCCTACTGATAACCTTAGCTGTCTTGAGAATTCGACAAGAGATACAAGCGACCTTACAATGTTGTTCAACATTCAACAATGCTATCATATTACAGAGCTTAAAACAGTACTTTCTGGAACGTTTTTGCATCGGAATGGTAAAAGTCTCTTGGTAAATATATCCGTATCATTGTGGCTGGCTATCCAAGTTATCGCTTTATTGAGTAGTACGATTTTTTTTTTCTTTATGTCTAAAGCCCCACTGAGACCTAGCTGGGATTTCTACAAAGAAAAGCGCAGCTCTTCTGATCCTCCAAATGTTCAAAGCGTGGAGGAGAAGATTCAGTTAGACCCGAAGTCAATGAAGGTGAACACGACAAACGAAATCAAAGAGGCTGTTAAAGAGCTCGCAATAGAGAATAACGATTTACACAAGCTCGCTAACACCTCGAGGGACCTACAAAGGGCTATCGAAGACCTCAACAACGTATGGAAGAATCTCCAAACATATACACCAAAATTCGCTATATTTCCTACTAATTATTTTAATTCCATGTATGGTGGTTACTATCTACCTAAGAAAGGCTATGTATTGGAGCAAACACTTGTGGGACCTGAGAAAGAAGAGTACACACCAAAGATAACGAATAAAAATAGCTGCTGGAATCCAAGAAACAAATGCTTTTCCAGTTCTTTTCAAGATGATTTTCCGTATAACTCGCCGTTCGGTAAGGCTAAAAGAACGGACACCACTTCCGAAAAAAAAACCTCTTTTGATGTCACCACCCTTGAAGGGAGGAACAAATTAAAGGAGCATTTCAGAAGTCAGAAAAATCATCATGATGACGATAATAGAAACTTCATACTCAAGAGTGTGGATGCCAATTCCAATAAACAATCTTGTGAGATAGGTGACAATAATAAAACGAATGAAAATAAGGAACAATCACTACTTGATATTCAATATCAAGATATTGCAAGGTTCGACCGTAATAATAAAAAACTCAAGAGAGTGTTTTTATTAGGAAGAGGATGGATTTCTCGTAAACAACTCGAGTTGGAAGAACAAAAATACGGCAAGACCAGTTATGTAAGGAATACTCATGTTTGACAAAATTATATAACAAAGGACGTACTAAATCCTACGCTTTTATAAGTTCTTCCCTAATTAGGTACGAAACAAGCTAACAAATTTTTGTTTTAGTTTACATCGGTGATAATTTCTTTTACATAATTCTATTTTAAAAACAACATTTTTGCAACATTTTAAAAATTATCTAAAATTGACATCTCTTTGTAACGACAGTTTTACGCGAAGAGACTAACTATTTAATTAGCAAATCCACAAACATCAGAGAATAAAATGCTCTTGTAATGATAGCGGCATAGAATTTCTTGCTATAATTACAAAAAGGTACCCCAGAATAGTAATGTCTTAAATGTGAAGAGGATTACTTCACAAAACAAGCGTTGAAGAAACCTATAAATTATAGTTAAATTCACCTAGTAATCATTTTCGATACCATTTATAGTATATTCTTGTGTTTAATGGTATAAAGACTACCAGGAATAGTATAATCGGTGCGAAGATTAAGCTTTAATGGTGGAATTGTTGCGTTACACAAAATGCCATCCTCACTACTTTCCTTATATGGCAAAGATATAGTTGAAAAAATAATTTCCTAGAATGGTAAGTTTGATGCGTAGTATTCACTTAGCTTACATTCTTACCAGACAAAGATACGATTTGCGGTAATGAACACTATAATTATCAGCTAAGAGATAATCGGGAAATGCGTAGAAAGTATTTTTAAAAAAAGTTTACTCTAATGGGTAATTGTTACATATAGCTTTGTCTTCGTTCTTCCCAACTATGGGAATAAGTGCTTCAGAAGTGGAGTCGCATAACAATTACAAGTCCTTCTTGGGTAGTAAGTTATTGGCAGCTTAGCACAGATTTCGAGAGTGAACTACTTTAACAGGAAGTTTATTTTGAGAGGAATGTTTTGATATATAAACTGAAGACAATGCATACAAAAGTAGAAAATATATTATTATTTTGTTAAACTGGTGAAGGTTAATTTGTTGCAAGAGGTGTTATAAACTGAGTAATTACTAGTCGCTTTTATACCAGGATAACAAGCCATGGGATTTGGATTGGAACTAAGCCAAAGCGAAGGTGACCAGCTCATGAGGAGCTGGACTATGATAGATACCAATAAGAAATACCATAAGGATACCTTTATGTCGCGCCTTTTTTTTAACTTGTTAGCAGGATATCCTAAAATTGCAGAGATATTTAAAGAGGGGGAGGATATTTCTCAGCATTCTGAGGTTTTCGGTGACTTATTATATATGACTATAGTTAACTTCAGAAATGAGGAAGTTCTTGAGACAAGGTTGGGTGAATTAATGTTGGAGAATCCATTGTTTTGTGCAGCCGCCTCATCATACCTTGAAGAAATGGGTTCAAACTTAATGTTTACCTTGCGTCAATGGTTGGGAACTGGTATTTTTTGCGATAGTGTTCAGCAAGTCTGGATCAAATTATACATTTATCTTGCGAGTGTGGTTTTGCAATTTGCGCAAGATAATGAAATAATAGATCTGCATGAGCCGGACTCAAAGGAACAGGATTCTATTGGCGAAACCGATATTCCTCCACCTAGGTCTCATGCGAGGAACTTTCTGGATTCTGATGCTGAAGAAAGTGTTCAGGCATTGAGACCCAGAAGAAGTAGCCTTAGAGTAGGAGAATGCAATAGCGAAGACCTCGTCAACCAAGAACTTGAACAAAACAATAAAATGTGCCTTGGAGGAAGTCCAGATGGTGTTCAAGAACATGATGAAGTTTCAGAAATTCCCGAAGGTGATGAAGTCCAAGAAGCAAGGCAAGAAGATCAACCTGAAGTAGAAGAGCCTGGATCCTTGTTGGGTAAGAATTGCCAGACAGATATGGAGCAGGCACTGCAATTGTCGCAAGGTGATTATCAAGAACCAGATACTCTTAGAGGAGACCCATCTCTCTATGTTCCAGAGAAACACGAGAATCCCCAAGAAATTAGCAATGGAAATGTTATTCGTTTTCTGATTTCAAGTAACCAAAAATACAAAGGTTTTAGGAGAAGCGTTCAAGAAGGTGTGCTACAAACTAAGGATATACCCATCAAAGTTCCATCAAAATCTGCGTTTAAGAAAAAGAATCCACCACTTTCCCCACCATTATCGCCTCCTTCTTTATCTAGTGGATCTCTGAAGAGCACATTCTCGGAGGAGAAAGCGTCTTTTGATCCTCGAACTTTCGGCAGAAAGTCCTCACAGTCATCACTTTTAAATAGCGGTCTCGGAAAAGAAGATGGTCTGGTTCGCATGAACATATATGATTCAGATTCTTCTTCTGAAATTGATTCAATGAAGTATTCAAGCAGAAGGATACCCCTGAGTCTGTCATCTGTCTCTGAAGATGACGAACTTGCTAACGAGAATACTATCTCTAGTCTGCTGCAGAAAGAATCAGAAAGTTTCGATCCAAGATCTAGAAAGACAAGAGGGTCTTTCGGATCAGAGACTCCAGAGGAAGATAAATCTAATGAGTTGTCATTTGACCCACAAGGTACGACAGAAAGATATTCTGTGTCTGAGAATGTGTCATATGGTCGTCGTTCACCTGTATTCGAACCCGAAAGCTTTGGTCTTCAGGGATTGGAACCAATATCGGAAACGAATGATGATAGCGATGATAATGATGCTTCATCTTCAAAATATGGAAGTGACGATGAAGGTGAAGACAAGGAAGAACCTAAAGGTAATAATATGAACGACTTTTCAAGGGAAAATGTCTCTGATTCAGAAGACTTTAGTTCTGGCATTTCATTGTTATCCTTACACAGCAGCAATTACAAATCCTCTGTCACTTCAGGAGATGCAACATCATTTGAACAGGGTAAAGATAATATCCGTAATACCCGTATTCTGTCGAACCACAAGACAAGTAACGTACCATATCCCGCTATCGAATCTAACCACCAAAAACGAGTTACTTCCAGCATGTGTCAAGGCCATGCCTATGCGGATTCGATGGATGCGCTGCTATCATTTGCTGAGCAAATTCCTAAGCGTGTATCACTTGGATTTATGAGGAGTAGTTTTGTCTTAAGGAAAGAGTTAGAAAGTCCCTCCGACAATGGTTCCATTATTTCACCGAAATCAGCTGCAGTGCAGAGGAAGACTCCATATGGTGTACCTTCATCTGAAGACTGTAAACCCTTTAATTCATTTGACAGCTTTAAGAAAGAGAACTCTCCTAAGGTTCTTCAACAATCGAATTCCTTTGAAAGAGTAAGAAATAACACTCTGAATGCCTTACCTAGGAGGCAACAAGAGAAGCGGGAAGTTACAAGTCAATCTGCTAAGTCTAGTGAACCATCTCTTAGGAAATCTTCTAGCTGGAGAAACCGTTTAGGTTCATTGTTTTCCAAGTCCTCGAATTTGAGTGACGAGAATTCAGTGTACTCGATGGACTCCAAGTTTTCCTTGGCTGGTTTCTCCATCTTTTCTGGATTTAGCAATAAAAAGAGGTCGAAGTATCTGGTTTTTCTGGCTTCTAGAGGTTAAAGACAGTTTTTAATGATTTGTGAGGTAAGAATTGAAATAAATTATTACGAGAATTCTTCTTTCTTTCTTCTTTCTTTTTTTTCAATTTGAATCTAGGTTCTAAATATACAATATATTATATATATATATATATATCGTCGAAAATCGAAGATACCGTAAAAATTACGCTTCAGATAATTTATCTACCAAGTAAATTAAAGTGGACGAAAACAAAAAATCTAGCACAAAAAGTCTTCTTTTTATACAGGGGCGCTTAATCATGTGATATGCTATCATGATCAGTAAGCTGCGTCGTCTCTCCGCAGGTCAAAAAAATGTTCTCGTGAGCGTTCGTACTATCTTTCGACGCAGAAGCTTCTGGACTTATGAATTCAGGCTGGATTGTAACGCTCAGTACACCGTAGCATCGGAGTATCTCTCTCACTTGAGCAACCACTCCATTAAATGCGCTTTTACTTAGTGTATCATTATTTGCTACCGATTCTTCTTCATGCGTAAGCTCAAGATGCATTGATGCCACCAATATATCTTCATTTAAGTTCCATACATGGAAATCATGAACAGATTTTATGGTATCCAACTTAATGATCTCTTCTAGAACATCATCTGGGTCTAAGCTTGTAGGTGTAGCCTGTAATAAAATTTTTGAAGACTTTCGACAGAGTGGTATACAAGAAGAGAGGATAATCACCGTTATCAACAATGAAACCATGGGATCGGAGTAATAACGCCACGAATAATCAGTTTTCCAAATGAAAAGCGCCGTTACGATTACGCCAATATTTCCTAAGGCGTCTCCAAGAACATGTAAGAATAAGCTTTCTATGTTCAAAGATTTGTTTTTTTTAACAGGTGCTCCATTTTTACGAACTAATGGAGTTGCTTCATTGTATCTTTCAACAATAGCATCGGGAAAATATGAAGAAATACTGGCACCGGACGAATCACCAACATTCCGGTGTGAGTGCTCATTGTGTTCTCCTTCAACATGTGGAGACAGATGAGTGTGGGAATGTCCATGCTCGTGAAATAGTCCCAAACCTACTATATTGCTCAACAACCCTAAAGTTCCAACAATTAAGACAAGCACAGGTTGTTTAATGACCTCTGGCTCCACAAATCTTTGAAGGGCATCAATGACGATAGTTACACACAATGCCACCAAAAATACTGCGTTTACTAAGGCTCCCAAAATCTCTGCTCGTTGCCATCCATAAGTATAGGACTTACTAGCTCCCTTTCTATTTTTGAATCTCACTGCCCACAAAGCAATAATTAGCGAAATAATATCGTTAAGCATATGGAATGAATCGGCAATCAAAGCAAGGGAATGAACTGTATACCCCACAATAGCTTCCACTAAAAAAAAGGCCGTATCCAATATAAGTAACGAGAGTATCCTTACTTCTTTACCATGCATAGCTACTATCTTCTATAATTAAGCAATATCGTAGTTTAATATGCTATAAATTTATGTCCGTATTATCCTTTCGGTGTTTTTTATTTTTATTTTCGATGCGATCACAAACCGCTATGTCCAAGACTACCTATTAGTGGCTACCTATTTAATATACCCTAAATAGGAATACAATCCCAGAAGTATACAAAGGTTGCAAACCTTCATCAAAAGGATAAAAAATATTTAACTGTTAGAGAACTCTCTAAAACAAAAAAAAAATTGTAATAAAACAATAACCAAGTCATCCCACTTCATCGTAAAACGTACCATCTAATCGAAGAATCTCTAAAGTGAATTAAATATTACCAATCATTGCTTTGTTGAACTTAGCAAATCGTTGAAACTAACCTTCTGCCCCAGAAAAGGTTGACTAGGCGGCACGAAAGACTGCTGAGAAAAATTTATAGGAACGTACTGAGGAAGTTGAGGTTGTGGATCTAAGGAGTTCGGGGGTGGAAAATTAGGTGGTTGTGATAAGTACCCACCTGGAGGCACACGGGAGTCATAACTGTACCCATAGCCTGGTTGTACAAGCGGCATACTGTAATGGTTTAGAGGATTGGGAAATGACACCGCTTGAGGTTTTTGAATAGGTCCAGCCGAAGGTGAGCTCAGCAGCACGCCATTATTCTGCACAACTGGAGTTTCGGGTGTCCCTGACGGGGTGTTAGGAGTGGTCAAAGACTGCTGTGCGGGCTTCGGCGAACTCTTGAAAGAGGGTTTAGGCAAGTTCAAAGCCTCAGGGGAGAAATGGAAAGAAGATCCCGCGTAATTTTCATCCGAGCCTTTCTTATCCTTTGTCCTCAGCACTTTTTTAGTTTTAGAAGTGTGTATGGTGGGCTTAACGGAACTCGAAGCGTTATGATCATATTCTTTCTTCACCTGGATTTTGCTGCTCGACACTGTTGATTTGCTTTTAGAATTTTCGTTATCAGAGTTTTTTTTGTTCCCATAGCTAGAACGACTATCATTCGAGTTGAAAAAATTTGGCTTACTACCATCAGGTAACGATGCATCTGGAAGTTTAATAAACGTCTGCTTCTGCGAAAAAGCAACCCCTTTCTGAGGCTTTTTATTATTTCTCTTCGAACTGTCAAGATTATTTACTTCCGCACCATTATCATCGTTATTATTATCAATATGAGTACCCTTTTTTGCTTTCTTTTTGTTTTGTCTGTTACCTGTTGTCGGACCACCCAAAGACGACTCGTAGTGTGACCCGTATGCTTTTGAATGCGACGATAAATTCAGAACCATCATATCTCTTACTCCTTCTTTGAGAACTTATACCTTGCAGCGCACACTTCAAAATATCTTATTCTTATAGATTATATATTACACATGAATTCAATAGTCTTCATCGAGACACAGGATAATACTAGAACGGCAACCCGTGATGAAAAACGTTCTGAGAAAAACGCATAATAATTTTTTCAAGCGTAAATTTCAGTATAAACTATCATGCCTTATCTATTAAAAAAAAAAAAAAAAATGCTACTGTGATTTTCCAGTAAATATATAGCAAACACCCATTAAGCACATCCCTGCCACCGAAGAAAATAATGCAACATTTATTGAATTACCTGCAAATGTTATGGCATTTGCATACATTGTAAGCCCAACCATGGTTAAAAACCCACTTGTAGTAGCAGCAACATTCCCGAAAATGAAGTTGATGTTATTAACATTAGATTGACTTCCTCTAAAAAAATACATGCCCATTAAAGCACCAACAGGCTGTGAAAGCCCTCCTAGTGATCCACTAATTGCTAGAGCTTTTAGTTTGCCCCATCTTGAGTTGCTAAACTGATAATATAATGGTAAAGACATCAGAAACCCTTCAGTAAAATTATGGATTACCAAACTGAAGAAAATCAGAAGACCTAGCTTCTCATTTGCCTCAGACGTAACAAACATTATAAAACCTTCCGGAAACTTATGCAAAGCTATAGCTAATGTTGTTTGAACTCCGACCAAAAACAACCTCGTCAATGGTGTGTTCACATGGTGGTGGTGATGTTGATGCTCGTCTTGTGGATGATTATGTTGCAGTTGAGGATGATGATGATGATGATCTCCATCATCAGAACAAAGGTCATACACCGACATATGCGTTCCATAACTCTGAACACTATTTGGTAAAGAAGGAGCAGTATCGGCTGCCTTATTGTGAAAGCATCCTAAGGTTTGTTCTTGTTTTGCTATTCTCACTTGATTCGGAGAGAGTAAAACTTCACAGTACTGTTGACCGCCATGAGCATCCCCATTTTTACATATACATGTATGGGCCAGAGAATAGCCTTTGCACTCACCTAGATTTTCGTTGTCAAGTAAAGAAGAAAGATAATCAATGAAAGATTTTTTTTTATGCAAAGCTTTACCCTTAAGTAAAGGATACATTTCATCCGAGATTTCGCTGCCCGATTGTTTCCACGAATTGGCTTGATTCAGACTTTCACATGGCTCCGAATCCCTATGTATCCAATTCTCTCCATCATGATGTGTACCACTTCTATCTGTCTGACCTTCCAAGTCTTGATTATCGTGTGCTGGAGTTGTATCATGCGCACAATGTACGACTGACTGGCTAGTCATTACATTTAGTAGCAGATTAAGTATTAAATAAAAAATCATACCAGCCACAAAAAAGGTGATTAAATAGACATCCAGAGTTCTTCCTTGCGTACGTACACTCTCTTGCGGTTTTTGTTCCAGCGATTCTTGCAAAAATTCCAGCGCCTCAGGTAAAAGACGAAAAAGCGCTGTAAAAATTAAAGATCCTGATCCAAAACCTAACGACGCTTTCAAAAATCCACTATTTTGGTCCAAATTGAAAGGATGATTACTAGTAAACCTCTTGGGCATAATGAAGTAGTATACATCATCAATAAAAATAACCATGCACCCCAGGACACATAATAATGAGCTCCAGATGGTTAAATACCAGCTAGTACTAATGTTAGAAACTATCTCTAACATTTTATATATATTTTCTTGCAAAATATAATTAACTCATAATATAAACTTAGGCATAACTTTAGTAGTTATGAACCATCTGAGTACTTTTTTTCTTTTTTTTTTTTTTTTTTTTTTTTTGGAAGGCAAGTTTTATCGCACACAATCCTACTATATCAACTACATATCAGCTATATATTAAATTATACTTATCGACATTTCAATCTCCTTTCTGATTAACCTCATTACTGAATTGTGGCAACTCACTATAGGCATTCTTTTTTCTACGTAACAGTTTTAAGTTTTTCTTTAACTTACCACGGCGGACGTTCTTCAAAAAACTCAAGTCGGTTTTCCCTTTGTTGATGTAGACGAATAAATACATACCCATAGCAGCAATTAAAACACAACAAGGCACGGATACTATTGTTAAATACTTTTCATAGTCAATACCTTCTTCGATCTCTTCATTCAATTCTTGGTTGTACCACTTCTCTTCCAACTTTTTTAAATCCACTTGGTGTTCCTTACTTACAGTAGATTTTATAGCAATTTCTTCGACGAGATAATTAGAGAGTGGATTAAAGTCTTCGCTGGGAAGATTATCAGGTTGTACAGTGACCAATATCTTACGGGAATACTCATTAGGACCAAACCAGGATTGATTGACAGTAACTGGAAAAAACCCTTGTCTCTTCTCAAACCAGTCCGAGCTGAAAAAAGGAATTCTCTCATGCTTAGCTCCGTTTTCTATAATTGATGATCTCTTATTAATTTCAGGACTAGAGACCAGGGAGTTTACTTCGAAGTCTTCCTCTACTGATCTCTTGAATCCGACACCCTTCTGTTTCTGTGTTTCCTTGACAAAATACATAAGTAAGCGCACTTTATTTGCCTCTTTAAAGAAATTGGTAAACCAAGTAACAAAATAGGTTCTGCCAAGATACCACCTCTGTTGGTCTCGTGGGGAACAAAATGGTTCAGACAGCTTATCTCTACCCAGACTCTTTTTAAAATACCTGTCTGGTGTACACCTAATCATCGGGTTCAAGGCGTGATACTCTTCATCCTGCTGTATGTGAATCTCTTCCTCAAACTTGTCTCCCATATTATGCGCATTTAATTCTCCTTTGGAATAAGTCTTTGTTGTCGGGGAGGCAAACCATGTTCCATAAGTCGGAGACTTGTTTTTAATGTGACCCCCTTTATTTTTGGGTTTCATTGTTTTAGGTGATCCGTCTTTTTTCAAATCGATCCAATATTCTAAGCCATTCGTAGTCTCTGGTGGTTTCGTTGCAAAAGTTACCCCTCCATACACCGTGGGGGTAACAATTTCGGGAACACTCTTCGAGCTCAACTGAACCGTTCTTATCCACGGCTTGAGTCCAGGTGATGCCACAGGTCCCAGGGATTGTAACTGCTGATCTTGGGCTTTCTGATATTTCGGAGATATAATTTTTTTATCTCTCTTCACTAAGCCAGGGACGTCTGTCACAGACGCCTCTGACTGTACCACGTATGGAAAGCCGAAACTATACCATATAAAGCTAAGCAATAAAGTTAGCCTTAATAACATCGTAATCGTGATGACGGGGACTTTTTTTTTTAAAAAAAAAAAATACATATATAAATACTATAGCATTGTTAAATTATGCATAGTAGGGTAATGAGAAATAAAAACAAGACTATATGACACAAGTGACCTTGGATTCTTTCTAGCGTATACGAATACTCGCAACTACTTGTCTCTACTTTAGTAACTGACTATCTCACTTTGTAGTAGGCTACGGAATGGTTAAATAAAGGTGAAAAATATGTTAATCAAAGATCTATGTAGCTGCTTAAGTTTCGGCTCCAAAACTTCGAGCAATGGACCCTTGATACCTAAGTAGCTAGAAAATTACTTTATGGCAGTATTTACCATCATAGATGCATTGTGTAAGCAAATATGAAACTATGCGAATGCCAACATTATAATATTTTATTACAAAGTTTGGAAGCATCTTGTACTCGACGAAATAAAAAATAAAAATAAAAAAAAAAAAAAATAAAAAAAAAAAAAAAATTTGTTGACTATATTCAAGTTACTATATATATTAGGTTAGAGAACATAACCACTTAGATATTTTATTTCATTCCACAAGGAAGGAACTTCGCTGCCCCTCGGTTTTCTGAATATGTTAGGTGTAGTGTATAATAAGTTGTTAAGGTAAGACGCTTTGAAAAACAGTTTTTTAGTAATTTCCGTGTACTTCACATTAATGTAGTCGAATATAAACTTATCCGGAATGTCATGGTGACACATGCAATAAAGTAGAGCATAAAGGAAAAGCTCAGACGAGCAAAAAAGGTTCGCTTTGGTATCATTCTTGGAGAAAATATTCAACTGGTGGTTCAGATTTCCCAACAGTTCAAACAATGAAATAATTTTATCCATATAGTTTTCTGTTTCAATTAGGCAGTTCAATGATTGACTTGATTCATGGTACAACTGCCTTTTTTTTACCTTGGACATAAGTTGACGTTCGTGAAGACCGCTAAGTGCTACCGGATCAGCCTCTTGCTCTTCAGTAGATTCGACGTTAAGGTGCTCTGTTTGCGGTACATCTTTAAAAGAGCGAAATCCTAAAAAATTCGTGCTAGAATATAAGCCTTTCGACTCACAATTAGCTTTTGCGAGTTGACTAAGCTTCAAGGGCTCATTATACATCATGGGAAACGGCAAGTAATTTTGAAACAACTTCCTAGTGTATCCTTCATAATTATTGTTATTTATAAATAAGTTAAACTCATTAATAATGCTTAGTGAATTCTCAAGGTACGATACCAAGCCCTTATTTGCTAACTGTAACAGACTGTCCGCCAAATAAGTGTCCAGTATAAATTCTAACCCGATATCCCTTCCTTTAGGTACAATCTCTTTAGAAATGTATTCTACAATATGCAGATAGCCTTCATATTTCTGAACAATTGAACTTCGAGGGCTTTCTCGTATTATCATGACAGGTAACTTGTTCGAATCTGCTAAATTTGTATTAGAAGATGGCACAACTTGGAAGGGAATTTCCTGAGGAAAACAACATAACCTTAGAAGCCAAGCGCTGGCAACACACTCGGGTGATATAATCGAGATATTTGAATCCGTTCCCCATACGTGTAATTCTATCATCTTGCATGTAGACTTCAAGAAGATACACTTTTTTTTTTAGAGATATACGACATTGTTGCTACGGAGACAAAAATGTCGTGGAAACATTATTTTTTGTTCCTTCTTGGAAAACTAAGTAATGATAGTATTTGACTAAATTTGAGCTGAAGTGATTGCTCAATAAAGCAGGATGTCAAGTAGTATGTTTATTCAGTCAGAAAAGAGGAAAAGACTAGCTCTAGATGTAATAGGGCAGTTAGAAGATGACCTAGATGTGAATCCTCTTGATTATGAGAAATGGAACAAGTTAATTCAGCTCGTACTTTCCAAGGATAAAGAAGAACAAGTAAAGACAGTTTTTAATAAATATTTGAGCATTTTTAAATTTGATGTATGTATCTATTTTCTTTTTTTTTTTCTTTACAAAGACATGGAGTATATTCAGAAGATGGACGGTTTTTACAGTTTGGATAAAAGTGCCCTATTTCTAAGATTTGGAATGCTTCGGGCTCAAAGGATGTAAAGTGAGATTCTGTATATCCAATTGGTATACCTCAATTTATTTGGAATGTGTACTAACTTTAATAGGGGAAGCAATGGTGCAACGTAATCAATTACTTTTTGAATCGAAGTGAATTTCAAGATGTTGAACAATTATTTTCAAAATGCCTTCCGATAACAGAAGACGTTGACCTATTTCGATTGTACGTGTCATATGTTCGCCGTACGAATGATGTGATCACAGGTGGAGAAAATGCTCGAGGAATCGTAATACAAGCTTTTGAGTTTGCCGTCAATAAAGTTGGTATAGATATCAATAGTGGTAGCTTGTGGAATGATTATTTGAACTTTCTAAAAAACTGGACACCGGTTGCCTCATGGGAGCAACAGCAAAAGGTTGACCTTATCAGGAGAGTATATAAAAGATTTTTGACCATCCCAACTGAAAAGATCGAACAGGAGTGGTCCACGTATACCAAGTGGGAAAATGAAATCAATTCTTCGACAGCAAGTAAATTTATAGCTGAGAAATCTGCTGATTTTATGGATGCAAGGTCTTGGCATACTGAATTCGAAAATGTAGTTAAAAAGAAACAACTTGAAAGAAGGGTTTTACCGATTACTTTTCAGAGTGAAAACCGAGAGTTCTTATCAAAGCAATTACGGTTATGGAATAATTGGATATCTTTGGAAAAACGAAATCGTTTGAACTTGAAAGACGAAGATCTTCTTCGAAGAAGGATCGAGTATGTTTATAAGCAGGCAATATCTTGCTTGATTTTTGTCCCCGAGGTTTGGTATAGGTTTAGTGCGTTTTGGGTGGATGTAAGTGAAGAGTCTAATTTAGGGAAATGCATTGAGTTATTGAATGAAGGTCTTACTTTAAATCCCAGAAGCTTTTTATTAAGTTTCCAATTATCTGAATTATATCAAAAAGATAATAACGTGGAGAAGTCCCTTGAAGCTTATAATAATCTAATTTCTATTTTGACTAAGGATCACTCCAATGTAGTTAAAGATATACATGCAATAATGAATTTAGTCCATCGAAACGACAAGGATGATATAGAAGCTGATAATGACGAGAAAAAATCCGGAGATGAAAAACAAGAGGAAACTGATGATATGATAAAGCCATTGTATCAGCTAAGTGAAGAAAAGGCGACGGCGTTAGTTGAATTGCAGGAGAAAGAGGAACAGTTAAGAAAGGCCATCACATTTACCTATACCAGACTAATGATTTGCTGTAAGAGCTCTCAAGGAATTACACAAGCGCGTTCTGTTTTTAAGCAAGCAAGAAACAACTTTCTTCAAATTGGTCATGAAATTTATGTAGAGCACGCATTAATGGAATATTATTCGAGCAATGTGAAATCTGCCCGTAAAATTTTTGAATTTGGCATGTCGAAGTTTAAAAGTGATTGTGATTTTTTATTGGAGTATTTGGATTTCTTAATTATGACAAACAGAGGTGAAAGTATAGTTGTAGTATTTGAACAAGGGTTGAACGCGTCGCAACAAGAAATAACTAAAGAGCTTGAGTCGATACAAAATCAATCAGAACTCGCAAATGATTCCATTTTGTCGAATTTTAGACTTAAAAAAATTGGTAAGAAGCAAGAAAGCCTAAAGGAATTCTTCAAAAGATTTGCTAGGTATCAAAGTGTTTATGGTGATCTCAGTTCGATTACTACCTTAGAGAAGAGATATAAGGATATGTTTCCAGACGATGATATTATGGAATTCTTTACTAATAGGTACAGGAGTAAGTATATTGATGTGATTAAGGTATTTGATTTAGGAGAAAATGAAGAAAATGAAAATAAGAGAGAAATTACAAAGACGCATATCGAAGAGAACGATATTAGTGTGGCCAATAATACAAAACCAGAGAATGAAGGCGCTCTCAAGAATACTCAACAGCCGCAAAACTTTGTTGGGAATACGGTGTATAATTTACTAAGGGTTCTTCCAAATTCCTCTTATTTTGGCCCCCAGTCTGAGCGCGTTTTCAATAGCGAGAAGTTAGTTGACTTGTTTAGCAAACTTCAAGATATACCTACGGATTAAATTCAATGGAAGACAAAATACTTTATTTACATGTGAATAAATAGTAAACTAAGAAAGCATTGTCCTTGAACAATTTGTGTTTACCTTAATAAGGAACTCTATAATGGGCGCTCTATAAATTCGTAGTTTCTTCTTGGACTAGTGCAATCGTATCCGTTATGGGTGGCTTAAATGGCCACATGTCAAAAACTTTAAATACCAATAAAAATTCGTCAATAGTTAGGTCTCTTGGACAGCTGTTTAGAATATGATTAGGAATTTTAGGTGCTAGATCAACTTCTGCGCCAGGTGCCAATTGGTTTAATGCATTGTAAACTTTACCTGTTGCCTTGTACATAAGTATTTGCAATAAATACTCAAACATATCAAAATCCATATCAGGTAGCACTTTTGGCTTGATTTCTAGAACAGCAAGCAGCGACGAAGGAGGCAAAATAGACCTTGAAGGAACAAGGACTGGTTGGTCATTTACTAGTAGGTTGGGATCATAATCATGTCCATCAGGATAGTTCTGATCGCCTGATTCAACGACACCGACTAGCTTAGTATCGCTAAAGGCCTCTCGCTTAATTGCAGATTTATTCCTCTTAGGAAAATGGCAACCTGACATAAATTTTTGGGCAGTTGTATCCGGAACAAAGCAAACAATCCTCACCCTCCCATATTTTTGGAGCCAATTTTGATATACACTGCACATAATCCATTGAGCTAGTAAAGACTCGCCAAACTTTTGAGTAGTTAAATTTCCTACTATCAATAGTTCGTCATGAATATTTGATCTATCCTTTTCTCGCGGTTCTATAACCTTGTCTCTATCTATAAGGTCTTGATAAGTAGACCAATTGTAGCCATTCTGTGGATAAAGAATAAAGTTTTCTTTATTGCCATTGATACTTTCCAAATGTTTTATTCGCCTCTTCCAAATTTCGACATTATCATGATTATCTTCGATGATAACATGCTTGCTTGGCTTCAATTCATAATTCAACATTGTAGAAAACATTCCGTATCCTGAAAACACATCGACTATATCTAATTTAGCGCTATTCCAATAGTGATGTTTAAGATCCAATTTGTCTATAAGATTCTGACAAGTTTGTGGTCTAATGATATGTTTATACCCATATTGATACTTGGGCAACCCTAATTCTTTAAAAACTTCTACTAAGTTCGGATTAAATGACCTACAAAGTTTAAGTTTAGACATTCTCCTAATGACATTGCCTTATCGTGAGGTGAAACAATGAGTCGAAGAACAAAGAAAAAAAAAATAGAGTAAAAATTAAAAATTAAAAATTAAAAAAAAAAAAAAAGATCTTATCATACTTACAACATAGTCCTTCTTATATCTATCACCAAGACAAGATATGAATAATGTTGAATTGAGGGAAAACTTAGAAGATTCACAACTTAGGGACCAGGTTCCTTTTCCGCTCCTTGAAGGAGAAATTTTAAAGTATTTGACAATTTCTTCTAGGCAGAATTTGTCTATTCGACTGATAGACGGCGATAATGAAGTGCAAATAGCTGCCAAAGATGGAAACATTTATTTGACTAATTTTAGGTTAGTATACGTTACTGAAAGTCAGGGAGATATCAACACCTTTCAGTTAGATGTTCGAGAAGCTCCCTTGTTACGTTTTTCCCATAAATTGGTCTCTCCTTGGTTTGGGGCTAATTATTGGGAGTTTTTATTTCATAGCACGAAATCGACTACAAGCAGCGATGGTTTGCCTTTGCAGCGATGGTTTAAAGGAACTATAAAGTTTCTTGATGGGGGTGTGTTCGATTTCGTAAAAGCCTTTGACTATGTTTTTAATGATATTATTAACAACCCTGGAATAGACGAGGAATTACCCAGATATGAAAATATCGAACGTAATGGATATTAAGAATCAGATTATCCTATAATTTAAATTAATAAGATGACAAAAAAAAGAAAAAGAAAAAAAAAAAGATATACGAAACCTAGTCATATATATACCCAACTGTATTGTTCAACTCGCTAAAATATTACTCCATTTTGTGAATATGGAGGTCTAAAAAATTATTGTCTATCTTGTTCTCCTTCTTTAGCACGGGGGGGCTTGAGTTGAAAAACTTCATCCATCTCACTAAAGTCAAGATATTGGTTGATCTCTTCCTGGCTCCTGTGTGAATTTATTTCCTTGAACTTGTCAAAAGCCAAATTCTCAAGACTTAAGGCATCTTCGTATACTAGTGAGCCTTCCTCGTTGTATATTCTGGCGTTGGAAAACATCAAGTGCAAATCTTCCAACATTTCTCTCGATGTCGAATAACGCTTCTCGTTGATCTTCTTTTTTATTGCGTCTAAAGCTATTGGGCGTTTTATGAGGATATAATAGTCAGGATAATACTTTTTAGGTGGCTTTACCAAGAAGAGTTCACTCAATTGCCTGCCGTCTTCGTCTTTAAATTTGAGAATTGTATTATAGAAATCAAGTAACTTTTCCTGCAAACTAGATCTTTCCTCCGAAGAAAGGGTATCAATAGCAGGTGAGGAACGACTACTAGATTTGCGAAACCGAGGACCACTTTTATTTTCGCCTTGCAGAGGCGTAGTCTTGCCCCTAGATTTCTTTAAACCCAGTCGATCATCTAATACCTCGCCTTCATTAGCTTTACGCTTATGCGGGGCGTTCGAATCCAGCTCCGCCTCGTCATCAAGTACATCGTCCTCATTATCACTAACTTTAGCAGCCTTTTTCAGCTTATTCACATTCTTCTTTCTTTTCTTCTTGGGGCCCACATCCTCTTCCTCACTGTCTGTCATCATACCATCTATATTTCTGAGCCATTGTTCCTCGGTAAGATTGTCATCAAATATGGGAGTCTTACGCTCCCTATTTCCCCTACCGTACTCAGCTACAACCTCTTCTTTTTTCAACAAGGTCTCCGGATCTTCTTTATAAATATATGGAAGTTCTTGTTCATTCAATAAACGGGTAGTATAAGAAGCATTCTTAGTTTCTTGTATTCTGTCTTCATCAAAGCTTTTGAACACTTCCGTCTCTTTCTCATTTCTAGCAATTAATTCATTTAGTTCATCATCATCGAGTTCGTCATTCTCATCCGAAGCTCCTTTACTCTTACGCTCTTCTTCTTTCTCAAGAAGAGCTCTAAGTAAAGCCTCTTGCTCTTCAGCGGTTGATTTGTTATCAAACTTACCAGCTTGAATAACTTTGCCGTCAATTTCAAGTTTAGCATAGGCTCTCTCAAGGATCATTTCTTCAACAGAATTTTCAGTTATCAATCTCAAAATTCGGACCTCACTTTTTTGCCCTATTCTATGGGCTCTGTCTTGAGCCTGCAAATCCTGATGAGGATTCCAGTCCGTATCGAAAATAATTACAGTATCCGCTGCCTGCAAATTCAAGCCGAGACCACCTGCTCTAGTTGATAACAAAAAGCAAAAATATTCCGAGTCTTTATCATTAAACAATTTTAACAAGCCCGTCCTATCATCTGACTTAGTAGTTCCATCCAATCTCATATATTTCATACCCCTGAACCTTAAGAAATCTTCCATGATATCCATAATAAGGGTCATTTGGAAAAAAATCAAAACTCTATGACCCGTACTTTTAAGCTTAGGCAAAATCCTATCTAAGAGTTCAAACTTACCTGCGACACGCCAAATTTGTGCGTTAGTTTCAGCTGTCGGATTAATGAAAGTCTCTACCTCCTCGTAAGCGAAAGGATGATTACAAATCTTTCGCAATTGCATTATTTGATTGTTGGCATTCTTGATTACAATGGGCTTTTCTGGATCATCAGGACTAGCCACAAACATAGTGTTATACTTCAACATTTGCTGGTACAATTTCGATTGAAGTGCAGACATTTTACATTTGACGACTTTTTCAACCTTATTTGGCAAATCCTTTTCAACATCTTGCTTCAATCGCCTCAAAAGAAATGGTCTTAACACTTTATGCAATCTTCTAATTATTAATAATGTCTCTTCCTCACTCAATTCCATCTTATCTTGACTTCCTTTATTTGCAAAAGGTGTATTAAACCAATCATCGAAAGACTTAACAGAGTTAAATATCTTAGGCAAAACAAAGTTAAGCAAGGCCCATAACTCTGGTAAGTTATTCTGTAATGGGGTTCCTGTTAAAATAAGTCGATAATCACTATGATAATTATGTGTCAACATTTCTGACAATTTGGAGTTATTGTTTTTTAGACGATGGCCTTCGTCAATAATCATATGAACCCACTTCACTTTTGATAAAAGATTTCTATCCTTAATGATATATTCAAAAGTGGTTAATAAGATTTGGAAATCCCCTTGTTTAACAACTTGCAGGATTTGCTTACGCTGAAGTGGAGTACCCTTGTACGCCACCTTTTTGACACTTGGAGCCCACTTATCGAACTCTAAGCTCCAATTTGTCAATGTAGACAATGGAACAACAACGAGAAAGGGGCCAGGTATTTTCTTAAACTCAACCAAGTAGGCTATCAAAGATATTGTCTGGATGGTCTTTCCTAATCCCATTTCATCGGCCAAGATACCATTCAAGTGATTGTTGAACAACGAAACCATCCACTGTAACCCTTTCATCTGATACTCCTTCAACTGTCCGCCAACGAGAATACTTGGTTGAGTAGTTACTTCTTCTTTGATACGATGTGCAACATGGTAGTAGTCAACCTTTTCGCGCCTCTCGTCATCATTCATGTTGTCCATACCAGCGAAAGCGTCGGGTCCCGTTTTCAGAGATTCCTTTTGTTGGCTCTGGACAGCCTGCGCTAAGCAATCTAAAAAGTGATTGGTTTCCTTCAATAAGTGAGTGATTCGAGTATCCTTTGTGTTGTCTAAGAGCTTCATATAAGCTTCTTCATCATTCAGCTTCAATGCCTGTAAACGTTGTTTAGCCACCCTTTCCATTTTCTTTTGTTCTTCTTTTGCTACCTGACCATGAAAACTGGAAATCCTGCTGCTCAATTTTTCGAGTTTTTCACCCTTATTCAGAAATTTTTCTTCTTCGTTATTTCGGTGCGACAAAATTGCATTTATCATAGTTTGACGTTTTTTGTTTTGAGCTTGTACCAATGAAAATAATTGTTGTCTATAAAGATCCTCGCTTAGAGTTACATTGTTAAATGACAATTCGTTGAATTTTGCCAAAAAATTAGGATGGGAATTGGGTAATAAACATTTGCTAAACCAGACTTGTGATAACAATTTTTCCCTCAAATGTTTCTGAAAATCATTCAATTCTAAGCTTGTTAGTCTTATATTAAGTTCATCACGTTTATCGTCATCCTGCTCATCTAGTTCTAGTTGTCCCGCTAAAGTCTCCTTCTCATGTTGCAATTTCAAAGTGATAAAAGCTTCTCTATTAGCCAAAACCTTATCATAATCCAAACCCTCTGGAAATAAAGATGGGATCTGGAAACGGCAATGAGGAGAATAAAATTCGCTATAAGATATGTCTTGGTACTTGTCTAGTTCCATATTTGAAACTTCAAAGCAGTCAACTTGAATGTTTGGTCTATTTATTGGTAAAACTTTCAAATCTGCTTCCCCATTCGTCTGCGTCAAAGAATCAAGACTAACAGGAGGCTTTGGAGGTAAACAAAGAGGATTTAAAGACATCTCCCTGATTGGCGTTCCTTTCTGACCACCTGTACTAGGTTCCTTCGTGGATCTCTTTCTCGAAAGATTAATTGACCCATTCGCCTGTTCCTGAATAGGGGTAATCAGAGTTTGCTCTGGACTCGTCTTCAGTTGGTATTGTTGAGCATGAAACAGCTGATTAGGCCTATTTAGTTGAGGTGAAGCTATTGAAGGAGATCTTTTGGATCTGGAAGATACCCTTGTAGCATTTGCTCTACCATGCTCCTGATTGTTTTCAAGACGAAAAGAATTTTGTTCACCCTGTTGTGCACGAGGCATAGCTACAGGATTCATAGGTGACTGTAAAGTACCAGGTGTTCCTTGCGGTTTTACATTGTAAGACGGTGTTTGACTTGATGTACTGCCATAGGATACAGAACCTTCTTGCAGGAAATTTCCATTTGCGAATGTCAACTTTTCATTTGTCACGTAATCTATAATATGCTGAGGAATAGGGGTACCTCCAGGTCTCGCATCTTTCAACAAGTGTCGAAAAACTTGGAACTGTGAATTTAAAAGTTGCACCTGCTGTGTTGAAAAAACAGAACCCAGTCTGTCTGAAGTATTCTGTCCAGATGCATGAGTCATATTTGCTTGATTAGGAATACCATTTCTATAAGGCATAGAATACATTGATGACATACCATTTTGTTGCGGAGTTATATTATTGAAGCCTTGTTGTATTTGCTGAGGCTTGCGTTGTTCTTGCGTTGGGAAATTTCCTGCCTCCTGAAATGTTTCTGTCATCATATTGTTAGTCATATTAGCATTAGGGGTTGAGACCTGCCCAGAAAAGGTATTATTTACTTGATTATCGCTCGCTACCTTCTGCATTTGCTTCCTCCGTTGTATCTGCTCGGCCTGTGCTCGTCTTTGTTGTGTTTGTTGCTGAATAAACTTTATTATTTTACTTAAGTGAGTAAATTCAGGAACATTTACTGCTTGTTCACCAAACTGTTGACGAAGCTGGTTCCACCGCAGCAAGATCTTCTGTATATCCTCTTGCAGTAAATTTCGGTTCATAGTCAGCTTTCGTCTGGTCTATTAGATACTAGTAGAAAAACCACTTACAATCAAAAACAATGAGAACTACATGAATTTATCTTGGTCGTGTATTGATCACTTCCTGGTATCACCTATAAAATCTATTTACAATCTTCAACAAAATCTTTTTTGACTCTGTTGAGTTGCCACATTAAGGCTTCCATAGTTCTCCTTGCCCTCTGGGTGCATAGTTAATCGCATTAAATTTTTCTTTTTTAATTCTTGGCCCATAGTCCGAGGTACTTTTTTTGGCGACTATTCCGTCTGACTTTTGAGGCCGTCTTTGTTTTCTATTGCCTTTCTGAAAAGTGATACCATTTCTTTCCCCATAAGACGAATAAGAATATAAAGTAGTATCAACCACGTTTTGCAATATATTGTTAGAAGGAACACTGTCCTCTGAGTTAAAGTTTTTACTTGAATCATATTGTTCAAGCAGGTTCACATTATGATTCCTGAATAAAAATATTTCAGCGGCATTTACATTCATACACTCGACACCATAACAAGTTAACCATACACTAGTGGTTGCATCTTCTGTGACTAATTTCCATTCTTTTCGATTAGCTCTTTTACCGCGACCTTCTATGAAGTCTTTTTGGATGCAAGATCTTATCAAGTGCTTCAAACGACCAGGTAAATCGACGGGTGCATCTTCATCCTGGATATTTTCGGCGCCAGCTTCCTTGAGATTTTCCTCATTGTTCGTCCGACTTATCCTATTTTCGTAATAATTGGGGAAATCAGCGACTTTCGGTGTTTGAACTTTGTAAGACAAGCATTTATCCCAAGACGGACGACTATCCATTGTTGACTCAATAACTATGTCATAAAATACAGGGCAATCATCGACTGAATGAGCATTTAAATCTCTGTCAAGTATTTTGTCAATAAACCTTATAGCCTCCTTGGCATTTATTGCTTGCATCGAAGTCCCTTTCTTGACATACTCAAACTCATGTAAAGTATAACTGGGTATAAATATTGTCAAGTATATCACCTCTTTTGGGTCAGATATGTTTTCATTCACATAATTCCTGTTAAACCAACGTTTGATATTACCTAACCCTCTTACAAATGCTGAATGATCCAAGATGAGGTTCACATATCGTGGATGTCTGATCTCACTAATATGTCGACTTAATGATTCATGAGTAACTAATTCATCAAATTCATGCGACTGACGTCTTTCTGATTCCATAATAACAAGAATTGTACCAAATTTATTGGTTAGTGCTCCTACACAATAAAAGTATGAAGAGAAAATCACCTTGAAAAATAAGGTGACAGTTTTAACAGAGAAATTAACATTATAAAAACAATCTCTACATGTTTATTGTACTTTTGCAAATGGAATATATTCAGCTTTATATGACAACCTTCTAATTCGTGACTATATTTTTGTTTGTCTTACAAACAGATATAATACATACTGAGAAATTAGTTATATTTGTTCTTATTTAAGAGTTTCGCAGATAAACCACCTTAGTTCCAAGCTTTAGCCTTACAAGCTCATTGCAAATCAGAATTGTCAAGTAAGTATCCTCGTGCTTAAAACACTAACACTAGAGATGCCAGATTAAAAAAAAAAAATTCATCCTTTGGCCAGACTTGGTACTAATACGGATGTTTACTGATTATCCTCGCAGAAAGGTGTCTTCATTCAGTGGAGAAAATCGTAGCCCTGTATACTTACGAATCCTTCAAATTGATAATTATTGCTACACCATCGGCAAAATCTTTTCTTCAGAAGTTTTTTTGTTTTGGTCTTTTTTTTTTTTTTTTTGTATTGGCAGGAACACGAAAAAACGACAGAGTTTATCTACAGTACGACTGAAAACACTAGTACTTTCATTAAATAGCTAGCAGAATTTAATTTAGCATTCTAATTCTTTGACCTCTTCCTGTAAATTTTGGTATTCTATTCCAAGATCTTCAAGGTCTTTTCGCAAATCGCCTTGCTTATTGTTCAACGCCTTCTTCCATTCTCTAAATCTTTTCTCTTGGTCAGCGATAATATGAGAAAACTTCAACTTCAATTTTCGCTGCTTCTCAATAAAAAAGGGGCTTTTTTCGATATTCATTTTGGCAAATTCATCAAGCAGAATTGTCTTAATTATCTTGAAAGCTTCTAGATTTCGCAAAGTACTTCCTTCGATCACTCCCTCTTTTTTTTGTTTTTGCTTATCAAGCCCATAGCAATATCTATCGTTATAGAGCACGCTTCTGTAAGTTTCATAGTATGACTCGCCTGCACTTATTATGTCCAGCATATATTTGAATAGCAAGAATTCTTTAAGAGAAGCAAAATCGCAATGTTCCTCATTATCCACTTCCGCGATACCCCATTTGTACTTCCTACCTCTTACCAATTTTCCCGTCTCGTTCCTGTAGAAACGGTTGCTCCCAATCAAAGCAAAAGGCATTTTAGAAAGAAAGTCGTTTTTCACATGTTGGTCCAGGATCCTACCGAAAAAATCGATGCCTTCCAGAGAGAAACTTTCTTTTATTTTTTCCTTAAACGACATAAGCTCTTCAAATCCAAGAGAATCACTTTTTGATATAACTGGAATGAGTGTAGTTTTGGTCGACAAGTATTTTACCGATTGAATGTCCACTTCCGATAAGCTTTTTTCGTCTGGATTAACGAAATATAAACAGCAGTGAACTATTGGAAATTTACTATTACTCCGCTGGCACTGCTCCTCTTTGAAAATACCTGCCATGTAGTAGCCCTCGATTATTTTCAATGCTGGTAACCATATGAACAGGTCGGAGGTACCTTTTTCAAAGCCAGGGATGTCTATAACCGTGAATAGGACCAAATGGTTATCTTCTTTGACCTCAAAGTAATATGCAATGATGTTTTCGGGTAGTTGTCTCTGTGACCCATTGTTTATGACTTCCTCATCGAACAAGGTATTAAGAAACGTGGTTTTACCAGCCCTTGCTGGTCCAACCAAAAGAATTGTGAAATATGCTTTTTTTTCTTTGAATGATCTTATAATCTGTTCATTAAGAAAAGAGAGACCGATTGAATATTTTCCATCTGCGTTTCTTAGGATGTCCGCCTTTGGCCAGGAAGATGAAACTTCCAAATGATTATGTTTCAAGTCTTCTGAAAGTAGTAATTCTGAATCGAGAGGTCTCATCCCTCTTTCGTTATCCTGAGCTTCTGGACTATCGTCATTGACGCCTTCTATGTGAGTATCTATCTTGTCGAATACAAACTGATTGCTATCATCCAAATGGGAGTCCGTCATTCTTCACAAGAAAATTGTAATTATTGAAAATGAGAAGTAATATACGACAATTACGAAAGAATGAACTCCAATCGAGAGAAGAAAAAGTCGCTTTTAGACGGTAACTAAAGGACTATAACCACAAACATGTTTAGTTGCAAAAAAAAAAAATTAAAAATTTAAAAAAAAAAAATTAAAAAAAAAAAGAATTAAAAGGTATGAAAGCCCGCTATCATTTTTATTTAGATTATTTATTTCCCTTTTCTTGCCATGTTTCTAGTTTCATGTTCTACCAGAGCTGCTCTTGCGCATTTTTAGTGTAATGTTACTGCAAGGGTACAATTACATTCTGCAGCAGCTAGGCTTCAATAACATTTACAAATATAGAAAAGTTGTCCTTAATGACATTTCCTAATTTGGATAAACCAAAACAGACATGAACATGAAATGATGATTAGATCTATGGAAGTACTATCCTACCTAAAAATTAGTAAAGAGTGGCACCGAAGTGCCTTATGTCTTACAAGGAGAGGCCAAGAATTTAGCAGAATTTCGCCTATTTTGATCAAGGTATAGTTGATCTATGGAAAATGGCCGAAACTTCAATTGAAATCAATAGAAGGGCTTTGCCTAAATCACGGTCAGAAAATCTTTTGACCGAAAATAAGAAAATCCCCAGGAGCAGTACAAATTTCGATCTTTTTGGGATAAAAAGCGGTGCTGTACAGAGAAGTCCATCTTCGAATTTTCGCACTTTAAAAGAAATTTCAAGATCCCCTGTTTCTGAAAGGTTGCATGTCAAGTCATCCGATGGCCGGTATGTTATCCCAATACCTTTTACGCTTAAGCTTCCACCAAAGTTGAACACAGAACAAGTTTCTCCATCTGGCAAAGATCTAAAAGACTCTTCGGGGTCGTCGCTGCCTCATAGGCATTCGAAGTTGGTTTTCACAGGAACGGAATACGAAAAGATGGGGTACCTGTCTGAAAGTGATAATGACGAGAGCGAAATAAAAATGTATCCTGTTAGTACACCGTCCCCGAAGAATACTTGTGTTAAGTTCTCATCGGAGAGGGGAGTATCGATGGAGGAATCAGGTACGACTAAAAATGAAAGTGCAACAAATGTTTCTATAAAACCATCCAAGGAGCCGCGTAGAAGTGGTATTCAAGAACTGATGATGAAAAGGAAAACTCTTTCACATCCATCATTATCATTTGAACAACCTGATAAAAGGAAAAATTCGAATTTAAACAATATGGCCCCAGAAGCCAATAGGGTTCCGGGTTCATTCCGGCTGTTCGATGCAAATGTGGGTAATTATAAGGTTTTGAGAAACCAGAAAATGGCAGAGAACGTCGAAAAAAATGTCTCTGGTGAAAAACCATTACCTAGAGAACATATGCACGAAAATTTGGTTCATGAAGCAGAGTTACGAAATCGTAATAAGCACGCTGTAGCAGAAAACTCAGTAAAGCTGTCTTCTAAAAACCACTCACAGGGACATGCAGAAATAAGAAACCCACTTCGATCTTCAGGAATTTACCCCTCCTCACAACGACAGCTCTTGAAACGATCCAGTCATGTTTCTGGCGGGAAAAGGAAATCTTTAATAAGAAGGAGTAAAGGACTTGACGATATAAATAGTATGAAAATGTATGAGTCACCAAAAAATGAAAATGATAAGGATTCCTTCGGAAGCGCACCCGAATTCTTCCCTATATCTAACGGTAATTTATTATATGAAACTGAGAACAGCTTTAAAGAGAATCTAGATAGCGGTCTGCGGGAATATTCAAGTCAACAGAACGATGGTCATCCAGGGACTGTCCAACGTGGAAAAAAAGATAGGAATCTGCTACCTTATTCAACTCAACAAGGCAATTGTTATCCAAATAAAGTCCATAGTGGTCATGACGTTTCATCAAAGGACATGTTTTCTCCTAAAAGTCGACACATGCGCCGAAATTCTGAGTCCAACGTGGTGACATTCCAAGAAATTAATACAGCCAAAAGTTTTGGTGAGGGTATCTCAAAAATTAATCGATATCAGACTGTGTTTTGTTCTGACAATCAACGAGACTCTAGCAACAGTCATATTTATTTACCACGAGGTCATACTAATATGGTCAGTTATGATAACGTAAATGACACATTATCTCCAGAAATCCATGACACAGGCCTCCAAGGTCACTTTAACTTGGATGAGTACAATAAAGGAGTAGGGAAAAGTTTCTACTTTCCAAATAGTACTGAAAACGCCACAAATGCTGACATAGTTAGAAAACAAGCGATTTCAGAAGAAGCGTTTAAGTCAAAGTTCAATAATGCTTTCGATTACATAAATCGGTCAGGTCAAATAGTCATACCTGATATGAATGAACTTGAAAACGTTACGTCAGAAATGAATGGCGAAAATATAATCTTGCGAAATGATTGTAAAAATAATCGAGGATATAATCGATTCTTTGATCCTTTTCCCAATACCGAAAGGGTGCAAGAAAGACATAGGTCCTTGGACGCACAAACAGACATAACTACTCTCTCTAAGAAACTGTCTGAACCAAATTTCGAACCCTTGCCACTATTCGAAAATAAACAAAGGAAGGATAATACAAGAAAAGCAAGGCATGCTCGTAGAAAGTCTATGTTTAGTTTGGATGAGATTACCCAAGATAAAAGATACGAAAGTCAAGGTTACAACTTGCCACGTTCAAATTCTTTTAGTTCAAATCCTTCTATAACTGCTAAATGTTTTCCTGCGCAAAAGGACTCGATGCGTTTGTCTACATCACAAGTACATGATGAAGTCGAATACTTGAAGTCCCCTCGTTATGACAAGAAATCAAGGAATTTCAGTCCTTTTCCAGTAGATCTTCTGTACAATTTCGATTTTGAAAGAGATATGAAAGAGTCTACGATAATGGCGGCGAGATCACCTCCTGAAATCAAATACAATGAAGCGAAGAAAACACCTTCAATAGCTTCGAAAACTGACTCCTCTACAAGTAGTACCTCGAATTCTGATGTGCTTTCGAGAGAAAGTAATGCACTTACAAAGGCGACTTCGGTTTCTGACTATGGTAGTATTTCAAACGAGAAAAAAGAGGATTCTTTCATCAACAAAATACCTGAGAATAACTCTTCTTATTCTCACGGCTCGTTTAGAGAACCATTTCTAGAAAGGGAGAGAATAAATAAGGCTCATGATCACGATAATCAAAGTGATTTCGGTGAAAGCGATTTGATGAGTATCTACTCAAAATATAAAAAACGACATATGATTAGAGATGTGTCTAATGAATCTAATTCATCTCATGGAAGTTGCTTTTCTTCGAATCAAAGCATTAAATCAGAAGAAAACTTAAACTTGAGATCTGCTGAAGCCATAGAGGCGCAACGAGTCAAATCAAAGAATAGTAATTTGCATTGTGCATATCTTACAAATCAGCCGCTCGGATATGGGGAGCGTAGCTACCTGTCAAGAGGCATGACCCGAAGTAAATCCCAAAGCTTGGACTTCCTAGATCTGTTGCAAAAAAGATTTAGAAATTTAAAAGTACACAGTCTGAATCCTGTCTCTAATTATTCCGACTATAAAGGACCCACGCATGATTTCCAAACCTACATGAAGCAATGTACAAAGTATCTAGACGCAGAATAAATAATGCTTGATCAATCTTACTCAAAGCTACCAGTCTTTTATCAATTCATTCCATCAAACTCGTCAATAGTATTAAGTGAGTAGGGAATTCTAAAAGATTCTGTACTCTTCTTGGAACTGTTATCTTGTAAGACGGAGAATTGTTGAATGTCAGCTTTTTCGTGCGTCGTCTTTAAAAAAACATCGTCGTTTAAATTCGACATTTCACTTACCCGCTTCGGCGGTGAATTAGAAGCCCTTGTATATAAACCCATGTTTAGGTTACGTCCCTTTTCATCCGATTTCTTGCTTTTATTTCGATATACTGTAACAGTCTTTGTAGGCGTTTCAATCCTATTATTATTATAACTGTTTTCATTAATCACCTTTTTTGGCCTTTTACTATACGAATTTGATCTCATAAAAGGCAGTTCTAATCGAAAATACTGTTTTACACTATCATTTTGGGTCTCAAAATCAAAATCCTCCGGAACCGTGTTAATTTCGTCTATTAGTTCATTACTACAAATGTCTTCTTGAGATTGATTTTCACAAATTAATCTATCAGCTATCGAATATCCTTTTTCATTAGCCTCCCAAAAAGGCAGATTCTTGCTCCCGATGTTCCTCCCATCAGAAAAACTTTTCCCTACTTTCTGTACTCTGGAATTGCCCTTATGAGTCTCGGAATGTCCTGTTGGTGCATGGGGAACTCGATCAAGGCGCTTTAAAGTAGTCATCATGTCAGATATCGATTTTCTATTTGAGCTCCCTTCTGATTTGTTGCCAGCATTAGAATATAAAAGACTATCATTATAATCAGGCCTCCCCATTCTACTAGTATTAGGCTTATCAGCTGTTTCTAAAATTTCCAACGTACTCATCATCTGGGATATAGAGTTCCTTATATTTGTCTTGTTCGTTTCTTCTTCGCTACTAAGAGGTGAACTGTCTGGTTCTTGTGCTCTTAGAGAGTGGTGATTTTCAGGTACAGTTGGTTCGTTTTTCTGATCATTTAAATGATCTCCTGAAACAAAAGTGTTCCCTCCTTTATAAGAATATATTTCATTCGAGTCGCTTGCTTTGGGAAATCTGAAAACAATGTTCTCTCCATATTTCGAATGGGAATTCTCATTCGTAGCACCTTCTTTGCTGCTATGCACCGGATGATTTTTTGATTCTCCCTTTTCTTTCTGGGATTTTTCAAACGCGTCAATCTTTTCTGGTATCTTCAAATTAATTTCCTCGCTTATGGACGTATGGAAGCTGGGAAGGCCTCTCATCTTTAGTAGTCTATCTGCATTGAACATCAGTCTATGTTGTAAGACATCTCTGTCATAGTCTTCAGCATTTCCCGAGAAATTGTGACGATGAATCAAAATTTTGCTCGAAAGCTTACCCAAATCATTAGAGGACTTCAGCCTGGGTTTCCTATGTAGAGCTCTATGGCGCAAATTAGGACCAACGGTAAGGCCATTTATTAATGGCGAATTGATCTCATATAATTGAATATCGTTTGTATTGATTAACTGTGAAGTCCTCCGCAGGTTTTGCCCCTTCGAGGAGTCTTCAGAATCAAGATAATTTTCAAGAATGTCCCCCAGGGATTCTTGCTTCGAACTCGCGCGACTTTCTTTATCGTCCCTAATACTGAAGCCTTCAATTGAAGAATGATATGAATGGTTAAAGACTCTTTGATTCAGAAGCAGCAGTGCGACATACACATTAGGAATATTTGGTCTTAAAAGGCTACCTGAGCCACTGGAAAGCACCGATTCCTTGTCATCCAAAGGCGAATAAGATCGATGTACGTTCAAACAGTCCCCATACCTTTTAAATGAAATATTATCGTCACCCCCTGTATCAAATATTTTAAGATATTGTCCGTTAACATCGGCTTCTTCCTCCCTTATATTGTCACTAACATCATCTAAATCATCTACAAGACCGTTGTTTTCATAATCATAATCCGAATAATCATCAATATCTCCCAAATCCTCTTCATTGAAAGTGTTTGCAATGTTTGAATCAGGTTTCTTAGATGGTGCCGTCTTATAGTACTTAACAGAGGTATTTCGGCCCCCTCTTTTATCTTGCATAAATGAAAACTTGGACGAGTTCTCCGAAAGACAACTAGAATCGTCAGACTCCTCTAAACTTTCTGATTCCTCATTAATCGCATTACTTTCGACATTCGATCTATCGGCTTCCAATGCTAGTTGACTTACAGTTTTTTGATCTATCACCCGAGACCTGTTGAGAGCGTCACTCTCACTCAAGCTGCGTGGACTGATATACGGATCACCATTTTGCCTATTAGTTTGATTTATGGTTGACATATATCCAGAATCTTCTGGAATGGATATGTCAAAAGCCTTAAACCTATCACTTTCCTGTTGGTCTGTATGAGATGCTAGTCCTCTCGTGGTGTCATCGTGTATGTTGTTTTCATTTTGGAATGTGGCATCAGTTCTATATCTGTGACTCAGCTGGAGGTCAGCATATTTATTCTTTATCGGTCTCTGTGCATGGCCTTGTCTCTCACTTAGACCATATGCACCTCTTCCATACGCGTTGTTTACTTTATCTGATCGCTTTCTCTGTCTTGGAGATGAGTTCATTGTATCAGTCACCTTATTCTTGTCCTTATCGGTCGCATTGAGCGCATACTTGAGTTGGTCGCCCGCTTTGAAGACTCCGGAGTCTGCTTTTTGTTGGCTTGGAGAAGAAAAAAGATTTTTTATGGGAGAAAATAGCTTTTTAGGTGAACTGATGCCTTTATTAGACCTTATTTGAGGCGGTGTCAATTCCGACCTTTGTAGATTAGATGACGAAAGCGGTAAGGGACTCATATAAAACTCACTCTGACTTTGTTGCCCCATGTCTGGCGTATTGGCTGGTGAAGAGCTACTCCGTTTATGATTTTTAATGAAAGACTTCATTCTTCTGCTTGCATAAACTCACAGATTATATGCTATTAATAACAAATTAGTCAATTTAAGCAAAAATGATCCCACCTTCCATATAGCCTAATCCTAAGACTTTTGACTCTTTCCTAGTTTCCTAAATACCTTCCTAGTATTACTACCTAATTCTGTCAACTATATCTCTTTTAAAGTTTAGCGCATAATACTCGTGAAGGCTTACACTAACACTATACCGTTCTGTGATACTGGTCTGATAGCCACCTTCCTAATGAGGAAGGTGCAGCCAGAAGTCGCAAAAAGAGATATTCTGGTTTCACTTTAATCAGCTTCTGGTACCATAATCGAGAACCAACCTAGGTCAGAAGGCATTTTTATTCTTTAGAGAGGCTACTGGAAGGATTAGTTTTACAAAAGTGAACTTTTTTTTTGAATTAGAAATCGTATCGTGGTGAATCAGACCGATAATAACCTAACAATCTACATTGCTCCTAGGACTCAGTTTTTTTCTTCCTAACAGACCTTTCAGACAAACATTGTAAGAGAACTTTCATAAATAGCTGAACGAGCCCTGGAGCCTTTTTTTTTTTTTTTTTTTTTTCATATGTTCTGGTATGCTCTCTTGTGGTTGGGTTATTTCTTTGTGTTTCTCGATACTAGCCAACCAAACGAAATAGAGGGCTTTTGCCCTATTTTTAATCGCCTAAGGTCACCTCTGGAAATAATGGCATTGTAAAGACACTACCTATGTATAATGGTTATGTAATGTATTAGTCATTAGATAAAGCGTGTGAAGACGAAAAGTATAGCGAGAGAATTTTCACCTAGTGAAAAATATCTTTGTTGAAGGACCTCAAAGTTGATAATAGGTGATACTATACATTTTTGAATATGCTTATTCCAAGAGAGGACAGAAGGAAGATTCACCAATATCTCTTTCAAGGTATGTACTTGGTCGTATTGGTTGTGTGAGTATGGTGTCAGTAATAGGTGGAAACGTTGCAACTGAGAATGAATCTAGTTGAAATATGGGTAGAAAGAAGAAGCTTTTTTAATAAGAGAAGAAAAGGAGAAACTGTTAATTATTTCTGGCCATACGTGCGAGTTTGTTCAGGGATCAGGGATGTTTTATACTAACTCATAATAGAGGGTGTAGTTGTTGCTAAGAAAGATTTTGAATTACCAAAGCATGAAGACATTGACACAAAGAATTTATATGTCATTAAAGCTTTGCAATCATTGACCTCAAAGGGATACGTCAGAACCCAATTTTCATGGCAACATTACTACTACATCTTGACTGACGAAGGTGTAGAATATTTGAGACACGAATTGAATATCCCTGAAGGTATCTTACCTTTGACCAGATTGAAGGGTGCCCCAGCAGAGAGACCTCACCCTGTTTCTAGAGGACCAAGAAGGGCTGGTGATGACTACAAGAGAAGAGCTCGTGATTGAATTAGTAGATGAGAACGTACGTACTGCTTACGTTTGTCTGCTCGGTACTAGGATGAGTTTGATTATGATTCCTATGTTCATACATACGTGTTTGTAAATTTAACATGCTTCGCAACTTTTAATAAAAGGATTATATTATAATCTTCGGCATCAATTATAATTGTTGTCGCGCTTATGGCACTGTAGGACACTCATATAAGTTACTATCCTGGACTTGCTTGAAATCCTTCATGTGTAAGTAGCCAGAGGCCTTTCACACAAAAAAAAAAAAAAAAAGATTTATTCAAAACAAGAAAGTTAAAAATTATGGCTTACATAATGATTAACCCACATTCAATTACGGTGATTGTTAACATTCTTTGAAGAAGTAAACTATAATAAAATGGTAGGTGATGACTTGCCTGTATATCCTACGCCACAGCAGGCGGTCGCATTAGGCTCAGGTAATGATCCGCTGATGTCTCAACTGGCTAGCTATCACCAACAAAATAGACAGAATGTCGGTTACAAACCAGCACAACAATATAAACACAATTATTCGCATCATCAGCCAGTGCAGCAAAGACCACCAGAAGGATACCATATGAATATGAGTTCGTACCATCCGCCTCTTCAGATGAGAGCACCAGTGAATCCACAAACGACTACCTCTATGACCCCGCAAATGAGTATGCCTATGGCTGCGGGAACCAATTCCCATTATAAGCCGATGCCCGTTTACAAAACAGGAATGAATCCGCACTATAAGACTATGCCGGTTTATGAAGGACCGGCTATGTCAATGCCGAACGGTGGCGACGAGTATGGCACTGTGCCTAGACAAAAATATGCACCGAGAAGAGAGGTAAGCTCACCACCAGCACCTCCTCAGCAATATCACCATGGGTTTCCCAACGAAATGCAGCCCCACGACCCTGCGCCAATTTATTCTCAGCAGCCATATTATCAAATGCCGCCTCGATATTCTTCGATAGTGCCAAGACATACGGCTTATCCGTACGAAACCGTCGAGCAGCACGAAATGCGTAATACGTCTTCATCTGCTCAGCCTAGGCATCATACAGGGCCCTCAAAGAAACCACCTGTTAAGGACAATGATGGCCGGAATTTCACCAGGAAACCGGTGGATCCTATATCTCAAGATATGGCTGGTGAACTGCTGCTGCCACCCCCCGATTCCTCGAAACGCAGCTCTAAACAAAAAGTGGAAAATGAGTTACGAACAATATTTAATAAAGTGGATACAAATAATTCAGGCAAAGTTTCCGCAAAGGAATTGACGGTTGCATTGTTGAACTTTGATAATACTAAGTTTCAGGAATCAACGGTTTCCTTAATGATCAAATTTTTTAATTCGAATAACAGTAGGAGCAGACACCTGAAGTCGATGAATTTCGAGCAGTTTATTTCTTTGTGGAAATATCTTTCAGCCTACAAGAAGCTTTTTATTTCTGCAGACACTAATAAAACAGGCACAATCACTTTTGGAGAGTTTCAACGTATTATTGACCAAATTGGATACAAATTGAATATCGATTTGGTGTTGTACTTGTTTCAGAAGTTTTCCGATAAAAGTGATGGCTCTGACGGTAGCGTTGGAAGATTGAAATTTGATAATTTCATAGAGTTATTAATATCGTTGAGGAGATTGACCGACATCTTTAAAAAGTACGATAAGGACTTAGCTGGTGTAGCAACAATTAATTTTCTGGACTTTTTGTACGAATTGCTAAGTTTATCATAATGCATTATTGTATTATTATACAACGTGTCAATAAATATGTATTTTTTTTGATTTCAGTGTATTCATCAAGTATTTCGAAAAGAGCTAATGTATGTAAAAGTAAGAACCTAGGCTGAACGTTTCCTATTTCATCATATACAACTTATCAGCTATACAAAATAGCTTTTCCATAGAACTCCTTCAAGATCTTGCATTTGGCTTTCATTGAATACCACGCTGTCCAAATGCCAGGTATCTTGTCTATTCTTCTTGAATTTAGCCAAGATATCTTTTGCTGTTTTACCTACGACTCCGGATACGCCAGAAGCTTTATTTGCTAAGAAGGTAAGAATTTCTGGCACCCACGATGGCGGAGGTGACTCATAAGGAAAAGCATTGACGAGAGCACCTAAACCTAAGGTAGATCCATGTAGAACGACTGTATCGGAGGGCGCAAAACTTTGCCTGCTATTCTTATACTTCCTTCTTATCTCTTCTAATGTTTTCATATACATTTGGGCATGTCTATCGACGACCTCATTGCTATCAGCAGGCGAAGACAAGTGAATTAGTCCCGTTAAAGTGGAAGACGCCCTCTCCCTTATTTCAGTGCGCTTATCATACAATAACTTATTAGTAATTACATAAATTCTATGTTTTTGAGCACTTGTCATGTTGAATAAATTTTTGAAATATAAAGTCTCAGTAAAGTCACTGAGAACTTTGAATTTCATCACCGTTAAATTTTCTGAATAATTTGCTTCAAGCATAGCAATCACTTTTTCCAAGTTAGACCTAGTATATTGTATTTGAGAAACCTTCTTAACGATCTCTAGAGGGTCAATATTTCCTAGTTGACAAACTTCTTTCAAATTTATTAGCTTGATCAAAAAAGGCATGATATATTCGTCGACGTAATTCTGATAAAAATACCCAATACTCGTCCCGAGAACTTGTCGAAGCCATATTAAAGTGGTTATTGATGCGTAAATATAACTAGTTCTTAACATTTCTGTAGGAGGCAAATTTTGTACTTCAATTCTCCATCTTTCAACTTGTGAAAAGATATCCGGAATGAGTTTGAAAAACACGCTGTCCTTTTTTTTCTCATATAACGGAACTCCAAAATCTTTCCTGCAAAGGCTGATAAACTTTTCACTATCGGAAACTGAGTCATAGTAATATGTAAAGGATAACACACTCATCAAAGAACCAATTTGTTCTCTAACAGCTTGGTAACGATGATCTATGTTTTCTAAACATAAATTTAAAATCGAACGAGGCTTTGGATATGACCAAGTGAGTACAGACAAAATCGATCTTGCGTAACTAAGAGCCGTCGCCTCTTTTAGTGCCGTGTCTGAGTCAGGATCCAACTTTACTTCAGTGAAAATTTTTGTAACTTTTACGAACCTTCTACAATCTATGTTAGAAGGTAACCACCAAGAAAAAATGCTCCAAACATTACGGTTCTCAGGAGATAGATCGTTCTCGAATACACCTGACAAAAAGCGAGAAATGAATTCTTCTCCTATCGCTATTAAATCAGGAGTTAAAAATTTGAAACTCATTAAAATACCAGTGATCATCTCACAGACAACAATATGTGAGCTTTTTTCATCTTTTTCATATACTTCTGAAATAATATCTAAAATATCTTCAAATTTCAACTTTTTAACGATACCCCTAGATATAAGAATAGCCAAAGTTGAAATGAAGAATACATCAGTACTCTGAAAAACAGATGCTGTTTCATTCTCTGCTATCAACAATTTTGCAATACATAGAAGCTGGTCCTTAGTAACCATATTTCCAAATTTTTCCAAAACGGCACTAGCATCATCATTCAAATTCAAATTCCAAGAAACTGCTTTCTTGGAAACTATAATATTCTCGCCCCAAAAAAGCCACCCGTCGTTGAACTTGCTATCAAAATAAAACTTAGGGTTTTCCATGTTTTCGATGTCTTTTCTCCACACATCGAAAAATGAGTGCTCCGACAAGGACAGAGTTTTTCTTATCTCTAGGTCACCTGGGATAAAGTCAACATCAAAGGCTTTGTTCAAGTCATAACATACTAGTTGCATAAAATAAATTTTATTTATTATTTTAGTTAAGCCTTTTAATGCAGTTCTTACAACGATTGGATGATCATTAGAGGCCTCCGATGCTAAATATTCAATAACTTGCTCGTTACTTTTCGCTTCCAAATCAACCTGCAAATTTATTAACAATGACAAACCAAGAAATATCGTTTTCCAATGATTGGAATTCTTCATTTTGGAAAGAACTAGGTCTTGGAGTCGTTCTAGTTTCTCTTGATACTCGACTCTTCTGTTACCCTTTGCAAGTTGGACCAATTTAATTTCAAAGTCAGCATAATTATCTGGAGGTCTAATAGAATCAATATAGCCGTCATTAATTAGACAAACACTACTTGGATATTTTAAGTTCGTATTGACACATCTGAAGAGCCTTTGAGAAATAATATTGACTTCTAGATTGTTTACTTGAAGACAACGATGAAGCAAGTCAATATACCTAGGAAGGTATAAATAATCATTTTGTACTTTTCGCAGTACTCTTTTAATTCCAAATATCTCCAATCCGTTTTCAACCTTTTTGAAATCATTTTCATTCAATGCCTTCGAAAGATGTTTAAATGCAAATTTAATAATTAGGCCATAACATCCGTCAAGCTTCTTAAGACAATCTATCAAAGTATGCTGTGCTGGTTTAGAGATGGCTGAATACAGAGATGTCGAAAGTATTACTAGATCTTCGATCAACAATCTGTCAAGTTCTGTTTGGGTTCTAGATGACGCGTGTAATGAAACCCTAAGCAGGTGGTAAGCTTCTAGCCTACCACCAAATGCAACTCTGGTAAAAGGCTTTCGAACCCTATTTATCAGCTGTATACTTCGAGTAAAACCGAAGTTAGATTTGGAATGATTATGACCAAACACTCTATCCTGACCAACATCAGCGAACCAAATATTAACCAAGTATAGAAAATGTTTTAGAAGCTTAGTATTGTCATAAAAATACCGCATTAAAAAGTTGCCGATTAGGTGAAGACTAAGGCCAATTATACGGTGACACTTGTTTAAATGGACGTATAATTTATTATTTCTTCTTTCTTCTAATTCATCTCCAAAAAAGTAATTTGAAAAATATGGCTTTCTTTTTCCAACTTTATTAACTCGGTCAACATCTAAGCCTTCATCGCAGTCTTGAAACAAATTCGCTTCTCCTGGGGTAAAAAAAGGATTATTTTGGGTTGCTTTAGCGGAGAATGGCTCCCTCTCTTTTCCATTTTCGTTCGTAGCCTTTCTAGAAGATGACTGATCAAAGACTTTTGCGCGGGAGACAGTCGAAGATTCGTCTTCAAGATACCTTACAATATCCTCCAATCTCTCCTGCATTTCATTTTCACTCAATTCACCCAGCTTCCACTGGGTAACAGCTTTGTGAACAGGTTCCATGAAATCTTTTTTTACCTCCGATTCGAGAATGTCAAAATAAGGATCTAAGAGAAATGATATACCGCTCAAAGCATAACTCAAGTACAAAAAGTTCCATCTCAATTCATCCATAAGCTGCACCAGAGATTCTCTTTTTTCTTTGATTGACTCCGTGTGCATTTTCATCAAATCAGCTACACTCTTCAAACTTTTAGCAACGTGCACTCTAAAGCATTGGATGGCAAAAGAAATTTCATTGAGACCTGGAATGAACCATATAAATGACAAGTTTTGTGCTGAAAATCTTTCTTGGTCAAATTGAAACCCTCCCCAAAAATCTATTCCTCTATCCAATGGAGCCTCATAGAAGGGAGAAATGAATAAATTTTCCTTTAGACCTGTTTTTGTAAGAGACTGTAATATTTGATTCAACAAATAAGAGCTGGCAAATACAGCTGGGCCTTTCACTTTATCTTTCAAGTAAAAAGAAAAATGAATAATTTTATCACCATATTCCAAAACATGAGAAGTAGTATTTCCAACGCATTCATTTAAGATCACCAAATTCCAAAATAATGGTTGGTCACCGGGAAGGAGGTCAAGTCCTGTCCTTGATGATCCAGCCCCATTCTCCTCAATGTCATCTTTTATTTTTTCTATTAGAACGTCAGCGACCTTCTTAAAGCGCTCAGGTTTTCTTTTAATTAAAAATCCGCATATTTCAGCAACCGTGTCCGCTATAATATGATAAGTGTTTTCAAAGACAAAAGTAAAGACATCATCAAACAAGGATGAAAATATTTCATCCGAAAGAGAATTGAAGATGATGCTCAATAATTTTGGTAACATTTCGCTGATATCTTTTTCGATACCAAAACTTTTAGAAGGATCTGGGATATTTTCTAACAAGATAAAAAGTCTTTCGCTAAAGCTTTTCATAATCATAGGAAATGCGCTTGTTGATGATTTCAAAGACTCTATCTCGGTATCTTCTTGTATTTGATAAGACTCGAGGTTTTTATCATTATCAGAATAAAGTTTTTTTTTAAGGAATTCAATATGATCGTCCGTGAACTGTAACGCTAAGTCAAAGTTACCTTCTCCCTTAGTTAAATCCGCAATAGGGATAAAGTTTGCAACCGAAGCGAAAATGCTTAACGTATGCATTGTTTTATCAAGATCGTTTGGATCTAACCCGGGTAGAGTCAACAGTAGGAGTCTAGTAAAATGGACCCTTATTGTGGGTGTCGATGCAAAATACCTTGCGAATTCTTCAAGAGAACGCAAGGCTGCTGTAACTCTATGAGTAGATGTAACATTTTCTAAAGAATCATATATATCCAACAAAAAGTGTTCGAGCACAATAGTGGAGTCTAGATGGCATAACAAATGGATACTAGTCAAATAGTCATCCGCCACAGACTTTTTCTTCGACTGGACGCCTATTTTAAATGCGGGTAAAAATATTGACACGAACTTCTTGGTAGTAAGCGTGTCAAGTTTGTATTCTATTGGTAAATTGTACAATTCACCATCAGGTTCTTTTTCCATATTATACCTTTTGTGATATTGATAAACAAAGCTCAAAAGCATTTTTGATATAGAACGCGACCACTCGCCACTATTTGAAGGATGTATGTAGCTGTTGACCGCAGCTACCAAGTTTTCCAAATATTCAATTATACCATCTTTCTCCATTCCCTTTTGGCCCACAATGCAAAATATAATAGAAGAAGCAAAGCCATGAAAAAATTTTGTATTAAAAGAAGAGAACCTCTCAGACAAAATGTTTAAACTATTGCTTAGCATACTAAAAAGAAATTGTATTTGCTCAGCGTTGTAAATGCCGTACTTGTCTACCAGAAGATAAGATCTTGCTTCTTCGTTGTTACTTAACTCAAGTAAAGAATTCATTGCAATTGCTCCAAGTCTCGAAGTTATACTCGAGTCAATTCTATAGGTTTTGCTTAGTTTAGACCATATATAGAAAAAAGAAGCAACATAATGACGGGTATCTTCCTGGCTGTCAGGTCCTCCAGAATTAAATGCCGAAGGTAACATGCTCATAGAAGTAAGAACAATCGAAGCATTTTGCACGCTAAATTTACTCCCCATTTTCGAAAAGATCACAGGAAGACACTCACTATTAAAAAAATACGAGGCTTTTTCGGCTAGACGGCTCAAAAGTTTTATATCTTTTCGCTCTAACCTCTCGTGGAAACAATCCACCGGATATAGATTTTCAAACTCTTGATATAAACACTTCCAATCAAGGGTTAGTCCTTCATTTCTGAGTAGGATCGTATCTTTAGTCAAGATTTCAAACACCCTTACATAAATCTTTAAATTAATGAGTTGTCCCCTAGTCAAGCATAGAGCGTAGTACACTTGCACTAAGCTCATCCTTAGTCTAATGGGCATATCAAATTTCATTTTAAGCCAAACCAATAATTCATGAGTCCATGTTCTTACGCCAACCGTTGCCGCAGATTCCGGTGGTCTAATATGTTGTGTAACTACTTCTTCTTCATTTTCATCCTCAAAGTCGCTATCATTATAGTCCTCATCCGAACTGCTATCGACATCTGCAGCAAAGTAGTTGTGTGAGTCGTCACCACAAGAGTGCAACTGCTCCACCGTTCCCACAGTCTTCGCACTTACGCCTTGATTGAAACTTGTCATCCCCATCTCCTTTTCCAAAGTCAATATGTCTTGCCCCTTTACACTTAGCGAGCCTTGTATGTCAAGACTTTTGATAGAGATATATAAGTTGGACACGATATGACTCAAATAATGCCCTTGTTCTTGTGGTCCCTCTGTTTCATACGGTAACATTTTTGCCAAAGTTATACTCCTTGGTCTCCTCCTAGAGTAAAACCGTGAACTAGGGTCGAGCTGCCCCTTTTCAAGTTCATCTATTTTTGACGGATAATCCAAATTGTAGTGCTTCTCTCTACCTCTTTCCACGGTCTCAAAAGATTTTCTTTGGTTTTCAATACTATTTTGCCACATCATATTTTTCAATTCCTTTTTCAATTCTTCCAACCTTACTTTCCATTGCGCATGGCATTCTTGACCCGGCATCACTATAATATCTCTCCCTACAATAGCACTCCCCTATTTGATATCTGATATCTAGTGATATTTTCTAGCTATCTTTTCTGCGCTGTGTGACACGAACTTTTTAATTGCACAAAATCACTACATTTACTCTACTATAAGAAATTGCCCTCAATAAATTCCTGACTTCTAAAGCGTTCAGGCTCATGCTACAACTGTCCATAATTCACTACACTGTATGATTTAAGTCTCAATATGTTTAAGACTTGTGTTTGATGGTCCCAGAGTGTTAAGTAGCCCTGGTAATGAGTCGTGTGGAGTTCGAACCAAAAAGAAAAGAAAAAAAAAAAAAAAAAAAAGCTTCTACTACTTCATCGCTTTTACCGGCGAAATTGTGAAGGTAACTTTTAATTTAGTTCGCATTGCAAGATGTCTGCTGTTTCGAGTTCAAAGGCTAAGAGAGAGCAAAAGCGTGTAGAGAAGGAGGCTAAGAAGGCTTCGGAAGGAAAGTCCATGAAGAAAACCAAGAAGCAAGCTGCCAAAGACTCAGAGGACAAAGATGTCGATGAGACAGAGGAGAAGTTAAATAAAATGAAGTTACAAACCGATGAACAAGGTTTATCTGATAGAGTTACAACAGGGGTGTTGGAGTCTTTGGCAACTTCTAGAGATATTAAGTTTAGTTCTGTGTCATTGCTTTTCCACGGGAAGGTGTTGATTCAAGATTCGACATTGGAATTGAACTACGGAAGACGTTATGGATTATTAGGAGAAAATGGATGTGGTAAATCTACTTTATTGAGGTCGCTTGCAGCAAGAGAGTACCCTATTCCAGAGCATATCGATGTTTACCTTTTGAATGAACCGGCAGATGCTACAGATTTTTCTGCTTTGGTATATGTGGTAAGAGAGGCCGAAAATGAGTTGCAGAGATTGGAACAACTTGTGGAGGACATCATTGTTCATGATGGGCCAGAGAGTCCTGCTTTAGAGGGTATCTATGAAAAGATTGATTCGATGGATCCTTCTACTTTCGAAGCACGTGCAGCTGTTATTTTGAACGGTTTGGGCTTCAATGCGGAAACCATGCAAAAGATGACAAAAGACATGTCTGGTGGTTGGAGAATGAGAGTTGCTTTAGCCAAGGCGTTGTTTGTTCAACCTACTCTCTTATTACTTGACGATCCAACAGCTCACTTGGACTTGGCTGCTTGTGTGTGGTTAGAAGAATACTTGAAGAGATTCCAGAAAATCTTGATTTTGGTATCACACTCTCAAGATTTCTTGAATGGTGTATGTACTAATATGATTGATATGAGATTGAAAGGTCTTCAAATGTATGGTGGTAATTACGACTCTTATGTGAAGACTAGAAGTGAATTGGAGACTAATCAAATGAAACAATATTACAAGCAACAAGAGGAAATTGCTCATATTAAGAAATTTATTGCTTCTGCAGGTACTTATGCCAACTTGGTCAGACAAGCAAAATCCAGAGAGAAGATTTTGATGAAAATGGAGGCAGAAGGTTTGGTGCAACCAGTCGTTCCTGATAAGGTTTTCACGTTCAGATTTCCTGAGGTTGAAAAGTTACCCCCTCCTGTTTTAGCATTTGATGGTATGGCTTTCTCTTACAGTGGTAAAGATGAAGATAACCTTTATGAGAACCTCGACATAGGTATTGATATGGATTCGAGAGTTGCTCTTGTGGGTCCCAATGGTGTTGGTAAGTCGACTTTATTGAAGTTATTCCAGGGTCAGTTACAACCTCAGAAGGGAAGAGTTATTCAACACACACATATAAAATTGGGTGTATATTCGCAACACTCGGCAGAGCAATTGGACTTGACCCAGTCCCCATTAGAATTTGTTCGTACAAAGTTTTCCAAGATCTCACAAGACTATCAATACTGGAGACAACAGTTGGGTCGCTATGGTTTAACTGGTGAAGGTCAAACTGCACAAATGGCAACCTTATCTGAGGGACAGAGGTCCCGTGTTGTTTTCGCTTTGTTGGCTATGGAGGCTCCAAACTTGCTTTTGTTAGATGAGCCTACGAACGGGTTGGACTTGTCAACTATCGATTCATTGGCTGATGCACTTAATGCCTACACTGGTGGTGTCGTGGTGGTGTCTCACGATTTCAGGTTGTTGGATAAGATTGCAAAAGATATTTATGTTATTGAGAATAAGACGGCCACCAGATGGGAAGGTAGCATTCTTGATTACAAGAAGAAATTGGCCGAACAAGTTGTCCTTTAGTGAATTTGTGTGGTTTTAAGTATATAAATAATAGATATTATTGCTTTTTCATTACATTACGTGGTAAGTACAAGAATTCTATTCTAATCGCCATAATTTGTTTTTGTTTTCTTTTTTGTTCATATTCTATCATACGTTGATCTTTTTCCATAGGAAGTTTTTCTCTCGATTAGTTCTCTGATGCCTTGATCTTGTTGGGACCCCTAGACCACGCACGCTTCATTCTGAAATTGATTCTTCCGAAGCAAGAAGTGTACGGTATGTTTTCGAGAAAGTCTGTTTCTTCAATCCTATCTGATTTAGCACTGGTGTATATTGTAAACACTGAAAGCGGTTTCCACTCCATTCTACTTCTTTTGTTTTTTTTGATTTTAGTGTTATCGAACATTTTAGTCCTTTTCCTTGGGTTTTTTACTTTTGACTTCTCAATATATTTTGTGTATAACTCAAGTTCTTCCTTGATTGATTTGTCTACTGCCCTAGAAGTGTCTTGCGGTCGGGTGTAGCTCCTAGGTGAAAGTTTCAAATCCCCAATTTCGATGCATCTTTGATCATCATCGGGATAACGATATATTTTGCCGGCCTCCCCAAACGAGAAACCGTCAGCAAAATCTTCCCCCTTTTCGTCACCATTAGTCTCTGGCTGCTCTATTCTATATTCACCATCTGCGTAGCAGAAATCAGCATTACTATTACTACAAGCTTTTCGCAGTCGATTTTTTTTATGGTCGCGCTCTATTCCGGGGCTTATCAAAGAATCGAAAAGCAGGTTGTAATCGATTTCCGTGAAATCCTTCATGATGTCCAAAGGTTCTGAAGGATCCTTATATATACTTCCTGCTACCTGGTGCGGATTCTGCTTCCAGATTTGCGGTTTTCCTATTCCTTTTTTTGTGTCCTCTTGGTATCGTGTCATAGTGTCCGAAGCCATTTGTGTCTTATTGTCTGGATATTCGGTGAAATCTGTTTCACTACTACCTCTATTCAGCGACTCTAGTGATGCCGAGGAGTTCATTCCCTCTCTGAATGAGTTTTCTTGTAATGTATCCATGAACTCGAAGAAATCACCGATATCAAGTTTTTGATAATTGTCCATAGCATCAATTCCCATTTTGAGAAACCAGTTTCACTCTACCAGGAAGCATTTTTATCTATTTATATTTATCTGTGGATGTATATTAATGTATATTAGGCTTAAAAATAGGAAATGCTTTCACCTTTCGAATTAGAGATACAAACTAGTCTTAAGCATAAAAGATTATCATATTTTCGCAACTTTTTTATGTTATTACAATTTCTCAATAATCCTAGTACAAAAATAGAATGTAAACGTCCTATGCGATAACCAAATAATTGCAACTACTGTGGTAGTATCCAGGAGATGCAGATGAAGATGCAGAAAATATTAGCATAATCCTTAGCTCGATAAGACCTCTGCACTAGAAATACTAGAAAAACTTCTATTATTACAATAATAAAGGAAACTCCAGGAAACCCACAAAACTAGAGCTCAACGGGAAGTTCAAGCACTTGGGACGAAAAAGGAACAAAAGCAGCTTTCTTGTGGGAAAATAGACTACTTTAAATAAAACAAAAAGGAAAAGAAACAATGTAAGTCTTCTGTCGTAGAGAGCACCGGAACACTATTTCTCTTAAATAGTCAAAAAAAGAAAAAAAATAAAGTAAAAAAAAAAAAAAAGAAAATTTAAGAGACCAACAGAATTCATGGAATAATCGAGGTGAATGTTGTTGTCAGGAAAAACATTTCAGCTTGCTTCCAAATGGAGGTTTTCTAAAGTAATTAGCTACGGTAGCGTATGCTTTGGGCCCAAGAAGTTTATTAAAAGCCTAAACACCTTGGATACAAATTTGGCTGAAAAGTTTCCAGAGTTGCATGAGTCAGAATTTTTGCCGGATGGAACACCGGATTACTTGAAACTCATATTAACGGCAAGAGTATATGATGTTATTGACTATAGTGGATCACCTTTGACGTCAGCGCCAAATCTTTCGTATAAATATAATACCAATATATATTTCAAAAGAGAAGATTTACTTCCGGTGTTCTCTTTCAAGTTAAGAGGGGCTTATAACATGATATCTAATTTATACACGAAGTCTCTGGCACCATTACCAGGTGTGATTGCATGCTCAGCAGGAAACCATGCACAGGGAGTGGCCTTTTCTGCTTCTCACTTGGGGATTCCATCCACCATTGTGATGCCAACAACCACTCCCTCAATAAAGTATACTAATGTGTCCCGTTTGGGATCTCAAGTAGTATTATATGGAGGAGACTTTGACGCCGCAAAGAAAGAATGCGAACGTTTGAGTACTTCGCATAATTTACTCAACATTCCACCATTTAACCATCCATATGTTATCGCAGGCCAGGGCACTATTGCATTTGAAATCAGCAGACAAATGTCTATGGACAAATTGGATGCTGTTTTTGTTCCTGTAGGTGGAGGAGGCTTGATAGCCGGAATAGGGATATATTTGAAGAAAGTAGCTCCACATGTCAAGATAATCGGCGTAGAAACACACGATGCGGATGCCCTTTGCAGATCACTCAAGGAACGTAAAAGAACTGAATTGGACTCCGTAGGGGTCTTTGCCGATGGAACTGCAGTTAAATTGTTGGGCGACGAAACTTGGAGACTCTGCAAGCAATACGTCGATGATGTTGTAAAAGTTCTGACAGACGAATTATGTGCTGCTATCAAGGACATTTTCGAAGACACGAGGCTGATAGTCGAGCCTTCTGGGGCTTTAGGTGTCGCTGGCATAAGAAAATACATTACAGAGCACTCAGAAATCGATCATAGAAACAAGAATTATGTTCCCATCTTAAGCGGTGCCAATATGAATTTTGATAGAATGAGATTTGTAAGTGAAAGGGCCGTATTGGGTGAGGGCAAAGAAATCTCGTTTATTGTAACGATTCCAGAGCATCCAGGAGAATTTGCAAAGCTCCAAAGTATCATTCACCCGAGATCTATCACTGAATTTTCCTATAGGCTCAACGACTCGGTACGTGCTAACGTATTGGTCAGTTTTAGCGTATCAAATAAACAGAAAGAGGTCCCTGCCGTCGCTGATAGAATGAAAGAAGCCGGTTATGATGTCTTTGACATATCCGACAATGAGTTAGCAAAATCCCATGGTCGCTATTTAGTTGGAGGCCAAGTCTCAGAATCAAACTCTCACAAAGTTGCGAAAGAAAAGCTTTTCCGATTCGAATTCCCAGAGAGACCGGGGGCACTTACTCAATTTTTGCAGCAATTAAAAAACGATTGGGATATAACTTTGTTTCATTATAGAAATCATGGTAATGATGTTGGGAAAGTCTTGTGCGGATTTGTTTTACCAGAAGGTACCAGCGAAGAAGACTTTCAAGACTTTTTGAATAAGTTAAATTATCAATTTGTCGATGAAACAGATGATATCATCTACAAAAAATTTCTTTGTTAGGTCTAGCTTTGCTGCTTGACTCTTCCTACTTGTATAATTAGTATGTATACTATTCACAAGAATGGATTAAAATAGTTGATTTGATAAAAATCTAATCGGAACGGCGCAAGAAATCTTGGAAAGCTTTTTGATCAATGTGTACTCTACCAGTCGCTTTCATTTGCTTCTTTCCCTTTTTCTGTTTTTCTAGTAATTTTTTTCGTCTAGAAATATCTGCGGCATGAAGTCTTTGGGTAACATCTTTTCTCTTCGCCTTTATGGTTTCTCTAGCCACTACCTTATTATTCACTCTCGCTTGGATGGCAACTTCGAATAATTGGTACCGCAAAAACTCCTTAAAACGTGCAACATTTTCCCGACCCCGTTGCATTACTTGGGATCTGTGCATAATCTGGGTTAATGCATCTTGTGGTTCGCCATTAACACATAATTCCATTTTGACTATGTCCGATTTCTTGTAGCCAGCATCGTCATACTCTAAAGTACCATAACCTTTCGTGCTGCCTTTAAGCTTCCCGAAAAAATTGTCAACTAAATCGGAAAGGGGTACTTCATATTTCAATAAGACCTGTCCGGTGTTTAAGTAATCTAATTCTTGTTGCACTCCTCTATGACTTTCGCAGAGCGACATGACAGCGCCTAAGTACTCATCAGGAACTGTCAAAATTGCATTCACAAAAGGTTCCATAACCGAAGCCATGTCATGGGCCCTTACTTCCAGACCTGGGAATTGATGGGGATTTGTAATTATTTTTTCACTTCCATTTCTATATACTATTTTATAAGGAACTGTAGCAGCCGTTAAAATTATTTTTGCTCCATACTCGTTTTCCAATCTTTGCTTGAAGACAGAAGCATGTAGAGTACCTAAAAACCCTAATCTCCATCCAAGCCCCAATGCAGTCGAAGTCTCCTTCTCTAAAGTTACCGATCTGTCATTTAAAACCAAACTAACCAAATGATCCTCCATGTTCCTGAAATCACTATCGTCTGCAGGAAAGGCTCCAACAAATACCATAGGCTTTTGTTCGTGGAATCCAGGCAAAGATGGAATACCTTCATGCTTACCAAATTGGAAAAAAGTATCTCCTACCTTGGCTTCTCGTGGATCTTTCATTCCGGGTACTACGTAAGCAACCTGTCCTGCACCGATTTCACCAAGCAGCAATTTGTCTGGATACATGATACCGACTTCTTTAGTCTCGTATTTCTTGTTTGCATTGGCCGATAAGAGCGTCATCCCCTTTCTGAGGTAGCCATCGACGACATACATTAGCATAACAACACCTACATAAGGATCGTGCCACGAATCTACTACAAGGGCTCTCAATGGCTTGTTTCGATCTCCCGATGGCGGTGGGATATCTTTAACTATTCGTGGCAAAATCTCTTCCATATGAAGTCCTGATTTTGCGCTAACTGCTAGACACTCATCGCTGGGCAACTCAAAGGTCGTCTCTATCTGCTCTTTTGCTTTTCCAATGTCGGCCAGTTCGAGATCAATTTTGTTAATTACGGGTATCAACTTCAATCCCATACTGTAAGCAAGATAGAAATTCGCCAATGTCTGTGCTTGTATACCTTGCGCTGCATCGACTAGCAAAAGGGCTCCTCCACAAGAAGCATAAGACCGTGCTACTTCTGCCCTAAAATCCACATGCCCAGGTGTATCTACCAAATGCAACAAATAATCTTCTCCTGTTTCTGGGTCATTATAAAACATTGTACATGTCTGTGCCTTTACTGTAATTCCCCTTTCTCTTTCAACATCCAATTTGTCCAACACCTGCTTATTACTGTCGCCCGGTTGTATCACTCCTGCTTGTTCTAATAGTCTATCTGATAAAGTTGATTTTCCATGATCTACATGTGCAACTATGCTGAAGTTTCTAAAATTTTCTATTGGTATCTTGGAAATCCTTTCTTTGACTGCCTTGGCAAAATTTTCTTTATCTAATGAAATTTTTTTGTCTTGAAGAGTGATAGTCTTTTTGGTCGAAAATCTGAACCCAGAAAGGGTCAAATTCCGAACAGCTCTAACATTACAATATCCATTGCTCAAAAAACTCTGGCTTATTAATCTCCTCCTCAACATGTGCCATCCGCTACAGATAGAAATGGTAAAATGGAAAACTTAAGATGCGAAAACCCACTCTTGACAGCTACTGTTGAGATACCAACAAAAAAAAAATAAAAAGAAAAAAAAAAAAAAAGAAAAAAAGGAACAAAAAAAATTCAACGGTTGATTAAGACATTAGAGCATAAACATGCAACTATTTAGGACTTAACGTAAGTTTCATGACGACATGAATACCTTATTTAGAAAGATAAGGACTAAAGACGATAGACAAAATTAACATTTTCCTTGTCAGTTAAATCTGCAAATTCGGAATTCTTAATATCTCCATTGGTCTCCCCACGTTCCCTTTTCTTCTGCCTTTTCTTATTTTCATGATAATAATTGAAGTAAATCCAACCAAGGATAGCCATCGATACAGCATGACATACTACGATACTGATTTGGCCTCCTGTGTAAGTGGGGGCCTGACTCGAAATAAAAGTTTGAGGCCCAATTAAGTTTCCCACACAGTAACCTATCAAGTATAAAGCGCTACTAACGACCTTCTTCGTATGGCCAGCGGTATTCGAGGAGAAACAAGACAAAGCACATATCATTCCCATAGGGGAAATTTGCATTAAGTAGTAACCAGCAAGTCTAGCGCTATTGGACTCTAGTGCAAAAGCCAACATACACGAAGCGGCAAGGGTTACTCCTTGGGCTGTTATAGCTATTGCCAAACGGTGTGGAACCAACAAATGAAGCAATCCAAATAAGCTACAGCCCACGAGTTCTATTGCGCCACCCGGAGTTTGCATTAATAAAGATTTCTTACCAGAATAATGAAAATTACCTTTAAGCAAAAGACTAGCAAAATTTGTTAAGGATCCATTAGGTATATCGCCGCTTAGAGCATAAACAAAGAATAGCCAAACGTTGATATCCGATAGTGCTTCTTTAAGCTGGTACATTTTGAAATGTTTGTTTCCGAATCCTTGACGATTACCTCTAATTCTTTCTACCATTAGCATTTTCTCTTCCTCTGTCAAAAACCAAGCCGTTGCAGGTGAATCAGGGATCAAAATCAAAAAAAGTATCCCAACAACAATGGTCATTAACCCCACCACTATAAAAAGTATTTTCCATGCTGTCACATTATACGATTTTGCATGAACTGCTAACCCGTAGGCAATAAGATTTCCCATAATTGTTCCTAGTCCGTTAAAAGAAAACCAGATCGCAGTTCTTGTAAATTGCTCTTCTGCCTTGTACCATTGACCAGTAATAATCACCATTGCTGGTGTTACAGAAGATTCTGCGATACCTAGCGCCGTGCGCAAAAAGATAAAGCCAGCGTAATTTGGAGTAGCATGCAAACACATAAGAACTCCCCAAAAAATGATAAAGCTCGCTGTTGTTTTGGCAACAGGAAATCTTTGCAATAGCGTTGATACTGGTGCTTCAAATGCTAAATATCCAAGATAAAAAGAACTACCCACCCACGAATACATGTCTCCTTTCATATGCAAGTCTTCTCTCAAGCCCATTACCGAGGCAGAAGAATTAGTAGTCTTATCCATATATTGACATCCATATAAGAAGCATATCAAGGGCATTATATAAAAATCTGCTTTTCTCAAGAGCCTTTTATCAGTCTCATCACCAAGTTTTCCATGGGAACGAAGCGCTAATTTCATGGCTTCATCAACATCTCCTGTCATAGGCATTTCCTTCCCATTGGGAGACAGGATAGTGGTAATTACTTGGACATTCTTTTTATTTTCCTCCGTGAAGGATCCAACTGAGTGTACTTCATTATCAGCAAGATTCTTCTCTATAGGCATCTCTGAACTCATAGTGAATGGCTATTTCTGATTCTTTCAAATTTCATAACAATACCTGGATCCTCTAATATATACGCATAGTAATAAGAAAACTAAGTTTTTACGCAAAATGCGTAAGGCTACTGAAGTGGGTTCACATCCTTTACATTATTCCTTACCCCTGATCTCACGCAACTTATCGCAATCGTTCTCGCTAAACCTTTAGCAGCTGCAACCGGTCAAACATTATCACGTGCTATAGGTATATGCCACTTTGTCTTTTTGCGAGCTATTTGGAAAGTCTCTCAATCAAGTCATACCAGTACATGTAGTCTCAATTCTTTTTGTCCCTGTATCGTAAGCTTCTACATCACACTAAAAAGCTGGAGACTCACCACTAGCTTCTGAGTACTAGTTCGTTCGACGTTGAGTGCTTGGCATCATTATGCAGTGCAAGAGACACCACAGAAGAGCCACGCATTTGTAATCTGATATTACCTGAAGAATGCAACATTATCTCCAAATGGGATCTGTGTTATAAAAAATTCTGAGAGAAATTTATGATATTAGCCATTACAAAGTATGTAAATGTACAATGGTATTTAAGAGAGTGTCAGTCCCTTTGGGACTAATCGCATGAATAATATTATTTATTCCTTTTTTAAAGAAAAAAAAAAAAAAAAAAAAAAAAACAAACTAGGTCCTTTCTAGTGAACAAAACCTGCCTATGTGTATTTATAAGCTCTAAATA
>JAJLZR010000001.1:90926-129535 GCA_030572315.1 [Candida] glucosophila | reverse complement strand
GTCACCGAAGTCTCTCCTTTTCTTTTCTCTCTTTTTATTCTCGTAATAATAATTGAAATAAACCCACGCGAGAAGAACTAAAGATACAGCATAACATACCACAATACTGATTTGACCTCCAGTATAGGTAGGTGCCTGGCTCGAAATAAACGTTTGAGGCCCAACTAGGTTTCCTACACAGTAGCCTATCAAGAATAAAGCATTACTGACAATTTTCTTCGTATGTCCAGCAGTATTCGAAGAAAAACACGATAAAGCACATATCATTCCCATAGGAGAAACCTGGTTTAGGTAGTACCCAGCAAGCCTTGTATTCTGCGATTGCATAGCGAACGCCAACATACACGAAGAAACAAGGGCTATGACAGTAGCAAATATAGCTATCGATAAGCGGTGAGGTATTAGGTATTGGCATAAGCCGAATAACGTGCATCCGACAACTTCAACGGCTCCACCTGGAGTTTGCATTAGTAAAGATTTTTTACCAGAATAATGAAAATTGCCTTCAAGCAAAAGACTAGCAAAGTTTGTTAAGGCGCCATTTGGAATATCATTAGCTATACCGAAAATAAAAAATATCCAAACGTTGATATCTAATAGTGCTTCTTTAAGCTGGTACATTTTGAAATGTTTGTTTCCGAATCCTTGACGATTACCTCTAATTCTTTCTACCATTAGCATTTTCTCTTCCTCTGTCAAAAACCAAGCCGTTGCAGGTGAATCAGGGATCAAAATCAAAAAAAGTATCCCAACAACAATGGTCATTAACCCCACCACTATAAAAAGTATTTTCCATGCTGTCACATTATACGATTTTGCATGAACTGCTAACCCGTAGGCAATAAGATTTCCCATAATTGTTCCTAGTCCGTTAAAAGAAAACCAGATCGCAGTTCTTGTAAATTGCTCTTCTGCCTTGTACCATTGACCAGTAATAATCACCATTGCTGGTGTTACAGAAGCTTCTGCGATACCTAGCATTGTACGCAAAAAGATAAAGCCAGCATAATTTGGAGTAGCATGCAAACACATAATAATTCCCCAAAAGACGATAAAGGCTGCTGTTGCCTTTGCTACAGGAAATCTTTGCAATAGCATTGATACTGGTGCTTCAAATGCTAAATATCCAAGATAAAAAGAACTACCCACCCACGAATACATGTCTCCTTTCATATTCAAGTCTTCTCTCAAGCCCATTACCGAGGCAGAAGAATTAGTAGTCTTATCCATAAATTGACATGCATATAAAAAGCATATCAAGGGCATTATATAAAAATCCGTCTTTCTCAAAAGCCTTTTATCGGTTGCCTCATCAAGCTCTCTATGAGAATGAAGCGCCAACTTCATGGCTTCATCAACATCTCCTGTGACAGGCACTTCCTTCCCATCTGGGGACAAGATAGTGGTAATTACTTGGTCATTATTGATATTTTCTTCTGTAAAGGATGCGACCGGTTTAACTTCACTATTAGCTAAGTTCTTCCCCGTGGACTTTTCTGAGGTCATAACAGAAGGCTATATAGTTTCTCACTTGAAAAAAACGTCCCCAATAAAGACACCCATATGATATATATATATTACATATGAACTTTATGCAGAACGTACACAACACACATCATGACAATTGAACATTGGTAGGACCTTTCTCTACAACTAAGTGCCATTTATCGCTAAGCGATATCTAGATAACGCTTATCAATTGTCACCGGGTATATCAACGAATAACATCATTAGGCATGTGGTAGATACACGTCCTTTAGCCTTTAGCTGATAAATCGGAGAAGACAATACTAGCGAGCACGAAGGTATCAGTGGAAGCGAGGAAAGGAGAGCCCTGAAGCAGTAGTTATTACGAAATTCGTGTAAAAACAAGTTTCGTCAAGTCTGAAGTTGGATCGATTGCATAGCATCGATTTTGTCTATATATATATATATAGCCTGATAGCAGAAAGGTTGAACAAAATGAAAGCATCTAAGCCATGTAAGCTTATGCGTTAGAAGATGCGAAAGTAGCTATATAGTCTGCAAGGATATTAACACTCTCTTCGTCTACTGCGTTGTACAAAGAAACGCGAATTCCTCCCACTGAACGATGGCCTTTCAAACCATTTAATTTTCTCGCGGAGGCCCCCGAAAGAAATTTTTCTTCCAAGTCTGAATTGGGCAAGGCGAAGACAACATTCATCCTAGAACGGACAGCGGGATCAGCCACCTTTATATGATAGATAGAAGGATACGCTTCAAGTGTTTTATAAATTTTGGAGGACTTATATCCATTGATTTTCGCGATAGCAGAGAGACCTCCTAGTTTGAGAAGACGGGCAGTAACAAGCTGCAATACGCGACAGTTAAAAATGGGTATAGTATTGTAAGCAGAGTTATTCTTGACCACAGTAGGATAATGAAAGGCAACAGGAACGACAGGAATATTATTTGCAAGCAATTCTGAGTCGGAAGCTTGGTCCAACAAAGACTTCTTGATAATGTAAACCGTCAAACCGGCTATTCCAGCATTTTTCTGTGCACCAGCCATTATCAAGCCATATTTTCTGACATCGATTTCCTTGGACAAAAAATTAGAAGACATATCTGCTACCAATTCTACTCCATCAGGTAAGTAATCAGGGCCCGGAGCAGAGGACATCTCTGTGCCGTTAACCGTTTCGTTGTCACATATATAAAGATAGGCTGTAGAATCCTTGTCTATTGGTTTCCACTGCGAATAAGAAGGAATTGCTGAGTAGTTATACTCCTTAGTGTCCATTACAACATCCACATCGAATCCCAATCTCTTTGCTTCTTCTGTGGACTTCTTGGACCAAGATCCTGTCACGGCATAAGCGGCCTTACCTTTCTTGCCTCCATTTTTTTTTGCGTAACTGGCCATCATATTGTAAACAATAGAAGAGAACCCTGTGGTACCACCTCCTTGTAAGAAGAATATTTCATAATCGTCTGGCACATTTAATAATGTACGCACATTTTGCTTCGTTTCTTCGATAATGTTCATGGCCGGTTTTGACCTATGAGAGATTTCGCCTACTCCAATATCCTGTTCATCAAAAGCTATTAAATCTCTTGCAGCTTGCTGGAGAACATCGGTGAAGACTTTCGCAGGGCCTGCACCAAAATAGCACGGCTCTGCACGATCTAGTCCTCCTTGTGCCATGCTTGAAATTTTCAATTATCTTAAAGAATGAAGGAAAGCACTCCAGAGCGAAAAAAAATATGCTACGCGAAATAAAAAAAAAAAAAGCACACCATACAGGACTTCTGCCAACACTGATGACTCAACTAACTCGAATCTCACCATTCCTTGTTCCATTTATGTAATACATTATCTCGACATCATTGCTCTCACGAAGAAGACAATGCAAGACACATGCTTCATTATTTGCGAGAAGTAAAATGACATTTTTACATGTTGCTACTATTTTCGATGTCAAGTTCCAATCTCTCAATTTTACGACGATTCCATTATACTCATTTTGGGCAGTTTGAGAATCGCCGTCATCATTTCTTGCTCCATTTGTAGAAGCATTTATGAAACGAAGGGATTCTTCATCAGATTCTGAATTTTGAGGAACTCGGATGTCTAACTTCTCATTCCAGCTGATAGTTACCTTATACTTACCTTCTTCCTCTAAGACAAAACCAAGGAAACCGCCTCTCTCTTTGCTGCATTGAATTTCTATCATTTCGCTGTTGGATGTTTTTTTGAATTTTTCCAATCTTTTGTAAATTGATGCAAATTCTTTCGGTAATCTTATCATCATGTCTACTCTCTTCAATGCAGGTTCTTTAAGTACAACTTCATCATCTCCTTTTCGCAATACTCTTACTGGCACTCTAAAAGTGTGATTAATCTGGTTATCATTCATGTTCATCGTAGAATAAAACAATGCCAACGACGCTAATCTTCCTGAAGAAGAACTCCCCTGACCTTTTGAGCCATCTTTTTTTTGAAGACGTATATATAGCCCTTCACTATTCGCTTTGTCGAAATTTCGCAACGTCTGCAACAATATATCAGTGTTCGCTTCTAGCAGTATAACATTGTCTCTTAAACTCTGTATCTCTACCTGGTCGAATACACTGTTGATGTTTAACTTACACCAAATCTGAGGCTCCTTGGTAGCCGACAGAGGCTCTGCCAGTATAATCAATAACTGCTCGCGACTGAATTGCAATATGACAAATTTTCTTAACTGACCTATTATGGATAACGTAGTTTGCAATGTCTCAGTATTCTGAGTATGTAGTTTCAATTTCATGCTCCCACTTTTCTAATAATCTACGCAGGTAACCCTTTCTTTTATTATTAAACCGACCTTATCTGTACACCATGTAGGGTGTAGTTTTTTCTTTTTTTTTTTTTTTTTTGAAGATCTGTTAACACCCACTGACTACTTCCCCAAATAGCACCAACTGTACAATGAAGTGTCCATTGTGGGATTTATATTCAAGTACATGTCAATCTATTGATTATACAGATGCTATATACCAATTCTCGTAGAGAGTTCAATACAAAATAACTAGCTCAGTAATTACTAGACGAAGTCGTCCTCCTCTTGAGAAGATCATCTCATGGCTTATGCTTTCAGAACAAAAAGACAAAAATATAAAACAGGGAAAATATTGATTCTATAACGAAAACCTTAAATCACGAGGCTTTCAATACAATCACAACAGTGTCACCCCTCAAAAATAACTTCGAAACGAACCTTTCTTTTGAAATAGATTTTATTTTCTTCCCTTTGTTATTTTTCAAAGATTCGGTCCACAATTCCTTCACGTTTTCCAATATTAAATTGCAATGCCTATCAAATGCCCGCACTTTGGCTATTAATTTATGATTATTACGACAAGATATGACCACCGGGATATCTTGTTCAATAGCGTCTTGAAGTAATGACATCGGACCATGGGCAAACTCAAACTCTTCCAATTTCTGAAGCTCAACCTCGGTGAGCTCAGAACGAGGACGATCAACTAATTCACTAAAATGTTAGTATAAATCATTTTATCTTATGCACCGTTATATGTACACATTACTTACGCCATATATTAGTCTCTACCTAGATAAGTTCACTACGTTTCTTCCTATCATGGAAGATCATCGATATTTTTTTTCTATACACGACTTATTTAGGTATATTAAGATCTATACTAAAGTCGTCTCGTTGGCTCAAAGGAGCCGCTAAGGAGCAACCCCTCCTAATAATCGTATCTATACGATCCCTCAATACTTTTGACTTACATTCGACTTTGAGTGTAAGAAAGTCTATCTGGGCTTCGTTTTTGCCGATAGTAATTATAGCTTTCGTGTTGTTACTATCAGGAAGAGATTTGAAGGTTTCTCCAAACTGTGCCTCGAGTAATGTAGTAATACGATGAATACGACTCGAGACATCAGTATTAGCATGTGCAATATTCTTCGGCTGTGACACTTCCTCTAACGAAGGCTCCTCTTTTTTGATACCATCATGAGTATGAGACGAGTTTCCAGTGCTCAACTTGACCGAAGCGGGCGACGAGTCTATCGAGTATAATATTGCAATAACACTGTCTGCTAATGAGTCAGCCATCAAGTTGTCGTTTATCCATTCAACATTAACATAGTAGCAACCAGTTTTCGAGCTATTCTTGTCCACAGTGAGCATAATCATGTCCATAATGACGCAGGCCCATTTTTGCTCATCGTCTTTGACAATATCAACGTAGCCGAACATCTGTTCAAGATGCCATAACATTAACAGTATTTCTGCATTAATTTTAAGGTTTATTCTTGAATTAATGATAGAAGTAGTTAACAGAGTATACTCTGGTAAATTTTCTATTTGGAGAAGATTCAAATCAAAGTCTTTAGAAACAAGCATACCAGAGAGAGCTTGGTCGGTCCTTATGATATCTTTGGACTCTTCTTCAGTCGTCCCTTTGTCACTGCTTTCCTTATCAATCGCGTCGTCGGTCTTCTCTTCTTTATTGTCCTCATCGGCGGCATTATCGTCTTCTTGCTCTACTTTATCTTCGTCAATTTTTTTGGAAACTTTATTCTTTAAAAGCATTAGTTGCTGCTCTGCTAGGCTTCCCAATACTTTAGCGATCTTGAGGCCCTTTATGTTCAATTTGAGTTCATCACAGTTTCTTGGGTTATAGACCCTAACTTCTTGATCCGTACCTTTCCGAGTAGCATATTTACTCAATAGGGCTGACTTCAATCTACCCATAGGAATACTTTCACCATGAACTAAGATTATTGACAGTGGATTTACCTCCGCTATAAATTTAGAATTTTGTTGAAAATCAACGTGTGCAGCAAAGGATATTTCATCTATGGAAAGACGACGTGGAATAGTTATATCTGCGTTGTTAGCTGATTGAATAGTGGGTGGCTCCGCTAAAAGATCTTTGGCCATGGTACCTTCCACTGAATACCCTGTCATAAGAACAGCATTCTTAGGGTCTGGGGCCCATTTCTCCAATAGTTCACGAGATACACCATTTTGTAACATACCAGGAGAAGCTACGACAACACAGGGTCCGAAGTCTTGAAACTTATCTAAGTTTCTAATATACTTGATGTAATTAAACTCAAAAGGGTTTTTTTTATGAGATGAAGAAGTTGACGATGCCATAAGACGAATACTATCGTTCATGATATTTGTGTAAGTCTGATATACCGCCATACACTTTCTTGCTAAAGAAGAGGCGAAGTATATATTTATATTCTGGAGATCTTCATTCATTGACCAATATTCCTCGAGAACCAAAAGCAACTCTTGTGCCCTACCTAATGCGAATACCGGCATTAAAACCCTTCCTCCTTTCAACAATGTAGAGTGAATTATATTCATCATTCGCCTTTCTTTTTCAAGTCTAGGCTCATGTGTAGCTGTGCCAAATGTCGATTCCGAGATCATAATGTCCGGTTTCACTGGGGGCACCTCAGCTACTTGTAAATGTCTATCTTCTTCGGTTGAAAAATCTCCAGTAAAAAGCACTTTAAGGCCTCCAATTTCTATTAAATACATACATGCGCCCAAGACATGGCCAGCATGATAAGCGGTAAATCTTATACCGTCGAGCTCAATTGTTGAATGGTAATCGACTGTTTCTATTCTATCAAAAGATCTAGATAAATCATCATCAGTATAAATATTACCTGATCCACCTCCATCATCATTGTTCAATCTCATGTCTCCTGAACCATTTATTGTCGTGATCTTGATGAAATCCGACAACAACCATCGGTATATTGCCTTAGTAGGATGGGTCATAAAAACTCTTCCATTAAAATTGGTGTGTCTCATGACGTACGGAAGTGAAGCTGCATGATCAAGATGGAAGTGACTAATTAATAAAACATCTACTTTTGACAAGTCGTATTCATCATAAAATGGCAATGAATTAAAGCCCGTTATACCTGGATGAACACCAGAATCGAGCATAATGACTTTATTTTTGTATTCGATTATATGGCATGACCTTCCTACCTCATTGCATCCACCTAAACCAAAAAACTTAAATTGATCTGATACACCTTCTGTAGAGTCCATGTTGATTAATTTACTAAACTATTATGGGGCTAAAGGCTCTTAACATAACTACCTCTTAGTGCAGTTATTTAATACAAGATACGAAAGAAAAAAAAAAAAATTAAAAAAAAAAAAAATTCAAAGTAGGGTGACGAGCTACAGGAGGAGATTTATTGCAAAGACTAAGTCTTTTAAAATTTCTTTAAATTACTATCATCCAAAAAATTTATATGTACTATACACCACATCGAAGTATGTTCTGGCGTTGATGTCTAAACTTTACAACTTCTCGTCTTTCTAATATATAAAGAGTCTTATCCAAAGCGTTGATGCTTGCTTTTCCTGAATCTACTATCTCTCTCCTTAAAGTTTTGTAAGCCGTTGACCATCCGATCGGCAACCTTCTTCTTAATTCAAATTCAACTTTCTTTATTTCCTCATTGAGTTCCGCAGTAGTGATGAGGTTACCACTGGTAATATCTTGATCGACTGCGTTCATAGTGGAAGCACTAAACAATCGTATAGCTTCTTCGACATGTCCTTCAGTAGCTACCGGTGACAAATGCAACTTCGCTAGCGCTTCAGTCATACGAATAATGGCCTCTAACTGTCTAATTGTGATGGGAATGGATGATTTTTCATGCATATTCGCTTCATTGATCTGAAGCCTGCGTCTAATGGAAACGAAGTGAGATGATAACCTTTCAGAAGCTTCAGGACTCAAGCGAGGAGCGCATTTCATCTTGGCGTACTGAATGTAGCGCTTCATCTTTTCGATCAGTAGGTCGCCCTCCCTGTTGGAGTTTTGATTTCCGCTGATGTTACCTGTATGGACATTCATGACGTGCTGAGCTATTGACATGTCTCTGTTCTCGTTGTGATCATCTTTAACTATAAAGATCATGTCAAACCTTGATAAAACAGTAGTTTGAAAGTCAATATTATCTCCAGGACTCTTCAAGTCATCGTAGCGGCCAAATACCGGATTTGCAGCTGCTAAAACGGAAGTTCTCGAGTTTAAGATAGTCGTTATACCAGCCTTAGCGACCGATATAGTCTGCTGCTCCATAGCTTCGTGAATAGCAACCCTGTCATCTTCTCTCATTTTATCAAACTCGTCAATGCACACAACTCCTCCATCTGCTAGAACCATGGCACCACCTTCCAAATAAAAATCTCTAGTAATTGGATCTCGTTGCACTGACGCAGTCAATCCCGCGGCCGAAGAACCCTTACCTGAAGTGTACACTGATATAGGGGCGATTTTCTCAACAAACTTCAACAATTGAGACTTTGCAGTTCCGGGATCACCAAGTAGTAACACATTTATATCACCTCTCAACTTCATACCGTCAGGAAGTATTTTTTTTGAGCCACTAAACAAAAGACAGGTAATCGCTTTCTTGATATCTTCATTACCATAGATGGAAGGAGCAATTGAGCTGGAGAAAAGTTCGTACAATTGCGGTAACCTGGCAAACCTTTGAAATTCTTCTTCCTCTTCTTCCGAGAATGTAAGACCTTGACCAGCTATATTATTATCGACATCGCTCTGTATTCCAAAAACCCTTAAGTAGGGGTTTCTGAGGGCGACAGCGTTAACACTGCCACCGCCTCTTTGTTTCGAATTATATATGGAGAACATCCCAACTACTGTAACTCTCATGCCCGGTACAACCTTATTAGTTAAATTTCTGTCTACCTGTAAGAGTATATGTCTTGGCATTTCACCTACGGGAACCATATCAGGAGCCTCCTGCAATTTCAATACCTGTTGATCGATAAAAGTTGACTTATCATGCACCACAACATAAGGATCACTAGGACATTTCGCCTGAGTAGCTGAATCATCAAAATTGTGCGCACCTTGACATTTACTCGGTAAATTCAATTGTCCAAACCCAGAGCTCACCTTTAATTTCATGGTATGCTTGCAATTGCGACAAATTAACTGTACCATTGTCGCTCTGGACGACAATACTGAAGCTGATATTATAATGCCACTTACTCTTACTATCCGAGAGATATGGTCGGAGTCCAAATCCCTAATAGATATTTGTGAGGCATTCGAGTCCAATATTAGTTGGCATACTGGAAAATCATACGGGACATCTTCGTTTGACAAAAAAGCAATTCTTTTACCGATGTCGGTGATAGCATTTTCGAAAAGCGGTATCATCTCCGTGGGATCATCATTCAATTTCTTGTGCAACTCTTCATTATATCCTATCAAGTGCTCTGAGTTGACTCGAAGAAAATACTGTTTAATAAGAAGATTCTCCCTCAATTGATCTCGATATATAAACTGCGTATCCAATCTGAATTCTAAAATGAAGGAACGAAATGCTTTTGTTATTTCATTATATGAATCATCCTCAGGTTGTTCTCCCGGAAGTACCTGGGCGCTGTAAATATCTCCCCTTTCAAAAGACATATTCAACTTGCTGATAAAATTAAATTGTTGGATTGTGATCCCAAAGTGCTTCTGTAAAAGCTAAACTGACAAATTGTTCTGTTTTAACAACTAGTGTTATACTAACAAAAGCAGCTTTAACAAATAGTTTTAATTTCTGACAAGTAGCTTAAATCGTAGCTTCTTAATCTTACCTCTAACAAGAAGAAAAAATCACTATTTTGTTTTCACTAGGCAAACAATGCACCTTGAATCTAGTATCTACTATCGATGAGAGAGACGTGTATCACTTGAAGCCTCATAAATTTTCCTGTTTTGGTTTTGTGCGCGTTGGTCTTTCTTAGGCTAGAATTTCCACTGAAGGAGCCGATGCGATGTACAGTACCGATATTGGGACTATAGATGTGGATAACGGGGTTTCAGAAATTAACGAGATGTATGTCATGCTTTAGGACGTGCCGGTTTTATTCGATACCTAGAAAAAATAAACTTCCACCACGACCACTTTGGTTGATTAAAGAAGATGAGATTGACGAAGTATTTATGAAAGGAGGCAGTGGTCCAGGAGGACAAAAAATTAATAAGACGAATAGTAAAGTGCAACTAACCCACGAACCATCGGGAATCGTAGTCAGTTGTCAATATTCAAGGTCGCAGGAACAAAATCGCAAAAAGGCTAGAGAAATTTTGGCTCTTCGATTAGACGACATATTGAATCCAGGGAAGAGCCGTAATGCGGTTGTGAATGAGCGCAAGACCAAAGTCAAACAGAACAAAACTAAGAAGTCGAAGCGTAAGTATCGACAAATTGAAGAAGAAAGAGAAGCTAAAGACCAAGAAAATCATATTGGTGAGCAATTTATAGACGCGGATGAAGAAGTTGACCAATTAATTAATCAGGCAAAATCCAAGAAATAAAATTTGTTTTTCTTTCCGTTTTTCCTTTCTTTTGTTGATGTTTATAAATTATTTCAGCAACAGTTCGTATTTCGCATTTTGATATGAATAGGAAGTTTGTTATTTAACGAAGTGTCTTACAATCAGAAGGTTTTACAGAAGACGTGCGTGGCTCTTTTTTTTTACAAAGCTGATACTGGCTCTCGCACTTTTCGCGGTATGCTCCACGCTCTGTTGTCTTTGTTTTTACTTGACGTCGGAAAAGTGCCACTTAACACTTAGTAGAGGCCTTTGTAATGTCAAAATGAGGTAAGTGAATGCTGCAATATGGTCGTGCGTGGCAGAATATGTGTTGTCCATACTAGTTCCATAGAGCTCTGAAGGCAGTGAAGGAGGGAGTTTTAAGTTGTATCAGCATGCTTGTTTCCAATGGACATTCATTTCTTTTTTCTTTAAAAGAAAACCTGGATTTAAATATATTCTTAGGTTCTTAAATGGAATGATTATTGTCTAGGATAAGTATCAGCCATTAAGTTGCGAAAAGTCATAGTCTCCAAAGGTAAGAAAATGACGAACCCAGCTGTTGTTGGAGCGACTTTAGGGGCGATTTTAGGTTTCGTATGTCTTATAATGGTTTTGGCCTTGGTCTTTTTTTTCTGGTGCTGTTCTATCTCACTTGAAAAAGATGGGGAGTACTATGCGGTACTGAAGTTACATTTTAAAGTGCGTTCAAGCTCTGGAAATTGTCTGTACTCTGGTAAACTATCACAGCATGAAGTACTGGACCTTGAGCAAGAAATCGAGAGCGATGGAATTTCATCAAACGCCAAAGGGGAAAAGAATGGCAATTCGCAATCTAGAAGTGGATCTAATAATACCAAAAGAGGAGCAAAGAAAAATATTTCGATGCGTGATGGTGAAAAAGCAGAAGACTGGCAATGTAAAAATGATGAGAAAATTTTCAGAGAGTTAAATGTTTTGACGCAAGGTTTATTTGATGACTCTACAAAAAAGGCTAATTCAAAAACGAATATTTTGAGCTCAGGAAGAATGACTTTTCTTGTACGGAAACTGAATGACGACAATAGTCATTTGCTGAAGACTTGCCCTGTTGCAGTTATCAAGCGTGCTCCTGAGTGCTTACAATCTTATATTTCAGATCAATATGCAAGCTTCAATCGCTCACTTTTACTACAGAGTTTGATTGAAAACTCTATTAACAGTTCAAAATTTATGGTCCTCACTGAATTAAAGGACTTTTATCTGGAAGGGATGATATCTGTAGGAGGTCTTGTGGTAGTAGTAGAGCAGTTTCAGGGAAACTACGATTTTGAATTTAAAAACTTAGAAGCGGGCGATCTCTTGCACGTTGTCAAATTCTATATGAGGGAAAAGACTGAATCAAAGAAAGGATTTTCCTCAAACGATAGATGCTCTTTTTTCGGTGCCTCCAAAAATTCTCTTCATCCGAAAAGTAATGTGCCTTGTGAGCCAGAATATGACTTACTCAGCAACGAATCTGGTCAAAGTGCAAAGCATGTGGATTACGATAGGGTATATTGCACGGGCGTGTTACTCAAAAGTTACCTAGAGTACGACAACTCTTCGAAGGGAATCTGCTTGCGTTCCAAAAAGAAAAGTAAGGCAGCAAATGAATTTGAAATTCTCAAAGACTTCCCATTAAAAGCTGTCTCATTAAAGAATGCAAATCGCAAAAGATTTGGGAGGCCCATGTCCCACTAAGTTAATCTCGGAGTGATTAACGAGACTGCAACTGGCGCTGTTTGTTAGGCCGTCCCATGTAAGCTAGCCTTTAGAGAGACTGCTTTGTTGATAATTTCTCCAGTTTTCTAGAGTCCTGAGAGCTCCTTGCCAATTATTACGTACTGTTTCTAACTCAGCCTTTAAATCTTCAATTTTATTTGAGGAAGCACTTTGACTTCCATTGGTTTGGCTATTCTGTGAATTGTACAACAGTATCATATCTGCAATGCTGTGGTAGTTTCTATACACATTGTTGAGCAATGGTTTTGCAATGTATTCGAATGGGCCAATCTCGTTGACTACCTCATCCATGTTATCCTTAAAATTTAAGTCAGTATATTTCTTAAGATCAATAGTGTCCGATGGATTAGGTAGCTTGTCAACTTCAAAAAACCGGTTGAAGTTAGATAACAGATAGTTCAAGGTTTGGTAGTATGTATTTATAGACATCATAAATTTTGAAAATTTATAGTTCTCTGATATTAAATTGTCGACTAAATGTGTGAGATCGACAACGATATTTTCATATTCAGTGTTGACAAAATTCTCACCTTCTGTCTGCATTTGAAATTTAGAATTTGTATTGTCCATTATAGCATTATTGTTATAGATTATATTAGGATTTATGTTTTGATCAACAGATCTCGTAGTTGGCGAAGAATCTGACCTAATGGGAAGTCCATAGGCTGTTGTGGTCGAAAGGCTCTTCTTCTCGAGTAATTGATGCTTAAGCTGTTCAATTTCAGAGTTTTTTCTTTTCATTTCTATACGATATTTAATCTTGACATCGGAGCACCAATTTTTCAATTTACTTAAATCTTGAACCTGTAGTTTATTTATACGGGAAATCTCCTGCAATCTCTTTGTCAACTGCATTCGACGAACTACCGATTCCCTGTCATATTTGGACTCTGCCCCATGAAGTTGTATCTCCAAATCGCTTATTTGCTTTTGTAGTTTCGTAATCGTAACATCTTTTTGGGAAACGACTTGGTTAAACGTCTTATTCTGGACCTTGTTTCTTTCTATCGATTGAAGGAGTGAGTATATAATATTTATTAAGTTCTTATCATTATTGAACATGGCATCTGTCACTTTTAGGTTAGTTGACAGGGAGTCCTCTTCAGCGTTTATGTTTTGATCTTTGATAAGCTCATGCCAATCAATGGTATTGAACTTAAGTTGTTCAGTAATATAACCTTTCGAAATTAAAGTTGAATTAATATAGTCTGCTGCACTTGCAATCACTTCACTATCAAGTAGGGGCGTTTCTATCGACATTTCAATGACAGTGTATGTATATCGAGGTGTGTTTTGTTCAAGATAAACAAGTGCGACCACAATAATTTCTTTTACTAAAATCAAATTGATGAGATAACTTTACATCTAAATACAGTTTCTTTTGCACTTTTCCTCTAATTTTTTTAAAAAAAAAAAACTATCGTTAGCCTTTAAAAGTATACCTGGGCCTTCCTGTTAGGTATCTTATCCTACTGGCTTTCATGGAATGGCCTCGGTACCCCATTCTATTTGTAGTTGATGATTAAATTAATATAGTACGACAACTACGCTCGCATAATCAAAAAGTTTCACTTCATTTAACTTTTAATTGAAGAAACATCAAATACATAAGTAGCCTAATACAACCTAACCTATACAATGGCTGGACTCAATGGTGCTCCTCTTCTTCTTCAAAAACAAACCAGTCTTCTTCAGGAGTGATAGCTTCGCCAGAGCTTGACTTTGTCTCGGTCTCGACTTCTGAAGACTCATACTTACCTAAGGAGTCTGCAGAAATTTCCTCAGCAGGAACTGAAGGTTTTTGTGGTAATTGAAATTTTTTCACTGCTTCGCTAGCCTCCTGGCTTGACAAAAAAGTAGGCTTGAACGCCTTAATTTGCTCGATGTATAAGTCAGAAACAGCATTGTTTCTCCTTGTGCTAGCAGATAAGAATCTTCTTGATGTCAAGGATTTCTACTCTATGTTAGTACAAATCACCTCCATTTGAAATTAGACTGTGAAATCAAAGGAAAAGAAATCAAAAGAAAAGCGTAATGAGTCTATGATTTGTTTTCCAACCCCAGCAAATATAAATACATACAACTGCCTGTCTGAACATTATCAATTCTAACTCTAATCGCAAAAGCTCTCGCTGCTGTTATTTGTATATTCCATTACCGAAGCACCAACTTGTCGTGCACAGACGTCGAATAAGTAATAGTCTTTCATTGGCTTGTTATATCACGTGCTCAGATAATGAGGTACTAGGGCCAACGAAGCTGTGATGACAATAGAAGACTAACAAGATGCCGAAATATTACTGTGACTACTGTAAGGCGTATCTAACACATGATACTTTGAGTGTTAGGAAATCGCATTTGATGGGTAAAAACCATATCAGATATTATTGTAATTACTATGAAGCTAAGGCTAAAGAAACGGGTATTTGGGATCCTAACGAGTCAGCCTACGAAATCAATCTTTCTTATTTAAATTCGGGTGCTCCAGGCAGCGATTCTTCAGAATCTAAGCAGCGTAACTCTTATGAACAGTTTTGCCTACCGCCTCCGCCGCATGTACAAGGATTACCGAACCCGCCTCCTTCAGTTCTCTGTAATTCGCAAGAGTACAAGAAATCCATCCAGAGCCATATGAAGAGACAAAACAACGAATTCAGTAAATAGGGTACCGCCTGTACATTTGCTATGGTTAAATGAGTAATGAAAGAGATGACGACATAGATGATGATACTTAGTTTATTTGGTAAACAAGCGTACTAGAGAAAGACGTTAAATAATGCTTCGTATAGTTAGGAATCAAATTATAGACAAATCGTGAGAAAGAGTGACGTCGCGGTAAGCTTGGAAGTGATGAATTACAAGATTAAACCTATACAGCTATACTAGAATGATCACAAATCAGCATCATCCTCATCAGGCAATGGCAAAGCAGTAGCTTGTTCCATTTCCTGTTGGTATTTTTGCATTAAGTTAGCATCCACATTAACCTCTGGTGGAGCCAAAGCAGGAGATGCCACAAACTCCAACTGTGGGTTACCAACCAACTTTCTGGCCAACCATAAGAAAGGCTTTTCAAAGTTGTAGTTTGATTTAGCAGAAATATCGTAGTATTGCAAGTTCTTCTTTCTGTGGAAGGTGATGGTCTTTGCCTTTACTTTACGTTCTTTCACATCTACCTTGTTACCACACAAGACAATAGGAATATTTTCACAAACTCTAACTAAGTCTCTATGCCAATTTGGAACATTCTTATAAGTAATTCTTGAAGTCACATCGAACATAATGATACCGCACTGGCCGTTGATATAATAGCCATCTCTTAATCCTCCAAACTTCTCCTGCCCGGCGGTATCCCACACATCAAATCTCAATTCTCCGAAGTTTGTATGAAATCCTAATGGGTGTACTTCCACTCCCAATGTCGCAATGTACTTCTTTTCGAACTCACCTGTCAAGTGTCTCTTGACAAATGTAGTCTTACCTGTACCTCCGTCTCCGACTAATACTAATTTAAATGTTGGAACCTGGGCCATTTTTCGATTGATTCTACGCTACTAGTCGTTTACTATTTCGTTTCTGTAGTAGACTTGGGATCACAGTGAGCATCGAAAATTTTTGTGCTTGCCTCTGTTACTTTTCTAGATTTCCTAATAAAGTAATAACATTTCATTCGTCCTTGCTAGCTTTTTTTTTTTTTTTTTTTTTTTTTTTTTTTTTTTTTTTTTTTTTTTTTTTTTTTTTTTTGGTCCTCTTGGCTGTCTCACGTTCCCCTGTTTCTTTGTATTCTGTCGCGATTTTGTGTAATTGCTTGCTAATTTAAGCTCTAGCAGAATAGGTCCGTGCAGATTCGTTTTCTACGTTTTAGGTTTTTAGTTTTGCACCTTGTCTATTTGACCTGACAACCAATAGCCTTCGGTCACAGAAGGCGCTCATAGAGGTGATTTCGTTAAGGCATATATTTGAACCCCCCAAATATTATGTAGAGTACATATTGTTCTAAGCAGAAACACTCCCAATTCCTACTATTGGCGCACGATCTTTTGAACCTCTGAACAGTGAATATGAATTCAAGTAAATTAAAGTATACAGGTTTATCCAGTAAGACATAAGGCGGAGAAAGGGGGGGACCTCCCAAAAAAGATCTATTCCTAGCTAACGAAATTCGCGAATGCAAGACTATCTAGAAGTGAATTGCTCTTCTAGATGGGGACGCGGCTTTTTATGCTGTGCTGTGCTTCTTTACCTAAAAAAGCAGGGAACGAAAAAAAAAAAAACCCCAGTAGGTTAAAAAAATACAAAAAGGTAGTGTTGAACAAGGAATTTAATCACTGCATTGAAAACTAAGTATTTCGAACAAATTGACTGGGTTCAGTGCTAGAAAGCAGCAATAGCTAAAGTAAACTAAGCGAAGTTAAGGGGGGGAAAGTATTCAAGACTTATTAGTAGGAAGTTCAAGAAAGTATCAGACTAATAGTTCATTGGAATTGACAACAGCTTCCCGACGCTTTATATTCTATTTAAAGATTGAGACAAACATTTTGTCGAAGTAATTTTTATTGCTGAAAAAAAAAAAAAAAAGATACTATTCTTATTGTTCCTTATACCAATAATAGGACAGTAGCTTAGCTTAAGATTGCTTAGAGGGTAATAAAAAGAAACTGAGGTGAGCTTTGGTGAGATCAATTGACGGACAAATATTGCCGGAAGATGTATCATTACCAGGGACCACAACAAGTAAGGAATATGCCGCAGCCTTTGTATGGTTCGCCTTATGATGTGACGCCTAATTTTCAATCGGACGTGTACAACAAACAAGCGTTTCCTTCTGGCATCGTACCCTTGCCGTACGGTACAATGTCGCGGTCACAGTCGATGGTACCAATCTCTCCGCTAGCCGGATCGTGCGTGTTTATGGATGGATATGGACAGGGTGGATATCCAAGCGGTCAAGCTCCTTCGTTATTGCCGTCTAGTCAACCACAGATGACACCTTCGGGTCCACATAATCTTTATTACAGATCCAATCATAGTGCTGGTAGTAATATAGATCAAATGAATTTATCGCGAACGGTGATGTTAAAGAACTTGAGCGAAGAGTTGACATTAAATGAATTATTGAATGAGATAGATTTTGGACCAATAGAATATTGTCGGATGTTTTCGAGGCCAGCTCCTAGTCATTTTAAAGACACAGATACCTTGAAGATGTGTTATATCTGTTTTGTAAGTTCTAAAATTTCAGTACATTTCCAGCTAAAATATTCACAAAAGGATAACTTTAATGACCTCAAAAAAAGACTTAAGAACTCTCGATACTTGAAGGTAGCGTTGAATGATTCTATGGGTTTAAACACAGGTGGATTTAACAAGATGGATTATTTGAAAATGAGGACATTAAACTATATTTGTGATTTGAATGCTACAAGGTGTATTCGTATAAAAGTTGAACCGACTGTGGAGGACAAAAACGCATTGGACTCGGAAATATGCGAGGAGATGCTGCAATTTGGTGAAATAGAAGATTTTGTGGCTGGGGATGAGAGTAAGTCAGATACGAAAGTCTATTTCTTACATTTCATATCTATTTACATGGCAATCAAAGCGTATGAACATTTAATGTCGGAGATTAATAAGAATAACCTGGAGCTGTTATCTTCTTTAATTACAAGCTCATTACGTAAAGATAAGCGATTTATCTATAAGGATGTTGTGTTCAGTAGGGATAGGTGTGACAGGTCACCCGTCGAAGAAATTTCGAAGGAGTCAGCACAGGAGTCTTACTTCAAACAAAACCTTTCCGAGGATGGCTCTTATGATGAATCGTCGGAAACAGTTGACAAGGAGGAAAACAGATCAGGCGATCTGATCAATGACGTGTTGGAAAACAGCTCTTTTCAAAGCACCTCTGTTGGTGCTTTAAATGAGTTTGGAAGCATCAAATCTTCAGCTTCCCTTGGTGATTATTGGATGATGAACAACTCTCAAAGTTCAGTGAATAACCTCCCTTTTCCGCCATCGCCTTTCTTGAATCATCAATGTATGTCAAATCCCAATTTAAATCCTGAAGCTCTCAATATGGGTAACAGAAGTATATACCTAGGCAATTTGCATCCTAGGGCTACTGTTGAAGAAATTGCGAATAACATAAGATCTGGTGGGTTACTTGAGTCTATTAAACATTTTCCGGAAAAAAGAATATGCTTTATAACCTTTATCGATCCTTCTGTTGCATTGAAATTTTATTTAAACCACCGCGTGTTACATCAGCTAACTATTCATGGCGAAGCAGTAAGTGTTGGGTGGGCTAAAAACCATTCGGGACCACTAAATAGAGAGATTGGTTTGGCAGTAACGGCTGGTGCTTCAAGGAATGTCTACATAGGCCTCAAACCAAAAAAAGATAACTACCAACCAGGAGATGAAAAAGGATCCTTGCCTGATGAAAGTACTTTGAGATCAGACTTTTCCAAGTTTGGTGATTTGGAGCAAGTCAATTTTTTCCATAACGGAGATTGTGGATTCATGAACTTTCTACGCATTATTGATGCTATTAAAGTGGTGGATTTGTTCACCCACAAAAACATCGACAAGATAAACAAAATCGCTGGTGACAGGGGTGAGTTTTTTTCCAAGTATCAAGACTTCAGGATAAGCTTCGGCAAAGATAGGTGTGGTAGTCCTCCCAAATTTAATTATAAAAAACGTCAGAACAGACAGTATGATCGCAAAACGTTAAATGAGGACCAAGGGTCTGATGGCTTACAAAATACTGTTGATGAAAGAGATAATTGTCTTAATGAAGAAGCTGCTTTGGTATTTGGTATAAGTACCGATTTTTCTCAAGCTAACCATGGTTCAGAAATAGGAGATAACTCCTCTCATGATGATGAGGACTTTAAAAATGGCGAGAAGGACGGAAAAAATAAAAAAATTGAAGATGGGTATTTGTTTAGTGATAGCAAGGAAGATGGTAAGAGGCTTCAAGAGTGTCACAGTGACCAGTATGGTGAAGAATTGGATAGTTCAAATGAAAAAAGCAACGATAGAGGTAGTGGCGAAGATGACGGCCAATACGGGAATGAATCTGAAAAAAAAGATAAAGAATTTGAGGTAAAGGAGGATGAAGACGATGACGAAGATGTCTCCATCATAGTGGGCTCTAATGATGCTTCAATCTCAAGCTTAAACGATCCTCCTAAGGCGTCTATGCATTCTCCTAGAAGCAAAAAGAAGATTCATTCACCTGGTGGTTCAAAGTTCTCATCTAGAACTGGATCAAATGTTTCTCTTCCTGTTCAGTATCTGCAAGTTCCAAGGCATAATTTGCATCATGATGCGGCTTTCTTCACGGAGTCGCCTACATTAAGATCCCAACGCTATGATCAGACCCAAAACTTGCAGAAAAGGGTACCCTATAGAAACAAATACTCTTCAAGCGGGCATGGTCCGACGCTGAGTACCAGTCAAAATAGAAATGTATATGATGGTTCCGCTAGAGCTTTTTATTCTATGTCGGGTTCTCAAGTAATGGCGCAGTATCTTGCTAAAGCTCAACAGGACAACATATTATATAGTGCTAGCTTATTGCCCAGCCAACACGACCTTGAAGATAACCACTTTATGAAAAAACCGGCGGAAAGAAGTGATGTGAGGAAGCATATTTGAATTATTCGCTTGCGTTCGTCATAGACGAGACAGGATACTCTCTCACTGTGGTGCATTCTTTTCTTGGGTTTCGCTAATATTTGTTCCGACATCTAAAAGTCACTCACGATTCCAACAGAATGACATTATCTCATGTCTTGCTATTGTTGAATCATTATCAGGATGTTTAATTATGCAAGCTTATGTTTTCTGATGCTACTTGATGCGAATTTTCAATCGTCTCTCTTTGGTTATATGTTCTAGACTGTTCGATAGCAAAATTTTTGCTATTGAATTTTTAGCAGGCTCGCTGATAGAAAGCGGTCTATGAAAGAAACCAAGTGAACATAGCTCAGAAACGAGATTGATCAGCTACTTATTTTTTTTTTTTCTGCCGAAATATCTTCCATGTGAAATTCAAGTTTTTTTTCTAGCTGCAAAACCCACACAAAAGTACATAATATAAGTTGATCAAGCGCGATGAGAACGCAAAGCAATATGATGCATTGTTGCGCATGTTTTTGCTCTTCGCTGCAGAAGAATCGCTGACCAAATTTTCTGGAGCACGAAGATACCTTTAGACATATGTTCCACTCGAGTGATCCTTGCACTTGATGAATCAAGCTGCAAGGTAATGCAGGTTGAAGTATTCTATTAAATGACCGTTAAAAGATAAAAATCAAGCGACTATTGTCTTTTCCCCAAAAAAAAAAAAAAAAAAAATTGTTCTGCTAGAGATTAATACGCTTTATCAATTTTTTAAGGGGTGCCAATAAACTTGGAAGAGATAAAGAGATATCTTGTTTAACATATGGAATACATATGAGCTTAACGCCATGCATCACAGTAGCTCAGATAGATATTTAAGCTCGCGCCAAAACCATTATTCCGGTCATGTACCCAATGAAGTTGCACAGTCTAGATATGTTGTGAGTAATAATGGTCCCTACAATGGGACTTCGTCGTATCAACATCCACTTCTGGTGCCACAGATACCCGACTACAACTACGAGTTCCCGGCAGTTCTGTACCAAGGAATGGTGCCCATGAATTACAATATTCCCATGCCCAATGAGAACACGACACCGTTAGCTGCCAATCTGCACAACCAAAATTATCATGGCCATAATATGTATATGCATTCACTTGTTCCAGATGCGAACACCTTCAAAAAGCATAGCCAGCATGCTTCAACTGGTTCTGGGTCCTCACTCTCTTCGCAAGGCAGTACATTTTCGAATCCGCATCTGGCGCAATCATCTATAGGTACAAGAAACCAATTGCTGGATACTCTGCCTATAGAATACCCTAAACCGATTAAGCCGCGTATCAGAAGGTTGTATTGGGAAGAAGAAAAAACCACATGTTATCAAGTGGAGGCCTTGGGAGTTCTTGTCTCGAGACGAGAGGATAGCGATTTTTTAAACGGAACAAAGTTACTCAATGTGGCGGGTATGACACGTGGAAAGAGAGATGGTGTATTAAAAAGCGAGAAGGTCAAAATTGTCGTGAAGACTGGTAGCATGAACTTAAAAGGGGTTTGGATACCATTCGAAAGAGCTTTAGAAATTGCACGTAATGAAGGTGTTGAAGATTTGCTATTTCCTCTATTTGTGAAGGATATCAAGAATTTTTATAAGGAAAGAGGTGGATCTTTAAAAAACAAGGCATTTTAAAAATCAGGAACATCGTACCTTGAATCTTTTGAACTATTACCAACCTTCTATATCTTTCTTTTGCATTTACTCTTGCGTCTACGTTATTTAGTTTTTCTTTTCTTGGTGAATAGGTTGAGGAGTGGCAGCGCCGCAAGAAAGCCTCATAGTAAAATAGATGAATTTGTATGACAAGTGGATTTTTCTATATATGAAGATTTTGTAAACAAACAAAAAAAAAAAAAGAATAGACACTTAACGAGAAGCGCTTCCAACTATATGACTAATTTTGCATTTACATTAACTTTGTGACTTATATATCTTTTTTAAAAGCATTCCAGCATTCCAAGTTATTAAATTCTGTCCTATGACGGACAAGTAGATTATCTTATGCACATGTTGTGATGAATTAAACTATGTTACAACTTGTAGTCAATACAGTCCTGTGTGTCCAAAATCTGGCTATTCTTGGATGCAAGAGCTTGTTAGCCTTCTAGGCTAGCTCGTTCTCTATTGGATTCCTGCTCATTAGTTGTCTGGTAAAAATGCTCGTCCCTTGAGTTACTTGACTTTTTCTCCATCGAATCAAAATATTTTTCTGCCTCGGCATGTTTTTCTTCCCTTGCTTCTCTCTGAGCAGCTCTAAGTTCTGCAATACTAATGGTCTGGGGACCAAGATATGGATGAAATGGGATAAATATTATTCCACAAAGGGCTAACATCAAAGCATCTAAAACCATTAAGAAAACCTCATGAGTCATGAGAAATCCACTAAAGCCCATTGCCAACTCAACGACCCTGTAGATAGAACGTATATACACACAAAGCGTTGCCGCAAGAATAGCAAATGGGAAATACGGAAATAATTTTCTGGCACGTATGTGGGAATATTGGGGCTTGTAAAATTTTTCTAAGTAATTGTTCTTGTATCTATGAGTGCTTTTAGTATTAAAGAATAGTTTCAAAAAATTTTCAGGCGTAATCCTCAGAAATTTTCGAAACTCTTTATAATCCTCGTCACTCAAAAATGTTAAAGAAGACTTTCTTAAACTTGTCGCAGGAAGAAAATACATTCCAAAGAAAAAAGTAAACAAGCAAGCCAAGTAGACGGACATAGAAAAAACCTGAAAAGCTATCCCCGCAACCATCACCAGGGTACCGGGATGACTATTCAGACCATTATCTTCCGCAGTAGCAGCTGTACCACCTCCTACTGCTTGTATAACAAGCGAGGTGACGTCACACCCTATGAATATATAAGTAAACCACATTGGCCGTAGCAAAGAATATTTGGCTCCGTAAATAACAATAACCTCGGCCAAAACATAATATATAGCTGCCATGACGAAAACTGGTGCAATTGTCAACACAACAAGCTGACATATATAAGGGTCCATCTTATTCATATCTCCTTCCGAGCAAAGTCTAGAAATAAATCCTGCCAACTCAAGTCCATAACCACAGAAAAAACAGACATTAAACCAATGGTACCTTGACTTCCATACCATGAGGACGAAATATAAAAGAAGAAGAAAAAATACTGCAACATATACGATATTCGCAGGTAGACTAAGTCTAGCCGCACCATACGGTGTTTGTTTTGCTAAGTCTTCCAAATTCAAAGTTGCATTAAACCATAAGTTATCGACGTGGTTTTTGAATGCACTATTAGTGGCTGTCGATACCGCATTTTCAGCCAGTAGAACTGTGAGTGTGGCTTGTGCTCCTCTTATATCCTTCTCCAAGTTTCGAACGTCTACCGTACGAGTAGCTGTCTCGATAGCCTGAGATGCTGATGATAAAGTGCTTTGAGCACCTACCTTAACTGAAGTTGCTATAGTGGTTAAAGAAGTAGATGTGGGCAACGTCTTAGGGTACCAGTCTAAAGAGGAAAAGTTAAAACTCATCTCTGCCCTGTACTTTTTTTTTTTTTTTTTTTAACAATCAGTTACAACCTCTGTTAAAACTTTCTCCTTCAAAACGACTTGAAAGCCCGAGTATAACAGATGTTTTTATAAACGATCTCCAAATTTCTGGCTGTCTTATCTCAATAACTGAAATTAAAAAGAAAGAAATCGGATGAACCGGAAAATCCGATAAATTTCGCTGCTCGGTTTAGCGAGGATCATCACGAAATTCGAAGGCAATATAACTTAAATTACTTGAACAATCATACATTAAAGTACGTAACGCACAAAAATATAGATTATGGGGCAGATTCAACAATGCAATACATATTTTGGTATACAAGCAGCAGAAGAAGGTTGTGAAATACAAAAGTATGTAAAATAAACTTTGAGAATTAAGAGGCAATATTAGTTCGTATTGCAGGCAGCTCTTGCTCGTATTCAATTTCGACCCTAGGACGCTTTTTGGTATCCTTTTTGGCAGGAAGCGAGCGCTTTGTAGATGAGCCGGTATGATTACTGGAGTCTTTTTGCAATTCATTGTCAGAAATGTCTTCGGACTCATCCTCGGGAGACAGATCAACTTCGGAAGCAGAAGAGTTGCCAAGCCACCTTTCTAGGTCCTCCATATCGACCATATCATCTTCTTCTTCGTCCTCGACATATTCAACATTACCGACGTCTTCTTCATCTTCAGAGGCTAAGTCAGCGTCCTCCTCTTCTTCTTCTTCTTTATCAGTATCATCCTGGGTATCAACGTTACCCAAGATCTTTTTCCAAATATTTTCGTCGACATTGAGAGGTTTGTCACCGTAAGCTCCGCTCTTTAAACGCTCTAACAATTCCTTTTCAATAGCTTTTTCTATCTTTGCTGCTGCCAACGCTTTCTTCTCTCTAGATTGTTCTCTTCTTTTGACCTTAGGTTTTACGCTTGTGTAATGTCTTTCATCTTCGTTCAATGCCATTCTTCTTTCGGTGATAGCAATTTGCGTCAAACGAGTAAACCTTTGCTTGCATTTATGGATAAGAAACTTTTGCCAATATTGTAGGTGGTCATCTATTTGGGCGAGTGCTCTAGTGTAGTTTTTAGAAAGTCTTATACGTTCCCACCACCTTGAAGGCATATGGGATCGTTCAGCAGTTTTCATATACAAATAAAGCTTACCATCAACGCTTTTTACTGTTGCATACCGTCCATTTGCAAGTGGACATGACTGGCGATTACACAAGCCCGATACATTATACTCATTTCGACAGAAGTTCTGCTTCTCCGTTTTAATCTTAAATGCACAGAAATGCTGATTGATTACTTGCCAGATAATTTCATCCGACATTATTCCTGTTGAAATGGAATTCCTATTTCCTCAGCTAGCACAATTAGCTGACAGATGAAAAAAGAGAAGACTTTGCCAATGCTAGTTCTATCAATCAACCGGTAGTTTAAGAATGATGTGGGAAAAGAAAAAAAAAAAAAAAAAAAAAAAAAAAAGAAGAAAGAAGCTCATCACTCACGTGAGAGAATATTTTTCCTCCTCAGTTTCGATGGAGCCTTGAACAGCAGTGGGCAAGAAAAAAAAAAAAATACAACGCAGATCAGCTAAGAACCTAGTATTTGGAAACATCATATTTACGAAATTATACTTAGTTATGTAATGTTTTCTCGTAAGAATGTAAGCCATGAACACCGCCTTCAAGTTGAGCAGAAGGTGTTCTCATTTCGAATCTAATATCACCGTCACGAACCTTGTTGCTTAATTCAGTGATAGATTGGACACCAATGTCTTGCAAAGAATGTTGTAATCCATTATATAAATATGGCACAAACTTTGTAACAGACCCTTTTTCGACAACAGAACCTGACACACCCTGTGCTACTAAAACCTTATCAGTCTCCGAAAAGTAACGTGACGTCGAAGCGTTTGCATTATTGGAGACTTTCTTCATGGCATCAATGGAGCCCATACCACGATAGGTCTTCAAGCGTTTACCATCACGGTAATAGTATTCCCCGGGAGTCTCTGAAGTTCCAGCAAGAAGACCACCCATCATGACACATGATGCCCCCAAAGCCACTGCTTTTGCAATGTGACCGATGTTACCAATACCCCCGTCAGCAATACAAGGAACATTAAACCTGGACGCAAACTCTGTTACATTGTACACAGCCGCACCCTGTGGTCTTCCACACGCCATAACCTCTTGTGTGATACAAATAGAACCCGACCCCATTCCAATTCTCAACGCATCAGCACCAGCTTCTATTAAAAGAGCTGCTTGTTCCCTAGTGACGACGTTTCCTGCGATAACTTGCAACTTAGGATATGTGTCTTTTATCCATTTGACCATGTTTAATTGAAATATAGAAGAGCCATTAGACGAATCGATCACGACGACGTCCAACCCAGCGTCCACTAGCAAGCTCAATCTTTCTCTATCGGAATCAAGAGTACCTACTGCAGCTCCACACAACAATTGCTTCGAGTCAAAGGACTTAGATGCTAAAGGATAGCTTTGGTTTTTCTGCAAATCTGTTAACGAAATTAAAGACACCAAGTGACCATTGTCATCAACTATAGGCAATTTCCCCTTTTTTGATCTTCTCAACAAAGCATTACCCTCATTTAAAGTAATATTCTTTTTTGCTGTAATCAAATCTCTGGTCATCACTTCAGAGACCTTCGAATGATCATTTTCATGAAATTGCACATCCCTCGCGGTGACTATTCCAACTAGTTTACCACCAACTTTTCCATTATCTAAAATGTTAGTATGCTAAAGAACAAGAAAGTTTCAGAATTTTTATGCTTTGTTAATCATCCTTCAGTAAAGAATTTTTCCCCAACATCGTTAGATGGAAATCGGTAGAACGAAAGTTATTTTTTTTTGCAAATCATCACCATGAATTAAACAGAGAAAACAAAGCATGAAATAGAGTCTAATAAAAATTAAACATACCTGTCACTGGAAAAGAAGTGAAACCCAAAACTGATTTCATTGCCTTAACATCACCAACAGTGATATTTGGAGACACAACTACGGGGTCAGTAATAAATCCATTTTCATATTTTTTTACCTTTCTAACCATTTCTGCTTGTCTCTCGGCAGAACAATTATGGTGAATAATACCAATACCACCTAACAAAGCCATATGAATAGCCATGTTCTCTTCCGTGACTGTGTCCATAGGAGAAGTGACGAAAGGAGCCTTCAAAGTAATTTCCTTAGTAAGCTTAGTCTCTAAGGATATATCGGAAGAAGGCCCTTTAATCAAGCCAGGTAATATTAAAAAATCATTATAAGTTACACCTCCAAACTTGGAAGAATCCACCAAGGTCTTGATATCAAGACCATCTTTTTTGGAATATTCATTCAAATATGAGGTTGCTTTCTTATTATCGAGAAACATTCTGCTTATCTAGGGATATTTAGGGTATACCAAAGGGCAAACTTTGCCAAAAGAAAAAATTTCCAAGGTCAATTCAGTGCATTATATACTTCGCATCACGAAAAAAAAAAATTGGGGGAAAAAAAAATAAAATTTTTTGTAAATGTACAAAAACAAGTCTCCGAGGAGGGCGACAGGAATACATGGTAAAAGTATCAGAGCTTATCTATTACATTTCTAAATATTCCGACTTCGCCAGATTCGATCTAGACTTTCAGACAGAGTTATGCCCCAAGACCCAAGAACTATAATTTGAGGTGAATGAAGGCTGCACGCAAGGTGACAATATTCATGAACGTAGTTAATGACCAGTGATCTTCTGATTACTATCTTTTTCTTGTTGCTCTTTTGCTTGCTTAGCCTTGATGCCGTTAACGTATTCTTCAATTTTTCGCCATCCTTCTTTTCTGGCAGTTTCTCTGGCCTTTTGTTCCTCTAAAGACTGATGATATAACATAGTACAGTGATCATAAAGCACAGGATTTTGCTCCATGAAAACTTTGAGGGCGCCAAATGATAACAGGTGAATGCTTCTATTCCAATTTGATGTGGCAGAGTTGTCCGGAGGAAATTGGTGGAAATGCATGAACTCCTCGGGGTCTCCGTGGTCAATAGGTTGAGGCGTTGAAAACGAATCAAAATATTCTTCTTCACCAAATTCATTTAAAGCTGCATTTCGATCTTGCATATTGTCCTGCTGGACAAACATAGACTCCTCACTGTTGTGCAGCAACAAGCCACTGTCTACTAGATTACCCTTCGCGTCAGTAGTGGCATTAGGATTTGCAACAAGTTTTTGATGCGTCTGGCCATTAGACAAACCAGGTTGTGTCGCGTTTGTCAACTCATACAATGAAGAAAAAATTATAGGCAAAACGACCTCTGCATTTTCGGTAACTAAAGTTAGGAAGTATTCATTGGTGAAAAAACACAAGACTTTCTCGCTAACTTGGAAATGGGGGGATGAAATACATTTCAGCAATTGTGAGAAAAGGGGTATTTGGATTTTAAGAAATTCATTCGGTTCCATAACTTCAAAAATATCTTCTATCTCGTTCAACAACATGACTTCCTTCGGAGAATTGATTTTGGGCCAATATCTTAAAAAGCCCATAATAACTTCCTCAGTCAAAGAAGGATCTTTTTCCAAAAATTGAACAACGCAATACGAGAGCTGAGGATGATATAATGATAAGCATTTTACCTTATGTAATGGTATTAAAACACGTACCAAGAATATTTTGTGCTCTTCTTTTAATGGCAAAGCGAAACCGTTAATGATAGAGCCTAATATCTCTAGAAGCTCTGCTATACCGTTAAATCTCTCGGTCTCGTAAATAAATTGTAAAAATACGTTTTTAATTGATCTCCTAATAAATGATCTCAACCCCAAAAACTTTCCGTAAATTCTATGTAACGTTGTCTTGAGGCAGTCTCTCTCCCTTGGGTCTTCACTGTCAAATAATTCGAGGAGACGTGTAACAAATTCATGATCGATATATTGTTTGGCAACTTGATGATTGAAATCGGGGCTCTCGATAAATCTTAGGAAAAACTCATACACTAATTGCATATGAGGCCACGACAACTCACTTACTGGCTCATCCTCATCAGGGTCATACATGTCACCTATCGGATTGACCGGAGGAGGAATTGGTCGAAATAGATTTTTTCTGAACATCTGAATTATGCTTCTGTACATCTCATCCGAGTACATGAATCTATTGCTCAGAATAAACAGAATTAATTCTTGTAAAGTAATGCGTTTTATTTCTTTCCCTCGCAAATCGTAGGTTGGGTCTCCGAAGTCAAATATAATATTGCATTGTTCAATCTTTTGTATAAACAAAGGAAGTTGTTCCTCTAAAGCTACTTCATCGAAGTCTGGTAACTTATGAATCTCTTGGTACCTATCAGAGGAGGAGGGCTCAAATCGTGAAGATGAATGCCTTTTAGGAGTCACAATCAAATCGATATCAACGTTTTCTTTGGAAGGTGATGGAATATTGGGATTTAGTACATGTTGCGTAGGACTAGCACCAACTGCAATGGGATATGTTGTCACTTTGTTTTGGAAATCCGATGCAATCTGAGGTATAGTACCCTTTTCTGAGGCTTTAGGCGAACCTCCAACAGTTTTTACAGTATTATTCATGCCTTCATCACTACTAACGGAAATTTTGGGTGACTTCTGATTTACTTGACTTGTCGTAGTCTTCTCTTCATTCGACGAAAGACTGGGTGACCTCTCAGTATTATCTGAAGAGCCCACGGAACTACTAGAAAGTAGCGAACTCGATTTACGAGTTGACCCGGAAAGTGAAAGTTTGCTTGAGCCCGACTTGTTCGAGTTAGACTCAGACTTTTCCTTTTCTTTCTCCGCTTTCTTTTCGGATTTTTTACTTTCCAACTGACTTTTGTTCCGTGTAAGCTTATTCTTAAATCCTTTCATCATATTTGAGGGTTCGTTCTTATTCGATTCCGCTCAGTGATATAATATTTTTAGTTATTTTAAATTCTTCCACCCGAAAAGAAAGAGTCCCCAAGATGATTTTTCAAGTATGCAAGACAAAAATCCAGTTGTCTCAGCTACTACCGCTCGAAACCTTTTTGTTCTATCTTTTCCAATTCTATTCGTCAGCTGTGTCCTTGCGTAGCGCTCTAATTGAAGCACCTAAATCTGAAAAAACACTTTACACGCAAGGCTATCAAATCGATATCAGTCTCTCCGAAGTAGTTAAAGAACTAAGAATTAAGATTTGTATAATGAATGCTATTATGTCTTAGCCTCAATTTAATGTCTCTGAATTAAAAATATTCTTTACAGGTTCGATCAACAGGCAAGTCTAAACCTATATCCACTTTAGAGTACCGGTTATTGCGACAAGGTTACTTCGACTTTACACGACCAAACAATCCTAATTACACAAACCTCCGAGATTATGTAAGGCTGCCTTCGTCAAATGAACAGGGAAGAATTTCGTAACGAGAGCCTAGCTAACCGTACACGTGCTTCGCCTTCTTTTTAAATATGGCAGGGGTGCAAGGTCTGTGTTGTGTGAAAACAAAAGGTTATCTTTCCTACGGTCTAATGTAAATTTTAAGGTTTTGTGTGACCTCTTTTTCCCCTGAATTTCCATTAGTCAGAAGCCCTCGCTGCAGGTACAGGCATGACTTTTACTTTGTAAATCTTTACTTAAGCACTAAGCTGCATTAATATTTATATAATTTCTCTAATAGTTTCTCTAATAAATAATACGGGTTACTGAAGAATTGTATAATACATAAAATCGATCTCGCAGGTCAAAGCCAACGCTAGTGTATCTCGAGTCACCGCAAACCGTTGTAGCACAGGTAACAATTCCACACTATCAACCAAAAGTTAGCGGCGAGTAATCGGAAATGTGGGGGGACTGTTGAAAAATTTATAAGCTGGAAAGTAGGCCAGACGATCCAGAAATTTTTAACGGATATCCACCATTTGTCTTTTAGAGTATTTTTAGCTCGTTCGAATGGATGGTCAGTTAAATTTAAGATGTTGCTTCCAATTGCATATAAAGGGACCCAAAGCAAAGTAGGAGAAAAAGCCTGATCCAAGAAAACTCGATACACAGTGTCTATATTCCTTATTCTTTGCGTGTCCCATTGAAGATATTTTCCAAGCGAGCTCACGGGATTGGGGATGCGGGGAAGCGTGATACGATACCACAAAACTGCAACTGGTGAAAAGAAAAGTGCCCCATAAAGTGCGTGGCGCACCATTCTTGCGCTGTCCACCTGAAAACTTTCATGATCATATCTTGGATCAAAGTAATTCTGCGTCACAACGTCACCTGCTCCAAACAAAATCAATGAAGTCACCCCATTTGTGGGAAACGGTTTATGCTTGTACCAATGAGAGTATAGACGAAACCAATGTCCCATTTTTCCATATGCAATGTTTAGAAATTTAAATATTTCTAGCGGCTGTCCTAGAGAAATTGAACGCTCTAACGTGCCAGTATTGCGAAATTCCTTTTTTTTTTCAATACACTACATTTCGTCTTCACGTTCATTGTTTAATTAACCGATCCAAATTCAGCATTGGATAAGTTAATCCGATAAATGTAATCTTAAGATTACAAGACTTTTAATTTTTATTTTTTTCTTGCGACAAGCTACATCCTATTCTGATCATAATCATTTTGTTTTGTTGCTTTAAATTATTTTCCGCTGTTCCCCTTCCTTTTAGACGAAATACCACCAAGAATTGACACCGGATGTGATCAACGACACGACTCTTGGGAGTTTGATAACGACAGTTACCCCAAGATCTTAGTCCTCTACTTGTCTTTTACTCCAAGTCGCCCAGTCACGCAGCAAGAAAAAAAAACAAAATTTACCAGCTGACAACCATATCATATAGCCCGGTAAGTTTTTTCTTATTCATCTTTAAATGCCTCTGTATGTGTGTGTGTGTGTGTGTGTTTTTTTTTTTTTTTTTCTTCTACTTCAAGCGGCTACTCCCCAAAGCCTCTAGTTTCTTCGATGACGTTTCTCCCTCGTGCAGCAAAGAAATACCTTCCAAATTCGGCCGCGGCTGCATATTCATCGTACTATCTCTCTCTCTTTTTGATTTTCTTTTTTTTTCTTTTTTTTTTCTTCTTGTTTTCGCCCCATGCACAAGAATGCGCTAAGACCTGGTAGTCAGAAACGACATGCAGCGAAACTCTCCCTAGTTCCGAGAAGAGAACCTTGCAGTTCCTCGGCTAATAACCCAATTAGGCAATCACAATTCCCTTAGGTCTTCCTCCTAAAAGTGTGCGTAAATGACTTCTTTGCTCTTCAGCAGCTGAATAACGCTCTTCCTTTTAGCTGCAGCTTCTTTAGGTCCTTCTGCGATTGTTGTGTTGTCGACGCCCAGCACGTTGTGACAAAGTCGCGGGGAGTTCAGCTGACCAGGTCACATGGTGTTCAAGACAGAAGACAGGCGGGACGTCCCCGAAGATGATGACTTTACGTCCGGGTGACCCCGCTGATGGCATCACGTCTCGAAGTTGCTATACTTCTTGCTGCACTCCTGATATGCTACACCTGCCACGGCAGTTTGTTCGTGTCCTGCATACTAACTGTAATGTTCTAATATGGAAACATATTACACTCATTAAGTAAATTCCAAACATAAGCTACTAGCTATGAATGATTACTTATGTGATGAAATAGGTAAAGCTAATGTATGACATTAGTCAATTAGTTAGCGAAAAGGGATTTTGTGTAATATAACCCTTGTTTGTAGTAATTCGGGAGGGCAAGCAAAGTAGAATAGTTCCGACCAACCCAATTTGTTAACTATATATTGATAGGTAGATTTCAAAATTGACGAAGGGTTTCTTTTTTTTTTCTTTTCTATATTATTAACAAAGAATAGTTGACTTGAACAGTAGAAGGAAATGCATAGAACGTACTCATTAAGGTCACTGAGAGCACCTACGGCATCACAGTTGCAATCGCCACCACCACCACCATCTAGCACAAAAAATAGATTTTTCGGTAAGGGGTCGCTCAGTAATAGCTTCCGCAAACAGGCAGCGGGGGCGATAGGACCAGAGTTGAGCAGAAAATTGGCTGTGTTGGTTAAATTGGAGAAGAACTTGATGAGGTCGATTGAAATTACCTCGAGGGAGAGAAAGGACACAGCAAAACAATTGTCACTCTGGGGAGAAGGAAATGAGGAAGATATCAGCGATATCACCGATAAGTTGGGAGTTTTAATTTACGAGATTGGAGAATTGGAGGACCAATTTATCGACAGATACGATCAGTACAGAATCACATTAAAGTCTATTCGTGACATTGAAGGATCTGTGCAGCCATCGAGAGACAGAAAGCAGAAGATTACAGACAACATCGCTTACTTGAAATACAAGGACCCACAGTCTCCAAAAATTAATGTTTTGGAGCAAGAATTGGTTAGAGCTGAGGCGGAATCCTTGGTTGCTGAGGCACAATTGTCCAATATAACCAGAGAGAAATTGAAGGCAGCCTTCAACTACCAGTTTGACTCCACCAGAGAACATGCTGAGAAGATTGCTCTTATTGCTGGTTATGGTAAAGCTTTGTTGGAATTGTTGGACGAGTCTCCTGTTACTCCAGGTGAGACCAGACCAGCATACGATGGCTATGAAGCTTCCAAGCAAATCATTATTGATGCTGAGAATGCTTTGGCTTCATGGACTTTTGACTCTGCGGTTGTCAGACCTACATTGTCTATGGCTGCTCATGAAGAGTATAATCCTGAGGAGTTAGCTGATGACACTAAAAATATGCAGGTCACCGAGCAAGAGTGGGAAGCTGAGAATAAAGCCTAAGAGGTTTAAGGATAAAGCTATCTTGAGCTCCTGTTGCAATAAATCTAGGGAGTAAATATTTCTCTTTATTTTTTTTTTTTTTTGTAATATTGTTTTTTACTTTTGCAGAAAGAGAAGCAAAATTTTGTGGCGTATTATGATGTGTCACTTCTTTATTTCTCTAAAGCTACAATATTTGCTCTAATATGAACTGGGAGGTCATGTTGATGTTGTACTCCGGTTCGTAGTATAATATAAATACTTTTGTGTTCTTAAAAATTGTACTAATTAAGTATATTCTAAATTTTAACGTTGAGTAGGTCTTGCCGGTGCAACCTAAAGAACTGGGGAACTGGTATTCTGTAACTGATATGAGTATTCAATTAGAAGAGATTTAGAGAGTGCAGAGAAATGTTGGTAAAAATAATTTGAATGGAAACGAGAAAACGATTAGTCAGAGTTTAAACCTAACAGTTGATTTAAGGAAAATTCTGTGTGCCATGAAGGCTTGCAAGCTACCAGAAATAGCGAAAAAAAAAAAAAAAATTACCAATGAGGGGCCAGAGGATATATTGCAAGCAAAGACTAATATAATCAAGTAGAGTGTCTTATTTTTTGTTTCACCGTCTTGCGCTTTTTTAAATATCTATTACAGTTTCTAATTTTTTGCGTGGGGTTTTCATCTAGTCCATAAAACTCTCCTCCCTTAAATTTATTTAATTCATTAAAGAAACCCCAATTCATTTTTTTTTTTTAATTTCTAAAACCAAAAGGGTACAATATAGATAATTCCTTCGTTCGACTTGTCCTTTTCAAGCGAGAACCTTTTGATTGAAAGGGCCTTATTGTCGGTTGCGAAATGTCGAGCCCGGAGAGGCACGACAGAAAAAAAAAGTCACCTGACTGTGGCCGAGTCTATACTCGTTACACAAATACACGATAGCAATTTCGCTGCGATGTAAACAAAATCTAAACAAGCATTCTTACTATAAACTTGTGGTCGATTATAGTTCTTAGAGGGACGTTCTGAATCATAACTTAGCTTAAAGGCCTTGCTCATATATTTTTTCTCCTACGATTGCTAACCATTAGTCATATTCGGGCTAAGGAACAGGTTATTGGGCCTAGGTATTATATTTTTGATATCATAACACTGTGGAAAATTTTTTCTTGATTTTTGGCAAAACTGCTTCTACAAAGGTTCGTCAGTATTGAGCGATAACTATATCGAAGTCATTGGTGATATAACCAAATTCATAAACTTTCTTTTTATTTCTTTTAGAATTTGTCTGTGAAGTTGGCACAGACAAGATTGAGCGACAAGCTTAAGGTATGACAAACGACTTTTTAAATTCATCCCCTTCACAAACATTGGTAGACATTGGAGAATATAGCTCACCCTCTCAAGAGTCTAGGGGAGACCAACAAAGTGATAAGAAAGGAACTAATAAAAAAACAGGTTCGGGAAGACAGGATGCTTCAAAGACAGATTCACGGGAAACTGAACAAGGACAAGAGCACGAGGACTCCACCTCACTGAAAACTTTTTTCAATCAACCTTCTAATTTGACGGGCTGGACACCCATAATATCCAAAACTTTTTATCAAGATCTGATGAACCCAGATAATTCCACACCCAATAAATTGTATCTGGGAATGACATCAAACAGTAACGATATTGATTATGCTCAAAGTATGAATCTTACTCCATTTATTAATAATGGCTTCAGTGTTAACAGCGGCAGCGCCCACTTCAATAACAGTGGTTTCATAAACTTGACACCTTTTAATGATAAGTCGTTACATTTTGCGGATTTTTTCATGGATACACCAATTCAGAAGACTCCAATGAAAAACTTAGAAACCATAACACCTTCCAAATTTAGTATTGCTAGCGCAAAAGGAAAATATATAAGGACGCCTTTTCAAGAACCGCAAACTTCAAATAAGAGAACTATGAGTCAAATTGATTCACCCAATCGACTGCGGCATAACCTATCTATTTGCAACAATGCATTTGACGAGAGGACCGAGAAAAGAAGTGCTGGAGACAATACTGATGGTAATAAAAAGGCGAAGAAAAATCCGAGCAGACAAGAACTGAAAAAGGAAATGGCTTTTCAGACACCATCCAAGGGTGTACTTAAGGATGTTACCAATGTACAGAATAAGAAAGGTGCTCTTACAAAAGGACAATATAATGAAAAAAATTCCAAACTAAGGACTCCGGAAAGGCGCTCTGTGCTTGGGTCATCTCCTTCTACCGTGATAATGTCCACTGAGAGTAAGTTAGATTCCTCAAGACAGAATCAGCGGCAGCTTCGCCCTGAAGAGCTGAAGAGTAATTTTTTGCTCCCTCCCTCGCCTACGCCTTCAAAAGAATTTCATAAGAAAAAGGAGGAAGAAGCCGTTATGACCGAGCCTGTGATGGGCATGTTCTCTGAAAAGAAAAAGGTAGATAAACAGAAATTACAGAAGACAAAAAATAGTGTGCAGTCTGGGTACGGATCCTTTGATAGTAAGATTGGCAGCAAAACACAAATGCAAGCGGGGATGAACAAATTTCAGATTGTATTCACTGACATGCATTCTTTAATGAATAACAAAAATAGGTCCAGAAAAACGCATAAAGGTAGCCTCAAGCCTAAAAGTAAATCGGTAAAGATGGACGACTCGCAAAAAGTTGAACACACTAGTGACTACTCGAGACGACAAAAACACACTGGTATGATTTTTCCTCTGGAACCCCAGAGTTCTTCATTATCGTCACTGGTAGGAAATTCATCGCAAGAAAATTGTGCTATGAATAATTCATCAAAGGAAATTAGCATTACATCGGGAAGTAACAATTCTATGAATACGAGCCAAATGAACATGTCACTTACTGGCCATACGTCTTTTGACTTCAGTGGAATGGTTTCGACTCCAAACAACAAGAGTTTTTCTGACAAAGTCTTTGATAAAGTCTCCCCTACTACCCAAACCATAAATAATGTCGCTAACCCTTTATTATTGAACTCTAAACAACCAATGCCACCACCAAAGCCGCCTCAAATACTGGTTAGTCTGCAGGCAATAAATCTGCAAAAATATCAGCATCCTCCCATGATGACAATGAGCACGCCGCAGCATCAAAGTGTGACAAATTTTATGCATAACCCATATAAGGCAACAATGCATATGTCACCAATGTCGCATTTTACCCCGTCTCAGGCGTACTATCATCTAATTCCACCCGTCCAGAAAATGGCGAACTCGCCTCAAAGCTGGAGTTTTTATCCAACTGATAGGGAAGAGTAAATTAGGGGAGAAATACTTCTGGCTGAAACGAAAATCACGATAAGAAAATAATAGTTATCATTCGAATAGGTGTATAAATATAGTAGATTATCCACATTAGTTTTGGATTATTTGTTAAATACAAGAAATTTTGTGCTATACATTACTTTTATTAAGAGGAGTCATTAGACATTAGGAGGAAGTAATAGTGCTGCTATACATTTAGGTCTTTCCGTAGCTAAAAGGTCATATATTTGGGCAGCATTGTTAGAACCAGCACTTTCAACTTGTATGCCCACATTCAAAAAGTATTGCTTACTACGTGGACCTAACATTCTCGATTTACCTCCTAGTCCAATAACGCAAAGTTCCGGTTTGGGATGAATTTTACTGAACACTTGCAATACTTCTTCGCTAAACTCTATCATAAATCCATGCACAACATCAAAACCCTTAGTAGGCTTAGTTAAGTTTACTTCAAAAGTTTCAGTATCTAGTAATAACGTCCCCACTACAGAACCTTCCTTATCAGGCGACGTTATTAAGAGTCTATTTGCCAAATGAAACCCATTTGCCTTCACTGATTCTATGTAGTTCACTGGTTTTTGCGAGTACATTAAGACATCATTCCTCTTGAATACATTAGATGGATCGCCTCCACCACCACCTCCACCTTGATTTGGAGGTGTGAAATGTTCATGCAATGTTCCCTCTTTACTGTAGCATCTAAGCAAAAATGGATTCTTCAAGTATAAACCAAGAGCCGGCTTCCGCAAAATCTTCGGCACCATAAAAGCGTACGATGTATTTCGACTAGAATACATATCGTTGTTACTATTTTTTTTTTTTTTTTTTTAACAAAAAAAGCCTTTTTGCTTTGTTAATGTTGAACTGTATTATCTCATCCATAATTTTCGCGGATTACATACTATCATTGATAAAGAGCACTATCACTATTTATCGACTCGTGCAACCGAATTGCTAATGTGGCTAAAAAAAGTTTATTATTCCATTGACATTGATTCAAGTCTAAGTCAATTAGTAGATTCTTTGTTTTTTTTTTTTTTTTTTTTTGTTTGTTTCTTAATTGGTTTTTAGTAAATGGGGCCGTTATCTATTTTTTTTTCGTCTTCATGCCGCTAAGGTGCATAAATGTTTTCTTTTCTCTTACAAATCACTGTTTCCTTTAAACTTTGGTATCTAAATAAACTGCAGGGATCGTTAAAAAAAGTATATGCTCATAAGTACTGCAAGAAATAGACTCCTTGGATGAGGTACCGTCCATGAGTAGGCTTGTACTGGAGTCTTAAAGTCTCATTTTCATGCTAACAATTAGAAACCGTAGACCTCCTAAAAGCTTTGAACAGTTTAATATATAGTCTTTATTTTCTCTTCGGTAAAACTTCTAGAGGAATCAAAATAACAAGTATTATATTAAACGTACGAAGAGTTAAAGAATGATGAACGAAGTAAATAAATCAAAAGGAAGCTATCAGTTATGTTGGTTCTATCTCTGTGCCGATTGCTGCACTGATCTCTTCAATTCGAACTTAAAGGAGACAACATCAGCTTCAGTAAAGTTAGTTGAGTGTGCTTTTTTTTTTTTTTTTTTTTTTTTTTTTTTTTTTTTTTTTTTTTTTTTTTTTTTTTTTTTTTTTTTTTTTTTTTTTTTTTTTTTTTTTTTTTTTTTTTTTTTTTTTTTTTTTTTTTTTTTTTTTTT
>JAJLZR010000001.1:5366-90826 GCA_030572315.1 [Candida] glucosophila | reverse complement strand
GTCTACGCAGTCAGGAATAAGCGTATCTGAAGAATTGACAGATGTATTTAAAAAAGGGGATTATGATGCACTCATAATAAAAATTTCCCCCGACAACACTAGTTTAGTTCCATCGTACCAACATGTGGAACCAGATGTTGGAGAATTATTTAAGAGTGTCAAAGAGTATATGGGTAAGAATTATCCTAGTCCTGCCTATATAGTTTTGCGGATTAAAACTGAAAAAGAATTAGAAGGACTCGCCTTTATTAGTTTTATACCTGACGACGCACATATCAGGGAGAAAATGCTTTATGCTCTGACTAAGAACACATTGTTAATGCAGCTCGGGACTAGCAATTTCAGAAAATCATGCATCTTTGCTTGGACTACCCTCAACGAATTATGTTATGAGCATTTCAGGGAGTCATTGGATGACGACGATGAAGTACCTCTCACAAGTAGTGAAAAGGTTCTTGATAAACTTAATTCTCTTGATATTACCAATGTTGCAGAGAATACGTCGTATAATGATCACAAAAAAGCTTTGCCTTCAATGCATGAGTCAAATGGGGGAAACACTTTAATATTTCAAATTGAGTCAGCTTTGGAAAAGGAGGTTAATTCATTGAACCCGGAAGACACATGGAAACTAATTATTTTCGATATTGATGTCGAGAAGGAACATGTTAAATTGAAATCAAGTCGGGAAAATATATCCCCAGGACACTTAATAGAAAGTTTGAAAGCTACCAATAATAAAACGAGTCAGCCTCAGTATTGTGTTTATCTTTTCTCACCCAAAAAAGCTGCCTTCATTTATTCGTGTCCCTCTGGTTCAAAAGTAAAAGACAGAATGATTTACGCTTCTAATAAACAGGGTTTATTAAACTATATACAAGGCATCTTTGAGTCGAAGAATATTTTTTTGAAAGAAACTATGGAGGTGGGTGACGAAGACGAAATTGATGTCAGAAAGCTTGACACTAGTGAAGAACTGGAAAAAAGGGCAGCCCCCTCAGAAGTGAATAGACTTAAATTCAGCAAGCCCAAGGGACCCCGTCGTAGATAAATAGAAGGATCAGCTTATTAAGCTGGGGTAAGTTAGGTTTTATGCAATAATTCATTGTTAACCACATCATCGACAATTTTGCTCAAAATTGACTTATTTTTTTCAAGGTAAGAATTTATAGTATAGTCATTCAATTCTTCTTTTTCATTCGTAGCAGATGATAGCATATGTTGGTATATTTTTCTGGATATTAGTTTATTGACTTTAATATAAACCTTCTCGGTTCTTATTATAGGTTGTTCTTTGTTATCTGGGGAGGTCGGTTTGTATATTGGTTTCAAAAGGTTTCGTACATGTTTTTGGACCTCTACCTTTTGCTCGTAAGACAAGGACGATTCCTCAGAAGAGTAATGCTTAGGCTTATATTGTCTTATTTGATCTTCTGCAGTACGCACATCCTCGAGATTAAATTTGCTATCGTTGTCAGTATTTCGAGAACGAACCTGACCAATTAAATTTGATATTCTAGAAGGATTCTCTTGACTACGGTAGAGATGGTTCAAATCAGCGGAACACCCTTCTTGCTGATTCAAATCGGAGGCATTAGACCGTCGTGCACGCTTTTTTCGATCTCGGTCATGAGGTGCAACGGAATTCCTGATTGAGTCGCGATTATTCTGGGCCAAGGAATCACCGGATTTGGCCAAATCAAAAAGATTCCACGAGTCTGCTTCCTCTTTTGTTAATTTAGCTTTCTCCTTCTGTTCTTTTCTCAAAATCACCCCTCCATTTAAAATTGGTAATTTCTTCTGAAGATGATGCCTGTCATAGGGTAAATCTTCGGAATGGTAAAGGAAGTCATCGTCCAATTCACCGTTTTCATTATGCACTACCAAACCCTTTCTTTGACGAGTATCTTCCCAAGTATTTCTCTTACGTTGACTCGACCGGCCTGTACTCAAGAAAAATGGAGACTTATGCTCATAGCACTCGTTGTCACTCAACATATAATCACTGCTCTGCAAATTGTGGCTATCTACTGCTCTTCCCCTAAAGCGGTTGGCATGCAGTCGTCTGCCATTGGCTTTCGTAGGTCTGACCCTTGCTTTTTTTCTGCGCGAAAAACTGCCTATATCAGGAACATATTCCTGGTTATTATCACACATAGGACAGATCCAATAAAATTCTTCTGTTTCTTCGCTTTGATCTAAGCCAAGACACAGAGAATGAAATGCCGATGTACAGACATTACAATAAATGAGACCATTCGCTGTGGTGCCTCTATAATCTGTACAAATTGAGCACAATGTGTTGTTGCTTGAAAATGCTTCTTCCTCTTCACTAGCAAATTCTCTGCTGTTGTAATAATTGCTCGCCGCCGAGTTGGCTGATATCACAAATTCTCTCGGTATATCATTTATTCCTTCATTCGGTAATAATTTATCTTGTACCCTGATACTTCCAATAGGTGTCCTATCTTCAAAATTCCTTGTTATTCTAAGCCGATAAAATAATTGGCGACATGTTGGGCAGGTATTTGAATTCTGCGACCACTGCTCTATGCAATCTTTATGATAATAATGTTGACAATTCTCAATGATACCTAAACGAGACTTCTTGTAGAACAGTTCTAAACAAATCTCACACTCTAGATTGCTTTTGCTCATCACTCTCTCTCATTAAATCAACTAACTCAAATATTCATAATAATCTTATCTAATAGCTATCGGGATGAGAATAGCCTTAACGGCAAAAAAAAAAAAAAAAAAAAAAATTATATATATAAATCTTTGTGGAATAGACAGTAACAGAGTATGTCTCGACATCAGTATGATTTGGTACAGTGTATGAAGAGGACGGGGACACATATAGGTATGGTATGTCCGCTTTGCGATGGCAGATGCCCAATTTGTGATTCCTTTGTGAAACCTACTACTAAAGTTAGAATATGCGATGAGTGTGTCTTCCAACACCAAGCAAAGTGCATTCTTTGTGGACATAATCTTGGAGAAAATGCCGAGCTTGGGTCTCCAGCTTATTACTGTTTGGAATGCGTGAGGCTCGAAAAGGATAGAGAAGGATGTCCTAGGATAATTAATATAGGAAGTTCTAGGGCAGACATGATTCACAATAAGAAAAAATCGGGTACATCAGCTGGACTTTTGAGATAAGGTAAATAATCTTGTTATTTCCCTATGAAAAGAATTAGGATTAAGCATTTTTATTAGGGAAAAAGAAAAGGGTGTAGTGGCCCAAAATTTAGAATAGTACGCGCGGCATTCTTTGTATTTTAAAAAAGGTACTTTTCTCAACTTAAAAGATATGTTGAATATGCATTATGAGAGTAACGGCATAAAGTAGCTTAATGATAGGGAAGGAAATAATTTGTTTTGTTTTGTTTTGTTTTGTAAATGCTCAATTAGTCGAGTCCAGCTCTATATATTTGTCTTTGGATTCCTAAATCGACCAAAGATTTCAAAATTCCTTTCCATTTATTTTCTAGGAAATCACCTAGTGGCTTAAATTGCTCGACTTGCCTTCTTTTACGCTCATTATTGAGATCTTGTATTTCTTTCCTCTTTCTGGAAAGATTGGTATCATACTCGTCACGTATTGCTTCTAACTCTTGTAAGTGAAGCTGCGATGATGCTCTTGCTTTATGTATATTTTCCAGTAAGATTTTCATATTCCTTTGGTGCAACAATGTATAAGAATATGCTGTATACATGCGATCATAATTTATCAGCTCATTTGCAGACGTAGAAAATTCAGAGTACCGAAACATGTCCACACCATTGATTATGTTTCTAATTTCGTCATTATCATTATCTCCGTAATCAAATTCCAATTTTTCCACCTCTTTGCCTAATAAGGACCATGAAGCTGTGACATTACCATCTTCTTGAGATACAATTTTATCCACTAATGGGTGCATCTTTTCTCCGTTATCTCTTAAACTCTGCTCGAATTCCTCCTGGACAAGTTGCTCTATTTTCTCTCTTTCTTCGAGTGACTCAACACTGTCAACGTCTACTATGTTAGTACTTATCTGTTTAAAAAAAAAGCCTATGCGTTAGCAGATAGCTTCCTCATTTTTAAGAAAATGGTATTTCACTTACACGGAAGATAGTCTACTACCCTAGTATCGGGCACCATTTGTTAATGTATAGGGTAAAGGGTAAGTCACGAAATAGCAATGTAACAGTTTGTCTTAAAATGATTAGAGGATAGATACAGGAAAAAAAAAATTAAATACATATATATATTTAAAAAAAAAAAAAAAAAAAACCAAAGGAAAGGAAAGGAAGTCAGCACAAAAATATGGGATTAAAATATACACAACATTTTAGCTATGATAAGATGACTTGTATAAGGAAGGCAATAAAATAAATCAACGCCTTGTCTATTTATTCAAGACATCAGCATCGTATTTCTGCTTAAACCATTGGATGGAATCGTTCTTGTTAGTTCTGTGAGTGTTTCCGACCTTGCTTTGAGCTCTCTTTCTCCTGGAAACTCTAGTGCCTGCTCTACCCATGACAACGTAGAAATCCATACCATAAATACCAATACCAGGGTCATATTTGATACCTAAATCAATGTGCTCATCAATACCGAAACCGAAGTTACCAGTCTCAGAGAAGTTCCTCTCTCTTAATTGATATTCCTTCACCTTCAAGCCTCTCTCCAAAATTTCTTCAGCCTTAGCACCTCTGATAGTAACGTGCACAGAAATTTTTTCATTTCTTCTAATACCAAAGGTTCTAACTGTGTATCTGGCCTTAGATTGAACAGGTGTTTGACCAGATAATTGCTCCAAAACTTTAGAGGCCCTAGTTAATCTATCACCAGATTCACCGGCAGAGATGTTCAAAACCAATTTCTCGATATGCAATTCACGCATAGGATTTTGTGCTTTAGCAGACTAAACGTTAGTATATGCGAAACATTCAAGCTAAAATCTACTAGCAACCAGGAATCTTGATTTTTGAAAAATAGCGGAGTCTTCTTTCGCAGTCTTGAGTTCTTACGCTTGCGTCTTCTTCTTTCTTTGTAGTTAAATTTTTACCCAACCTTATGTGAAAATTTCCTTTTCTATCCGAGAAAAAGAAACCTTAGATACCACACTGACGCAATTGCTTCTACTAAGCTTTCTAGAAATACCCAGTACTTGAATCCTCAATAAAAACATACCATTTTGCAGTATTATTTCTATCCCTAGAATACGCTTTGTATTAATGCCTATCTAATAGAATAAAATTTTTCAGAGAACCTTGTGTAGTGTTCAAGCGAAGAAACAAAAGAGACATTGTCGCAAAGTAAAAACACGACTTTTAAGAGAAAAGTCACATGATTTTATATTTAGGGTTAGAGCCCTGGGCGTGATTTAAGTACTAATATTGAATATACTCTAAATAAGGCCTACGCTGAAACATTATTGAAGGACTTTTCATTGTCTTTAACTTCCCAGAATAAGTCCCCCACATTATGGTTACCATGATATACCCATCCCTTTTCAGTAACATGATATAAGTTGACAGAGCCACCGGAAAAAGCGTCTCTGTGTGTAGCTGCTAAGATAGCTCTTTTACCCAAATATAATGCTTTCTCTACACTTAAATCCCAGCTGTATTCGGAATCCAAGACCCCATAAGCAAATGTTTGACCTGAGCCTACACAAAACATGTCGCCTTTCAAACGAGTTCCATCAGAGTCGACATAGTAAATGGCTGGGCCTTCTTTCTTGGTATGACCACATATCATTGTACCCATAGAGAGACCCATGCCCTTATACTGATATACCAAGTTCGATAATATCTTGGATGCTGCAGCAACAGATATACGTTCTTTCTCCCTTAATTCATGAAGGCGGCATTGAGCTCCTAACCATGTTTCCCAAAATTGACAATCTGCTGCACCACCAGCCATTGTACCTAATAATTCCTTGTTGATGCGAATTACTTTATCGACAGTTTGCGAAGCAATCCAGTCTCCCATAGAAGCTCTTGAATCCACCGCAACTACGATACCATCTTTAAATCTGAACGCTAAAGTGGTTGTTCCATGGGCAACCCTTATCTTGCAATCTCTATTAGCAGAATCATCTGTGTGTGCTCTTAAAAATTCTGTGGGTGAGGCGATAGGTGGTAACTCTACTTGAGGAACAAAATTCAACGATTGGCATCCACTAAACTCCGCATCCGCAGATTGAAGCTCATTGATATATCCATTCGTTTGAGAATTCGTATACTTTTTTGCTAGTGCATTCATTTTTACAACTCTCTATCTTTATGGCGTTGGCCAATTAATACTGGTTGTACTCGACTCGCTGAGATTAGTTGTTTCAGATAAATCAAAAGATTCAACAACCCTGAAATGTTTTTTGTTACTGGATACCCTATTGATATTTTGGTTTATATCAATTGTCGAAATAACAACTTGACTTTATTTAACGTTGTGATACTGCTCTATTCAAGTCAATGGTTATCCAACTAGATTGCCACTTGATAGGGAATCTGATATTTCGGGCTTTGTGTAACTTGTGATTTCACACGTGCTGAACCTAGACATTAGACAAAAAAGACATTCAAGGTATATCCTAAGTCAAGGATGAACTTAATGGAGGATTTTAATCATTCTGCGGAATGCTTGGATAAGCCGTCGCAATACTTGATTCGCAAGGCAATTAGGAGACAAAATTTTGAAAATCTCACCAAAGCCTTGCATCTGAAAACAGTATACATTGGTAACATGTCTCGCTTTACCAGCGAGGAGCAGATACATGAATTGTTTCTGAAATGTGGCGCAATTGATAAAATAATCATGGGACTTGATAGAAATAAATTGACACCATGCGGTTTCTGTTTTGTGATATATAAGGAGGAAGAAGGATCCTTGAATGCAATGAAATATCTTAAAGGAACTAGTCTAGACAGCCAGGTCTTGGAAATTGACTTAGATCCTGGTTTTCGAGAAGGTAGGCAATTTGGTAGAGGAGTGCATGGTGGACAAGCCATACATGAATCTCGTGCAGACAATGGTCTTTACAGAAGAAGATTTGATGGCAGAGGTGGTTTTAGAGGAAGAGGAAGAGGCTTTAGAGGAAGAGGTTTTAGAGGAAGAGGTGGCTTTAGAGGAAGAGGAAGAGGCTTTTAAAGAAATCACAAAGATACCAGGATATTTAAGTGATTGGCTTAAGTGCTTTTTTTTTTGTTGTTGTTGTTGTTTCCTTCATTCCCTATTTGAAAGCAAGTATCTATGCTTTTGCACGTTAATTTGTTTTGCTCATACAAAGTTGCGGAAGACCTAAATTAATGTAAATATCTATGAATGAATAATTTCCTCGTATCTAGGCTTTCGCATGTTTTTTACAAGATAAGTATGTATCTGTGTCAAAAGAGCCGACATCGCACCAGTTGTCGATATAGCACTCTTTGCTGACTTTTTGTCCATCTTTGCAGTCGGGAACATAGGGTGACAACCTGTAACGGATATCTGCGTAAAGTTGATTAGTTTTAATATCTCTTTTGTCTTTTAATTTGGAGGCAACATATTTATCCCAAAATGTCGCATTTAATGGGGAATTATTTGGCCAATCGCCTTCGGAATCATAGGTTTTCCTGGTAGAGTATTCCGGTAACCATTCTGGTTCGCTACCGTTACTAATCAATGTATTATTCAATTGTGTGTAATAGTTGTACGAGTTCATAATATTGAAGGACTCGTCTTCAACTTCATAATATCTCCAAGAGGGATTATAATAGGAAAGAGGAGTAATTGACTGAACGATCCACGCAATGGCTAAAGCCTTTTCGACATCTTCGGATTTCGTCAGATTTGATGTTTGCTTAGAGTACAACAAATGAAACTGATCTTCATGCGTATGCCCAAAGAATAAGTTAGCAATTGTGTACGGTGCAAAACGCTCAACTATTTTTGAAAATATCTTAGATGAAATTGGTAAGGCGTTATCGCCTCCAATAGGTACATGAGCCATAATCCATACCCTTTGGTCCTTGGACTCACTGTCGACTAATTCATCAATTAGAAATTGCCACTGCCCGTGCTGGTCGGGGTCCTCTACATGGTTAAGATAATTCCACAAATTTTGAATATAATAGGTATTGGAGTTCAAGGCAATAACTTTCAAACCTTTTTTATTCGTAACTGCATATCCAGTATAATGACTTTTAAGTTCTGAGCTCATATTTTTAGGGAACCATCCATTGGATACCCATAAGTCGGCAACGTACTGGTTATTCCAATTAAAAGTATCATTTGACTCATATTTATGAGGAGGCAATTGCGCGTAAGGAAAAGCATCGTGATTTCCTAAGCTAGGATAAACTTCGATATCACCTAGATAATGCTTCATGATATTGAAACATTTTGCCTCTGAATCCTTGGTGGTGTCGGCATCTGCATGAAGTGCATCGTGATCAACCAAGTCACCTGTGAAAATTGCAAACTCGAAATTTTTATCTTTTTGCGTATCAGCAATAACTTTCATACTGTTATTCAACATAACCTCGGGAGCATCACACATGTAGCCACCCCATGTTGTTGCTGGTAAGAAAACTTCATCATAACCCCTATAGAATGGATAATCATAATATTCACCCTTCGTAAATTTGTTGTTTTCGTCATAACGTGCACTTGGGTAAAAGGAAAAGTTGCCGTCATCATTTCTCCAATTAGGGACCAACTTCCTGATACCGTCGGTGAAATGGTAGTCACTGGGGCTAAACTTGCTGTTATAAGATTCTGGCAAACAGCAAACACCGCCGCCTGTGCAGTTACTTTCACTGCCTATTTCATACCTGGTTTGTATGTGAAAGTCGCTTAGATGCAAAACATTGAACCTGTCCCTCGTTTCGCTCTTATACTCAGGTTCATGGTAATGCTTTGGTTGTTTTGGAGGCCACTTTGATTCTAAATCGAAAAACGTGCTCACATCTTGAGATGCAGGCAGTTCACAAGAAGATTTACCGAAGACGCCATGGAAAGCACAAAAATATTCCAAGTCTAGTTCACTAGAGACATTAAACAATTTCAAAACTTTTGAGAAGTCATTATCAAAAAAGTTAATACTAGTAGTTGCATTCAATCCTGAAAAGGGGCTCTGTGTCGGCATTTCATCAACATTTGTATGAGTCGTGACAAAATAATCGTATCCATCACATTTTTTTTCATTTCCCTTATTGATATAAGTACAATATTTGAACATAGTAATGCTTGTTAAGTGCTGCTTCTCGGGCTCTGAATTGAGAATATCGTGTGCATATCGAACAGACTGTTTACATTTGTCGCACTCCGTTCCATTCTGCTTCTTTAAAGAGCTAACGTGTTTGTCTATCCAACCCAAATCCCTTGGGTGAAGAAAAGTTATTAAGCCGTCCATAACATTAGACATTATATTTAGGTGATCACTTTCAAGCTCACGCTTGTACTTAGGGTACTGTCTTGCACATACAGAGCGTATAGCACATAACATGCAAAATAACGAGACAAACAAAATAGTAGGAAATTTCATGTGCTAATAATGATATTTTTTTAAGACCGAAAACATGCGATCGAATATATACGTACTATTCAGCTACATATTTATAGCTGTTATTTCGAGAGTTCTTCTTAGTTTGCGCTTTTACTTAAGAATGTTTAAGGGAATATCTGGTACCCCCGTGGCCTCTCAAAACCTTGACTCTGACAGCCACGTGCACATTTAATTACGACTCTAATGTATCTTGAGGGTTTCCCATTGAATAGTTTTAAGATAAGGTTACTGTAGTGTCGAACTTTTCATTGGCTCTTTGAGCCAAGTAATACTGATATCTTTTAGTGATAACCCACTGAGTTCCCAATCAAGTCAAACATTATACTAATTGAATCATTTGCATGTGAGGACGCATACGAACTTGAGTGCTTCTCTATACCCCGGTGGCTTCAGCAAAATCTTGGTAACTCCTTCATGGACTGTCGATTCATTTAAAATGTAGGCAAGGCAGTTTTTTATGCGTATATTCAACGAACTTGGACTAAAGTAACAAAAAAAGATCCTAATGTTTTTTTTTTTTTTTTGTATTATTCTCCTACTACTTCATACTCAGAGGGAGCTTTTATGAACCTAGTCTATCCAAATGCATATTAATATTATATAACAAGGTCTAGTCACTACATAATCTATCATACAAAAATTCAATCAGTTTTTACTGCTTTCAAAGAAGGTTGCAGATTTGAGATATTATCTTTATCTATCAGATCAGCTGACCTTTTAGATGATTTTGGGGAAACTTCGGTATTTGTTTGTGCCTCTAAATGACTTCGATCGGTTTCCAGGTAATCTGAATCGTTGGGTCTTTGGCTTGTAGAACTACTCAGTAAACCATTTTGTGTGGAGGCAAAAGTGCGAGGATAAGTCGAAGGCTTAGTATTCAAATGATAAGCGGGACGCATCGGTATTTTGGAAGTTTTTTGTGTCTCCGATGGATTTGGTGGGGTAGTGCCTGTTGGTGAGTCATTCCTTTCAGAATATGTAGGAGGCTTTGCCAAGGAATGAGAGACTGGCTGAGAAGAGTGAGGACGTCCAGGAGCGGATCCGCTGATGGGGAAATTTTTCGCATTTTCATTTGAATCCACAATTACCTTATTTGTGTCTCTAGCAGAGGTCAAATTACTCTCAGTGGTAGGGGGCAGCTTTTTTGTTGTATCTTCTTGTGTAGGCGTATTTCCCTTATCAAACACAGCCGTAGGTGTCAGACTCTTGGAAAAGGGGCTCTGACTGTTGGTATCCTGTTTAGAGCGAGACTCTTCTCTGTCTTTTATTGATTTCGTCAAAGCAATATCAAGTATTTTACTCACTTGCTGAGGAGCTTTTTCTACCAAAAAATCCAAAGCGTTTTCTCCACAGCCAACTTTACTACCGATAATATTGACTTGAGATATCGTAGTAGCCAAAGCTCTGGTGATAATTTCGGTCGTAACACCGGTATTGTAAGATAGATTCTTGGATTTGTATAGATTGAATAATTCCTTCTGTAAATACGTAAGCGATTTCTTCGAGTCCTGTTTAATCTCGCTCTTCCTTGAACCAGACTCTCCGGGGTTACTTTCTGGGGAATAGGCAGGCCTCGTGGGTACTTTGGAATGCAATGATCTGTTAGCTTCAAGTTGATCTTTAATACTTTTAACTTCATTCAGTCGCTGCTGTGATGACGAAGCATTGAGACCGTAGGTATCTCCCTTCGCAGTTTGGTCATCATTACTTCTTTGCAAATCAAGCTGAGGTTTGAAATAAAGAGGTGTCTTATTACCGACAATTCCATCCCTCCTAATTTCACTCGCGAGTTCGGCGATTGTCTTAGGTCTTTGGCTTTCATTTGTTGCGATTTTCTGAAATACTGAGTCTTGTTGCATACCCGGTATATTAAGTCCACCTCCTAGGGCTCCCCTACTGTCAATCGGAGAGGAAGTTCTTTGGTACAAGCCATCGTAACCCTGTCTTTGCTTCCATCCTTCGGCTCTTATCGCTGCAGAATGTGCCTTCGCTGCGAATACTTCCTGTTGTTTCTTCCTAATTCTTTCTCTCTCATTTATGTAATCGTTATCAATCAACCATACCAACTCAGCGTCATGCGTATCATTTGATCTTCTCTTAAATTGTTTACTTAGTACAAGAGTATGACTTATGCAACTTTGCCATCCATCAGGGCAGTACTTATAAAAAGGATACATCTGTTTTATTCCCTCAATAATCTCAGAAAAAGATAAACCCGTGCCCTTAACATCGTTTCTTAATACATTCCAAATCATCAATGAATATGATATAGGAGGCTTAGTTCTAAAAGTTTCTGGAATTTGTTCGGCTCCAAAAATACCTTTAGGAACTTTTCGTTGTTGACTGGCACCACCTTTCTTGTTCAGGAGTTTAAACCTTTCTATGTTTTGCTGATCTGACTTCAATTCGCATACTCTAGGGAAATCTAGTGATGATGAAGTGGAAACTACAGAAGAACGAGGAGTGACATTTTCTTTCTCCTTTGTGGAAATTGGATAAATCGCCACTTCCAATTTTGGACGCTGTTGAAACTGAAAGGCGCTGGGATGTGAATTAAAGCCAGTCGTCAAATGCGAGCCAAGATTACCAGCAACAAGGTCTTGTCCAATTTTGTTGATTCCGCCGGGTGTGGAAACTGGCAGGTACTGTCTTATGGAAACAGAGCGACCATCAATATTTGTTTGTGATGTCATATTGTTCACAGTACTAGGCGAGAAGTTTCTACCGTAGTATCTTGCAGCCAGTGGTTGAATAGCAGCTGGTTTGCCCATTCTCGAAGCAACCAGCTTACCTACGAGAGAAGGTGGAGAAGATTGGGGTAAGAAATTGGACGCGAGCGACTGAGATGAAGGGGATAATGTGCTCGTAGGCGCTGAAGAAAATTGCAGCGTTTCCTGTCTGCCTTCACCATTTCTCAATTCGCTTTCAACTTTTGTATTTTGTATTCCTTCATGAAGTAACTCTTGATTGTGAGCATCTATGATAGGACCTAAATGTGCGATTTCTTGATCCAAAACCGACAAGTCCACTCCTTCATTACCCACTTTTATATTTTCATTCTTCCCTAGAAAGTCACCTGAGTCAATGTTGGTGTTGCTATTTCCTTTTTCTGCTTTGTCAGGATTCTCTGTTAAGTCAAGATTTCCAGATTTTTTGGAATTTTCTCCCGTATGCAAGTGGTCTTCTAATATGTCCCCTTTATAAGAATTCTCAGCTAATAATTGGTCACTATTCTCATTTCTTAACTCGTCTAAAATTTTTTCCACCTCAGGGTCCTCCTTCACCGATTTTCTTCTAATAAGATCTATATTATTCTCCTCACTATGGGCATGTTCCCTGTAACTTTCTATAGGCTCCGTTGATGGACCCGTAGAAGGAGAAATCTTATTAATAGGTTCTCTAGTAATTTCATTGTCCGCTTCTACTATGGCTTTAGTATCCTTCCGTGGTATGTTTGGAGTTGGGGACTTTGAAAGAGAGTGAGAGGTGTATAAGTTTGACCTTAAGTTTATAGCATCTTTTGGGTTAAAAGGTTGATCGGCCTTACCCGTATCGCTATTTCCATTGAAATCAGTAGACGGCAATATAAAAGAAAAAGCAATATCGCCTATCTGTATCTTCGTCCCATTCCGTAATGGAACAGTTATCCCTTTTTCCATAAATAAATCGTCAACGAAAGCACCGTTACGTCCAAGAATTGACAATTCAAATCTTTGGGTGCCAAAATTGTAGAATATCTTCGCATGCCGCCTTGAAATAGCCTTTTTGGAGCTGATATGTATATCCACTTCTTGCTGAGTGCTATTAAATGATTCATTATTGCCTTGTCTACCTACAAGTACTTGCAATGTTTGGACGAAAAATGTGGAATTCTCAAAATCCAACCTTGCATACGCAGATATCCTTGAAGTATCCTTTTCAAGATTTCCGTCATCCGAAATATTAGTCCTTTTTTCCTGCTCAAATGGCCTTGGTGTCATTTTTGCATTTAGTGAAGCACGGTTATCGGGAAAATCGCTTACAGGTGATTGTTCTGTTCTGTTTGCTTGTCTAACATCTTTTAAAACACCAAAATCACCAGAATTTCTTCCCTTATAGTTCTTAGCCTCTTGGAGAGTGCCATCCATCGCCTCCATCAAGTTCGGCATACTCTCTTGCTTACTATATATGTTAGCTTTGGGGTAATGAATACGGCGATCTTCCTCCCTCTTGTATTCATTCTGTAAAGCGTATTCATTGATATTTGATAACTCATTTGTCCCAAGTAAAGAACCTTCTTTACTTGTTTCGTTATGCCCGTCTTCATGTATATCATAGCCATGTTCTTGCCCATGTGTATGAATCTCATCGCTGGCTGAAAAGCTATTCATCTTTAGTATCGTCCAATCCTTCTTAGATAAATACTTTGTTATTGTTATTCTGGTGAACTCTATTATTAAAATTTAGCATAACCTCTATTGAATATGACTCTTCACGTCTTGATGAGCAGAATGTAGGTTGACCATCTACTTTAGGCTTCGGATATTGAGATTCCTGTAATTGTACTGCATATATGCTGATGCTCTCTAATTTTATCATGGCTTTTTTTCTTTTTTTTTTTTTTTTTTTTTTTTTTTTTTTTTTTTTTTTTTTTTTTTTTTTAATTTTTATTATTACATTTTAGTAGAAGTCAATTCGCAGCCTAGTATTGACTGTAATTTCTCTTCCGTGCTATCTTGCCTATCTTCTAGACTTCCGGTCATTTCTGTGTGTGTAAATTTCGGCTAATTTTTAACATGTAAATAAGGAAGTCGTCTTTGTTAGGCTGGTTGCTTATGACTCTACCTTCTTAACTTAACTCTACAACTGAAGCAAAGTTACGAAAGAAGTCCAAAGGATAGTAGATACAGAAAGTAAACACTAAATATGTGTGTGTGCATATATATATATATATATATGTTGAGAGGTAATTCTCTCTTTCTCTTATTGTATGCAACTAGCTTGCTTGTGGGTAGTTTCGTAAGGCTGACAATTAAAGGCCACTCTTTTGAACTTTTTGAAAAATCGCATTACAGGAATAAAAAAACAAAAAGGCAAAAAAAGAAAGCGGAAGAAAAAAAGATACGAAGTAATAAAGGAATTCCTTGATAACTATTACTATTGTTAGTTCTGATTCTCTTATTCTTTTGGTCTTAGATAAAAATAATATGCTATTCTGACAAAATCTAATGACTACATCTGATTGAGATCGAGTCACGCAGTACAAAAAGAGAACCCTCTTATCAGGCCTTCTTCGGCAAAGCTTTCAAGTCATTGAATATCTGCTATTTTTCGAGACTATAGTACGATAGTCTTCTGTCAATTCTACGGTGGATACATTTGCTATGAAAAAATCTACTATCTGCAAAATATGTGGAGTTTTTACTTTTTTTATTTTTTTTAATTTTTTTTCTTCTTTTTTTTTCTTCTTTTTTTTTTTTTCTGAAAGGGCCTTCGCACGGCTCAAATTAAAAAGAACTACATCTCGAACCGCAACAGTGTTTCAGACTTTCAGGAATGGTATGTAAGTTACTGGTCTTCAAGGCTTTAGCGAACTGATTGAATCAACTAACTTAAAAGGCAATTAAAAAGCGAAATACTTTGAGACAGAAATCAGCAAAGGCAATTAGCAAGGGAAACCAGAGAAAAGGCATTAAGCAGTTACAAGACAATGATCCGAATAACATGGAAGTAGATAATATAAAAAAGACACCAAGGCCATCAACGTGGGATCGTTTGGATTTGATGCGCCACTCTAAAGTCCCTTCTCTTAGTGCAACTGCTGGTCTGATATCAAAGAGCGCACTAAGGCGACGCAAACGGAGAGCGCGCGAAGAGTTGAAACCTAAAATGGATGACTTGTTGTCGAATCTCCCGACCTCTAATGCACCAGATGATGCGCATACAGTGTCATCTAATACTGACGAAAAAGATAAATCAACGCAGGAGTCCTCGCATACCTATTTAGAGGCAAAAAGCCCTAGAAACCTACCAAATGCTACTAAACAATCAGGCTATTCAAGAATCATGGCTACAGAGCATAAGCATTTTAATTCAGTTCTCCAGAATCATCAATTCAAGTCTTCCCCGTTTTCTGCTTTAAGAGACGCAATCTCCCAGAATTTAGATACGAAATAAGTTTCTTTGCTTTGACACATACATATAAAAAGTGACGATAAAGGTAAGTGGGTTTTTTAGTGTATATACCAAATAATAAACAAAGAAAAAATCACTTTGAATTATTGTTTACATAACGGTTTTCGATACTCCAAGAAAACGAAGGCTATTTTCAAGGAGGATTGGCTCGTAAGTAGCCTTACGGTAAAAGTTTATTTAAGTGGTAAACTTAAACTTTAGTTTTCCCTATAATTGCAACAAAACAGTTCTGATGTGTGATACCTCACCGCAAAGGCTGGTACTTCAGGAGTGTAGTGCGTGGAAGACAAATCAAGGGAAGAGAACTATATTGTCCAATGGGACCCAACAAGAGAAGGATAGGACTGGACTGAGCTACAGAGATACAAATGAAGGAGAAAGTCTCGTGATTGAGGATGACAATGAAGACTTCAAATATGGCACACATGGAGAGTCCATGTTTGACGATGAGAATGTCTTCCCAAGTGTCGAACAAAATAATGACAATGTTGTCCAGTTTGAAGTGGGAACACCCGGAGTTATAAGCCAGGGAACAATTAAAGTACTAATTGTGCAATTGACTTCACCAACCATTATTGATTATGAATTCGTATGTGATTTTTTCGTATCCTACCGAATGTTTCTTGATAGTATAACCTTAATGAAATTATTGATGGTTCGCCTAATTTGGTCATTGCAGTACCTTAATTCGTTGAATGAAGAGAATATAGAAATTGGGAGACTAGTATTGTTACGAACTTTTGTTGTCTTGAGACATTGGATTTTGAATTATTTTTTCGATGATTTTAGTTCAAATATGCATTTATGTGACTTATTCAGTTACTACATGAATAGAATAATATTGGGATCAAGCTTGGTGCGGCGTAATAGTATGTTTTTCGAGAAGAAGGTGTTCAGAGATCTCAAGTGTCATTGGCTCTCCTTATTGGGCGAATACTGGGATTTAAGATGGTCACCCGGTATGCTGACAGAAGATGTACTCCTGTTTAAGATACCTTTAGTATCTCAACTAAAGAAACTGGATAAGAGAGAGAAGACCTCTTCTGTGCATACGAAGGCATCTTACCGAAGGTCCGCATTGTTATCCATGTATGAGCAAAAACCACAACAAATGAATTTTAATGTAGATACGAAACATCCTATCTCGGAAGAACTGCAACAATCGATTACGAATTTGCTTCTCCAACACCAATCGAAAAGAAACTCAATAAATATTAAGCTTAATAGTGTCAGAAGGCTCCGAAAACCAACTTCGGCCAAGAGTCATCGTGCTTTAAACAACATGACACCACAAAATCATTTACATCTTCAGGATTCTTCTCTTGGCTTAAAGAAGATTTCCAATGGAAAAGCGGGATATTCTTTCCACAATAGAGAAGATTATCAAGAAGTTTCTAATACGCCCGAGGAGAAAGAAGGGTTTTCGGTCAACGGCAGTGTGAAACTACCTTCTTCAAAGGTGGACCAGATTTTGCCATGTACTCCAGTGAAAAAAATGGAATGTGTTATAAGAAATCCTAATAAGCCGTCTTCTAAAATGATGCATAATCTAGAAAGGGAAGGTGACCAGGATGACCTTATTGAACCGTCTGGAAGAAGAAAGAGCATCAGGAAATTTGTGGGAGGTTGGAAAAAACCATTTGTCGGTGGTGCTCATGGAGAAACATGGGATAACTTAAGCGTATCAAAAGGCACATCTGAAGTTCCACATACTGTAGACCCTGAAGAAAAAAGCATTATTGGTAGGTCTGATATCTTATGTTCAAGAGTTATTGATGAACTAGAATTCTTGATACGATATGGTATAGGAAATGACAGAACAAGTTGTCGTTTTAGCCAGAAGGATGCCACTGTGAGCAATTCGAATCTTCAAGTAAGCGGAGACGAAACACTACCTATATCGCAAAGCAGTTTTTTCAATCAGATAGAAGAATCTCCTCTCAGAAAACAGTTTTATAAGCATGAGGACACGATAGATTCCCAACTTCCAACAACGAAAAGCGTGAGGGATTGTGATATGTCTGGTCCTGTGAACGATTCCATTTTTTCAGGAATAAAAGGCACCGGGAGTTCTGCATCATGGGAAAATCCAAAAGGCGTCACAGGGGGGAGATACGTTGCTGACGGCTACGATCAGAAAAGTGGGGCAAGTGTTGAGAATTGTATCACCGGTGCTTCAGGCAAGGAGTCTTTTCAAGGCCCTAGGAGTATAAATTGGAGCGATGAAAATGCACTAGACTTAGAAAACACAGAATTGAAAAGCAACAAAGGTAATGATTCTTCAGATTGGTTGGCTGTAGAGAACGACAAATCATTGGGTCGCTCTCAAAATTTACAAGGAAGAAGGAGTATGCGTATGTCAACGAGCTCATCTCTTTGTACTCGTAACATGGCCCAATACGACGCCGACATTGCCGATCTTGGAATTGCTGTAAGTCCTCAGCCGCTCAAGAGATTAACGCTAGAATCGGACATGGATACAAGTGGCCTAGTGGTACTGAGAAACAATTCTAATCGCCGAGACGAAAATGCCTCGCTTAGGTCTTATATTACCTATGACTCTTCAAACTCAAAATTGAATTCATCTCTGGCTAATATTCACGATCAAAATGAAAACAGGTTGAAGAAAAAAGGCGGATTCAAAAACCTAAAGGAGGTAGTTGGTGCCCCTCCAGAATGTTCTTTCGACATCGACATAATGAGTCGTAGAGTATCGCGATCTTCCAGGAAATCTGCTATGTCATCAAATAGTAAAAGTGCAAGATTGAGCACAATTTGCGCGCTTGCAGAGCTACCAGCTGACTATTTTGAAGATCGCGATCTGCTTCGGGAGAAATATTTTTCTTCAAGAAGCTTCAGACTGCTTCAGACTGCTCGTGACACAATACATTACGACGACGGATACAGTTCGTCAACTAAGGAGCCCAAGGAGGGACGTCTGAATAGTCTTTGTTCATCGAGAAAATCCATTTCTATTCCAGGAATGAATAATGATATTCTAAAACAATTATCCGATATACCGGATGAATCATTGCAGATGATAGATCCTATCCATTTTGCCTTAGGAAAATTGGAAGGTAAAAAATTGGAAAAACTGAGAATGCAGCAAGAATCAGATATCGAGAGGTCTGGAATAGAGAACCTTGGCAATGACTCCGAAATTATACCCGACAAAACTCTGGACATCATGGAAGCGATCAATAATGCAGAAACACTAGATATCGAAGATGACATGCATGTAGGAAATGATGTCACCCCAGAAAGTCCATTGACTCCGTTGAGGCGCAAACAATCTAAGGAAGGGCCTACGGAATTCCAAGCTTCTTCTACACCATCGCAGAAGTCACAAAATAATGACTATTGCAAGAATTTGCATTATACATTTTCCAAGTCTTTACTAGAGGACTATAACGCGCCACCTGAGCTCTCAATTGAAAGCATCATAGAAAATAACACTCACGTATCTTTCATTCTCAACTATGATTCAAGAGCTTTGGCAAATGCGCTCACACTTATAGAAAAGGACATTCTTCAGGAGATCGATTGGAAAGATCTCATTGAGTTAAGATGGAATAAGGAGTTAACGCCAGCAAATAGTTGGCTTGAAATAATAACAGATGAAACCTATATTGGTAAAAACAGGGGTATTGACATAGTGATCGCTAGATTCAACCTAATGGTAAATTGGATAATTTCTGAAATACTTGCGACCAAAGGGCAACAGGAAAGAATAAGTATAATTTCACGTCTCATTCATACCGCCCATAGCTGCCTCGAGTTGCAAAATTTTGCGTCGCTAATGCAATTGATATTGGCATTGACGTCGGAAAAAATTCTCAAACTCAGAGAAACTTGGAAGAATCTTGCGCCTGGCGATATCCTTATTCTTAAAAATTTAGAAGAGATAACATTCCCTACGAAAAACTTCATGAATATGAGAAAAATGGCAAGCCAAATAAATATCACCAAGGGTTTTATCCCTTTCTTAGGCCTTTACTTATCAAACTTGATATTTAACGATGAACGTCCCGCGATTATCAATCCCGCAGGTCATGGAAATAGTAATGCCAATGACAGTGATGGGTTCTTGTGGGAAACTAAGTTGAATACGATGATTAATTTTTCGAAGTTTCGTACCTCGGTGCACATTGTCAAATTATTGGCTCAGGGAATAGAATGGTCAGCAAATTACTCATTGAAAGTTGATAAAGAACTTTTATCAAGATGCCTTTACATTAAATCATTGGACGAAGAAGAGATGAACTACTGTGTAGATCATATAGAAGAACCTTAATCTTTCATAGTCACTAATCTAACAACGCTGATAACATACAGGATTACCGTTGTCTCACATGTAGTCTTTTTTTTTTTTTTTTTTTTTTTAATTTTATTTTCATCTGTTCAAAAGGTCTGGACTCCAGACGTGCGCGAGGGAGTGTTGAAGCGAGCGCTTCAAAGATATGAAAATTATTTTCGATAAGTATGGTATTAGTATATGATAAGAGGGTTCGTCGTAACATTAAAGTGTGGGCCTCACTTTTAGTAGTCTCTTCTGCAGCATTCATTTCATACAAGCTTTATAGAAGGTATATTCAAGATGGCGGAACAGAAGAGCAAAACGCAGAAAAGGGACAAACCAATTTGAGATTATCGAAAAAATATTCCAAGAAGTCGATAGCTATATCGTTGTCGAATTCAATTGTGAATGCAGAAATACCCTTGGGTGATATATTAGTAGCATCAGAAGATGTGATATTTATTGTACCACCTAATCTTACATTAGATGATATTATTTCACATGTGGGAGCTAAGGATTCTAAAGCAGCATACGGCTTGCGAAAGTTATTTTCAAACAACCATAAGCTTCTTAATTGTACGAATATAGAGGGATTTTTCAATATTTTAAAGCATTTAAGACCTGAGACACTATTGGTATGTTACGAGGACTTAGGAATCTCGCGGGTTCAAGGAGTACCTAAGGATTTAGGCAGATTTGTCAAAGAAATAAAAGATGTTGATAACAATAAAGAGCATATACAGTCGGAGATATCCAATATTTTTGTTCAATAATAATTAAGCATCACATTAAACGAAACACATCTTTTTACAATACATACGTTTGCCAAAATAAAAGTATCAAATGAGATGAGTATCAGGAACACTAAAAAGACGTCGATGAGGTTAAACTTTTTTACCAACCTCTTCCAGATAATCTTTGGTTTTCGTCTATTGAATCGATGCTAACACCAAACATCAAGTCACCCAAATCTGTGGAGTATTCCAAAATCTTTTTAGGATCTTTGTAGTGAGTAACAGCATTGACAATGGCCCTGGCCAACTTTTCTGGGTTTTTAGACTTGAATATTCCCGAACCAACGAAGACACCGTCACAGCCTAACTGCATACATAAGGCAGCGTCAGAAGGGGTGGCTACACCACCAGCAGCGAAGTTGACAACAGGAAATTTACCACCATTTGAAATGACCTCCTTCAATAATAACAGTGGCACTCTCAACTCTTTAGCGTAACTTTCAATTTCGGCCTCACTCTTTAAAGATAATAAATAATCAATTTCTTCTTTTATAAGAGTAATATGGCTGACAGCTTCGGAAATGTCACCAGTTCCAGCCTCACCTTTTGTTCTTAACATAGCTGCGCCTTCATTGATCCTTCTCAAAGCCTCACCTAAATTTCTTGCTCCACAAACGAAGGGAACTTTGAAATCATTTTTCTTTATGTGATATTTTTTATCAGCTGGTGTCAAGACTTCTGACTCATCAATGTAATCGGCACTCAAAGCCTCCAAAACTTGGGCTTCTACTGAATGTCCGATTCTACATTTAGCCATAACAGGTATTGAGACAGACTCCATAATCCCTTTTATCAACTTCGGATCTGACATTCTGCAAACCTGTCCTGAAGCTCGCATATCAGCAGGTATTCTTTCCAAAGCCATAACAGCACATGCACCGGCCTTTTCAGCAATCTTTGCTTGTTCGGGTGTAACCACATCCATGATAACACCTCCCTTAAGCATCTGAGCTAGGCCAGCTTTTATCTTAAAGTCTTGAGACATTTCCAACGATTTCGCTTGTTCACACTTACTTCGTTAACAGTAAAGTCAAGCTTTATATACTATGGACGATATAAAAAAAAAAAAAAAAAAAAAAAAAAAAAAAAAAAAAAAAAAAAAAAAAAAAAAAAAAAAAAAAAAAAAAAAAAAAAAAAAAAAAAAAAAAAAAAAAAAAAAAAAAAAAAAAAAAAAGAGAGGAAAAAAGAAAAAGTTACAGTGACGAAGTGACACATCGGTCAAGAAACCGGTTTAAACCGGTTTTTTATTTTTTGCTGAAGAGTTAATCTACAAAATGATCCCCGGGACCCCGTATACCGAGAAATCTACCGAACCTTCATGTTACCTCGAGACGTGGTTTTCCAATGACTCATAGTCTTAAGACGCAGTCTAGACAACAGTTCATCTCAGTTGTATTTAGTATTCTTATTTAGGAAATAGCCGACATCTGCCTATTTTTATCTGCTGAACGGAGTCAGGCACACCTTTAAAAAGTTGGTATTTGACTCGTGTCCAGCTGATTTCTTATCAGAAAGATTTTATCAAAATGGAAAGTGAACGAAATAATTAAAAAAAAAAAATATTTTACAACGAAAGGAAGCGAACAGTACCTTGTCCAGAAAAGATATTATCTTTTGTATGACTGTAGAGAAACTGTGCAAAATAGGTATCTTAGCCTTACAGGGTGCTTTTATTGAACACGTCAAGCACTTGGAGGAGATTATCTCAAAAGAAGACTATGACTGTGAAATAAAAGTTATAGAAGTGAGAACCGAAAATGAACTCCTGCAATGTGATGCTTTAATAATACCAGGAGGTGAAAGTACTACAATGTCACTTGTTGCGGAAAGAACGGGGTTACTTCAACCGTTGATGGATTTTGTCAAGTCAGAGAAGCCTATTTGGGGAACCTGTGCGGGATTGATATTGTTAGCTAGGTGTATCGAAAACGGAAAATCAGGTCAAAAATTACTCGGAGGCATAGATATACAGGTGAAAAGGAATGCTTTTGGTCGACAGCTTGACTCTTTTCAGGCTGATTTAGATTTTTCGAATTTCATCGATCTGCTGGTCACAAAATTTCCTACTGTTTTTATAAGAGCTCCTATTATTTCAGAGATAACGCCGGAAGCAACTGAACTTAAGCCTTCTGGTGATATAATAACATCTGCTAATGATTACATTAATAAAGCGCCTGTTGAAATTTTACATCAGTTAGATAACGGCTTAATTGTGGCCGTGCGACAGGGAAACAAGTTGGGTACTTCTTTTCACCCTGAGTTGTCCAACGATTATAGATTTCATAAGTGGTTTTTGGATGAGTTTATAATAAAGCACAAGGTATTGTAGCTTCATATTTAGTATTTTAAATAGTAAATCTCTAACGTTGTGAATAGAACTGATTATTTTTCAAGCTTGTAACACCTTACTATTATCAAGTAATCAAATAATATAGAAAAATAAAATCAGGTTTTAAAGGCACAAAATTACAAATGCAGCATGCCAGAATATTTAGTCTGACCTCTGATAAGAATGCCAAGCCGAGAAGTAACAGAAAGAGTTCCCCGGTGACGAATGTTAACCGTTTTGATCGACTGCATGCTAGAATGATTTCACCAGCTATAGGGTCCACGTTAACTGTCGGAAGCGCAAATATCGACAGTGGCAGCACCCGTCCTCGCCAAATGATACGAGAGAATACTCTAACGGTAGGGAAGGAAATTTCAGATTTTCTGAGGGTGAGTACTAATTCTGGCGTTGGAAAAAAACAACAGGCCACAACAGAAGGTTCCAATGACACCGATAATAAAGGCAGCTTTCAACCAGTGCAATTAAATTTAACAGTATGGTTTCATGAGAGTAGGACATCTAATGAAAGTGTTATACTAGATTATAAAAGTATTCCAGGGGTTGAAGTGGGTGACGTGTGTGAAATTGCTCCCCTAACATCGACTCGAACAAGCAAAAAAGCTCATAGATTAGTCTTCTTAGTTAAAGACCAAGCATCGTTAGCTGGAGAGCTTAAGTTAAGTGCGCCTACTAATATTTCAGGAAATAGTAGTTCTCTAGGGGCTTTGGATAGCTCTAACGCTAACATAATAAGTGAAATCACCCAGTCAAATAATGATAATCACAGTAGGTCAGGTTCCACTCAGGAGTCCAAAAGAGTAAACTTATCTCCAAAGAACTATCCTATAGGTCCAGATACAAATAAAATTAGTGCAACTTCTGCGACGAAGTCCCCTAGCAATGACAATACCGGAAAACCTAAGGCTAGCTATCAAGTCTCATTATTAGCCCACCCATTGCAAGAGCTAATGGATTTAGCTCCTAGAAGTACTGTTCAGCTTACCAAAATAAGCGATACTAAAGTAGTAGAAGCAGATATAATCGAAGTCTTTATAAGAGATGTGAGTTTGTCGAGAGACATGATGTGGATTATTTCTTCTTCTCTAGTTGGCACGAGCGTTCATATGGATATGCGTATCGTATTTTCGGATAAGAGAATTGGACTGGTAAAAACGATATACATAGGAGGGAAAAAAACATTTTCTGCTATAGTGTCCGAAAACACAAGGGTCCTTTTTCGATCAAAAAGTGCTAGATTGAATTTCCTTATACAACTTTCTAGTGAAATGTGGCATTTTCAAGAAACAGGTGAAATAATGTTCCATAAATTAATTAACACGCTATTTCCTCAAATCTTTAGTAGATGGAGAAATAAGGGTACTCATCATGTAATTACTATTGTACTATTTACAAGTGTGGATTTGACAAATGTCCCATGGTCATCATTAGGAGATGGTGAAAGACCTCAAAAAAGGCACGATTACTACCGTGTGGTAGTTGACCAAGTCAGCATCTTTCATTGGGACAAAATTATGGCTACATTAAGACTTGAATTTACTAACTTTAAGCGAGAAGTGATGCTTCGATTGAGTGTCAAAGAGACTTTTGAAATGTCGGGTGCCATATTACCTTCAATCAAGGGTAACTTTTTGGAAGCCGTTAATTTAGTTTTAGCCCCATTTGTTGATAGGTTTCATAACACTGATTTGAAGCATACTGTAAGTCACTTCATAGTCATTACTCCAGGGACCGGTATATTTGATGTCGACAACGAGTTGATGAATTTAACTAGTAAAAAGGTTCTCTCAACAGACAGTTCCTTAGATTTGATATGTTTAAGTCAGCAACCATTACATGTTGTTCCTTTGTTTCGTTTTAGAGATCGCAGCAATAATGGCCAATTATCACATTGTATACCAAAATGGTTTGATATATCTTTTTTCCAGAACAAGCACACAAACAAGACTCTGTGGATTCCTCGATGTAAAATATATGAATTGCAAATGATGGGAGTCATGGAAACTGAAGTTGACAATGCTGAAATAGAAAGACTGGTTATGCCAAAGGCACGAAATATTGCAGAAGCTATGGATGCATATGACAAAGACGTTTTTATACATCCTCAACTTAAGAGGGCCCACGAAAAGACCACACGTAGTTGCCTCAAGGATGAGTCTACTAGAAGTCATGAAGAAGTTCGGAAGGATCCTAAAGAAAGTTTGTCTTTGATTAGAAATGAGAGAACGTTGTTACCACAGCCTTTATCCAAAATTGATGTTTCAGAGTCTAATTCATCAGCCACAGGAACTGTACTGAAAAATGCAGAATCAAATTCAGCCCTAGGATCTCTTTATACTTTGTCAAAAACTTCTGAAGATCTCCCATCTAAGGGACCAAGGACCATAGAAGAAAACAATAGAAGAGGAAATACTCTAGCACGTCGAAGAAGTAGTAATCGAATGTCCATCTCTCCCAAACCCATTGATTTAAAACTTGAAGCTAGGATTACTAAAAAGGACCACGTGTATCGAATGAGTAAACAGAATGAAGATAACCATGATATACTGAAGACAGCTTTAGAAGTAAACTATGCGAAACCTGTTTCTGGCCCAGAAAATGACGAAGATACCGACTTATTGATGACCAAGATAGAGAACCCATCGAAAGATATACATTACGATATGTTACCATACTTACGTTCAAGTAGATGGATAGACACTTTTCCTTCGAACGTTAGAAGACGTAAAATGAAGTGGAGATCTATCGAATCACCTGCATCCCTACCATTGACAACTTCTCTATTTCCTTCAATGAAAAGTTTGGAGTCTGATTATACCTTTCAAATATACAATGTCGTTTTAAACGCTGATAATGTTTTTGATATCCGGAGCACCTATGATTTGATGATGCAAATGATTCAACTAAGATTAATGCTTGGTTTTCAAATATGCTATGGTGACAGAGTTTTAAGATTTGAATTAGAGAAAATGAAAGGCAACAACTCTGAAGAGTTAATTAAATATTTGCCAAACAACATATCTAATGGTGCGAAAATTTATTTATCTTTCGGAAATGAAATCCATAGAATATATTGCGACTATTATGGTAATTTGGCCGTTCAGCTTTACAGAAAAAGTGAACAAACTATCAGAGAAGAAATTCTTGGCTTGACTTCTTATCGTAAGAACAAATATTACCCATCTTTAAGGACAAGATATGCTAATGATTATACTCTAGCGAAATTCGATGCAATTGAATTGCAACCTCCAAGATACAACTGGAATCAATTTGACCAAATGCTTGCTGGATATGACGAGGCCATTCCGTCGGATAAAAAACGGTTTTTCAAAATGAAGTTTGTCATTTTGCCATGTGAGATTCCCAAGAATTCTTTCTTTATATCGAATGAGAAACTTAGTGAAGAAGAGATAAGAGTAGAGGGTCTTAGGAGACTTATTGCTACTATTGAGCGTGGACGTTATATTCCTGATAATGAGAAGAAAAGTAGGAAAAAAGAAGAAATATTTCCGGAAATAAGTTTTTACACAGGAGGGTTATACGACTTTTTAAGTGAACAAGCGGAAGAATATTATTCGAGTGGTGGCCTGTCGAACACTCTAATGAAAACAAAAGATGAGTTTAATAAGGATATAAGCTTAATTAATTTGAGCCAAGAGTTACAAAGCCACGAAGGTCTCAAGCTAGTGGATAGAACCTGGCATTTTAAAAAACACCAAAGATGTTTCTTAGGAAATGAATTGGTGTCCTGGCTTATTCAGCACTTTGAAGATATTGACAACAGAGAGGATGCTATGAAGTATGGTCAAGAATTGATGGAAAAGGGCCTCTTTAAACATGTAGAGAGTAGACATGGATTTTTGGATGGACACTATTTTTACGAATTCAGCGATGATTTTACAGATAAATCTTCTAAAACTCAGAGTGGCAGCACTGGGTGGTTTAAAAGGAAGCCTGCTAGCGAAAAACAGGACACGTCCGAAATTCTGAATACTAAAGCAAGTGCTGATAATGAATCGTACGATAAAAACCAGGAAAACAAGAGAGCCGTTAGCAATGGAGTGTCTTCTATGAATGGCTCTGAGCCCTCTGTTCGGAATGAGGATATACAGAGTAAGCCTTTTCAGAAGAAAAGGTTTAACCTAAGCAGGTCTCTTCGCTATGACGCTGACCCCCTGAAAAAGTCATTTAAACCTGAAATTGTTACTGTGCATTATGATACTGTACATAATCCTGAGCACTGTTATCACATTAGATTGCAATGGTTGAACACATCAAGAACTTCGATAGATGATACGATAAGTACCTGGTCAAGGGTATGCGAGAGATATGGTTTGCGCTTAGTTGAAACAAACTGGAGCGAATTATGCAATATCCCAAATATATGTCCTTTTCATTCTATTGTGGATATCGAATTGGCTGTGAATCCATGGGAAGATTATGAATTTCTGAATCCTGAGATTTTTCAGAACTCAAAGTTCTACTATCATCTCTATTTATTAAAAAGGTCAGACTTTTTATTGGATAACAGAGCAGCAAAGTTCTTTCGTAAGGACGATATTGAAATTAGCTACAGTTGGGGAAAGCCCTCCTTTCGCTACGCTCAGTTCATTCATAAAACAGGCGCGTACATTTTAGAATTAAGAGAAAGTGGTAAGTTGTTTTTGGCTCCCAACAATGCTCATATTTCAAGGGCAAATTCATCCTTATCCTCCGCCTCTGAGAAGGATAACGCAAGGAACTATCATTTTGACTCGCAACAAGTTATGCTCAACTTTGGTACGGCTTGCACTAACGAGAAATACTTGAGAGAAATCTTCAGAGAGGCTAAGGAAAAATGGCAAGCTGAAAGTCGCACAGGAATATCGTTCAAGGATTTGTAAAATATGTAACCAAAATTTTATGAGTCTAGGTAACATATCTAATGTATTTCAAACCTTATTTATTTTGCTATTCTTTCGGCAATTTTTATGGTGTCAGATAAAACACCATGAGCTGTTACATCAGCACCAGCACCAGCACCTTGTATTATTAATGGGTTGGAATATCTCTCAGACTTAATAGCGATAACATTATCACTACCCTTAAGGGAAGCGAAAGGATGATCGAACCCATACTTTTCAATTTGAACACTAGTTTTTTGGTTCTTGACATCACACAAGCCTACAAACCTTAAAACCTTGTTTTCGGCCAATGCTTCCTCATTCAATTTTTGAATTTCACCATCAAAGTCGGGAAGCTTCGACAAGAATTGATCAGCATCAGTGACGCTTTTCAACTGTTCTGGAATCAATGATTGTATAGGGAACGAAGTAGGAGATTCAACTTTGAGACCAGAAATCCTTGCAAGGATCGTAACCTTACGTGCGACATCAAGGCCATTCAAGTCATCTCTTGGATCTGGCTCCGTGTAACCCAAAGATTTTGCAACTTTGACAATATCAGAAAATCTAGCCCCTTTTGTGGAATTGGCTGCCGAAAACTCGTTAAAAATGTATGATAAAGTTCCTGAAAAAATTCCTTCAATCTTTTCGATTTTATCGTTGGTGGTAATCATATCTTTCAATGGTCCGATTATCGGCAACCCCGCACCCACGGTGGACTCATGATAAACTAATCCACCTCCTGGAGTTTCCGAGTTTTTGAAAATTTCGTCCCATTCATTTAGAGAGGACGAAAATGCCTTTTTATTAGGAGTTGCGATCGAAACCCCCTCCTTGACAAACTTCGAGTAAGAGTCAGCCACTGAAGTGTTTGATGTATTGTCCACTAAAATAGTGGGCTTTCCGCTCGCTTTTAAGTATTCCAATAAATCATTTAACGACAAAATTGCCTTTGCTTCTACAGTCTTATATGTATCCAAACTTATAGGCTTGTAATCCTTATTGTATAGTGCTTCCTTTGAGGATCTAGCGAAATATATTACATCAAACAGTATGGGAAACTTGAGGTTTCTCAATTGATTTATATATGCTGTACCAACGACTCCCGATCCTAAGATCGCCAAATTTACTGACTTCGTTGTCATTCTAGCTTCTCAATACCTGAAAAATTTGATTTCTTCTTGTTCTTAGTGATGGGGGCTGCTATATCACGTGCACATATCATTAAGGTTCTTGACAGAACTCCACATCTGTGAGGTTATTTCGACCATGCTAAGCTCTTGCGCATGTTAGTAAGCGTTTTGTAAAGAAGCCGTGTAAGTAAGAGGACTTATATAATTTCTGCGGATATAAATTTACCGTAAAATGTAATGTTGGAATAGGGTACTGGTATCGTAGAACGTTCAAGAAGTGCGTAAACTAATCTCAGCGCCGGCTTTAAGACATTACGCCAAAAAAGGTGAAAGGTAATTTTTTAGGAGATACAGTAGCTTGATAATACAAGTACATATATAATGAGGTAGTCTCTCTTTTAAATATGTAGGGATTCAGACGACACAATAAGCAATCTATTGTGGGAAATGGTTTTCAGAGATACCTACATTAGTGATAAATATAATAAAAGTCTTAGAATTGAGCTCAAGATTAGATCATTGCTTTGAATATAAACAGTCTCGAATATGATGTTAATCGCCAAGTTAAAGACTAGGGGGCTTGAATTGGGATCCAAGTTCGACGTTAATGTTAACAAACGACCAATGCATAGGCGCAAGCGCCTTTTGTTTAAAAGTACCACAAAGTTTAATCCAAGTCTTGCTCAGAAGGCTTGTATTCAGGTTTGCTGTTCTCAGTACCTAAAATGTTTGTGACTGCTGCAGGTGGCTTCACGGCAATCATCATAACTACTAGCTCATAAATATCCTCTGGAACAGATCTTTGGTATATACCCAAAATATCGGTAGGGTTAGGATAGACTGCCAAAGCCTTGTAGAAACAGATAGCGGCATCAATTTTCTTATCAGAAGAGTTGGCTAATTGCTCTCCCAAAGCAACTTGTTGCATAAAGAACCCTTCCTTCTCTGCGAGAGCAGTAGGGATTGGATTCGACTCGAGTTCGCTGCTTAAAGCCTTTCTGACATTCTCTAACTTGGATTTCTTCGAGGCTTCGTGCTCTTTTGCCTCAACTTTTTGCTGCTTGACGGCCTTCTTCTTCAAGTTCTTACGAAAATCAGGAGAAGTCCTTCTTGTATAATCAAAGTATAAAGCATAGGCGACAGCAGCAGATGATGCCAATATTCCTATAGTTAGAAACTTTCCCATAATTTTGTTACCGAATTCTATTGTATGATTTCTTAGGTTTCCTTCACACTTAAAGGATAACATTGCAAAATTTTCAAGTTCTCACACGTGCCACATCAGCTGACAGTATAATGTAACACAAAAACAAAATGATTCCGTTCTGATTGGACCTATAGAGCGCAGATTGCTTATACTAGTTTCTCATAATATTATAATTAAGCACAGTAAATCAATGTCTTCTGGTGGAGAGATACAAGAGAGACAAGTCCCAGATTCCACTTTCAAGTGGCCACGCCCTTTCGGAAATTTGACTGACTCTTCAGTCTATCCCCCTTGGAAACCTGTTGACACAAAGAAAGAAACTTTTCAAATATTGAGATTCACCTTTTATACGACTGTGGGAGCGTATGCGTGGTTATATATATGGAAAAGATCTACTTTCAAGCTAGGCTTGCCATTGACTGTTGCAGGGTTCGCCACCGTAGCTACAGCTTCTAGAGGTATGGCCTCAAACATAAGAGAGAAAAACGATGCCTGGAATACTCTCATCGGTGTTGGAATGGGAAATTTGGCCGTTTTGACTGTCGGATTCAAGAATATGCCATTGAAGCATAAAGTAATGACTGGTATTTCTGGTGCTATAGCTACGACACTTATTGATCAGTGGTCATGGGCTCAATCGAGGAGCTTTGCTGGAAGAGACACCAAGCATTTAAAAGCAAATACCGAAGACGAATTACCAAAGCAACAATTTTGGGACGTTTGGAGAAGAAGACCCTTGTCTCAAACAGTAGATGAAGTGGGCTCCGGGCGTGGTATTTTCAAATCATAACGGAAGGCAACATCATAGACCTTTTTTTTCCTGTATATTTTTATAAATCCATCTAGCTTTTTTAACTACACGATTTTCAAGTACAAAAATCCGGTATCTTTATTTTTATTCTTTATTAGATGATAGCGCTACACTTGCTTGTATGGATAGTCTACAGTTCTGTTTCTCTTGAGTTTCCATAATTTCTTCCTCTTTTTAGTCAAAACATGCTCACCCCAGACTTCGTCGCAAAAATTTTGTTTGAAATATTTGATGAAAGTTGGATCCCATAGTTCACTTGCAATACCTAAGTCTTTACAGCACCGCATAATTGCATTACTCTTACAACCTTCCAATGCTGTTGTGATCTTTTCCTCTCCACCAAAGTACTCCTGTTCCCCTCGTGATACACTCACTAGCCTTCCATGGCACACTAAAGCATACTCCCTTGATATCTGTTTCGGCGTAATTAGCGTCTCAGTACGCGGTGCTAAACCCCATCCTCCTGGACCGAAAGATCTATTCAATATTCTTCTATATTTAATCTCAGGTAGATAGAGTAAACCGTCTGGTTTTATCTCGATATCTTCGTTATTTAATGGTGCCAAGAGAATATCAGCAACTTCTCTAGGAAATGGTGCTGTTCCTAGTCCATGAAAAGATTCCGACCAATTAATATAACCACCTTGTTGTCCTTCAGTTGTTATAGGAGGGGTATCCCTAAGCGTTTTAATGGTGGACGAGTTTACCTCAGCATTATTATTGGGCGTGTCATCCCGTTGGACAAATGAAGTAGCAGATAGATTTTTACAGAAAACAATTCTTCTTGACAAGGCGTGCTTAGAAATATCTAGCACCGTATGCTTACCTAGTGTTCTTGTAAGAAGCATCCGTAGTGACAATCCGGAGCTGGAAATGGATTAGCTAGAAATTATTTTTCGCTACGGTATTAATAGATATCGATACGACACTTGACGCGATTCCTAGTACACTTACAGTGGGAGATGCTAACTGGTTTAACTAATTTTGCTATACGGTATCTTTTCTAATACACTTTTTTATACGACTAATTCCAAGGTAAGCCAAGGTTGCATAACCTAAAGACCTCAAATACCTATTTCGATTGTTTACAATATCTAGAAGGCATTACCGTAGCCACTGGCCACAGGTTTACCAAAGCCACCCTCTTTCATGAGTATTTCATAGTAACCATAAATTGTGGTCACGGCTAAGAGGATTGAAGTACCAGAACCGAGAGTACCGAGTAAGTCGCAGATCACAGACAATGCTCCTATTGTTGCACCACCAAAAGCAGCAGCAGTAGGAATAACTCTTTTGAGCTCTTTATAGGCTGAAGTGTCTCTGTGTCCTGCAATGTAGACACCTTGCTCTTTAAATTGTTTAGCAACGTCCCTTGGAGCGTTACCACTAATTTCTGTCCAAGTGTTTGAGAAAAGAGCACACGAACCTAAGACATAGGTGACATAAATAACAAATTTGATTGGATCCAAAAAGGCCTCCTTAAAAGAAGTAGGGGGCTGAACATAATAAGCTAATCCGCTTACAGCCATTAACTGTGGAGAGCCAGCACTTGACTCCCAACTTCCCAAAAGTTTGACAAATATATTATTAGGCCACCTGAGGAAAAGAACCTGAGAAATTATGAACACGTTAGAGCTTAAAGCACTTTGTAACATAATGGGCGTATTTGAGGTGTAAAAAAGTCTGACGGGAAATACCCCTGCTGGACCCCTTTGCTTAATTGACTTGATAGGGAGTTCAATCCTGAACCCTTGCAAGTAAATAACCACCAAAAACACCAACACGGTGGAGGCCAATTGAAACATATTTGGCAAGTGAGTACGGTAGAAAGCTTCTATTAATGCTCTTTTCTTATCCTTACGAGTTCCTAAGAGATGAAACAAGGCAACAATGGCACCTTCAAATTCAGTACCTTTACCGACATCAGAGGTAATTGGTGCAAATGCTTTCCACACGACTTGTTCGCAAACGTTAGTAGCAGTAAATAAAGAGATACCACTACCAAGTCCATAACCCTTCTGTAATAACTCATCCAACAAGATCACAACTATACCAGCGAACACCAACTGTAACACCAAGAGCAAACAAACCCCACTACCTAAAGACTTTGGTGGACCGTACATACCAGTTAACACATACACGGTAGCCTGTCCGACTGCCAACAAAATGGCCAATAATTTCTGCGCAGTTTGAAAACTGTTCCTCTCGTTTTTATTGCTCATATCCACTGATATAAGTTTCGTTCCCTGTAATAATTGGAACACCATACCCGAAGAAACTATAGGCGAAATACCTAACTCCATCAACGTTCCTCTATTCGAAGCTAACATCATTCTTAACCAAAACAACGGATCACTACCATCACTAGAGGTAATTCCGTACAATGGAATTTCGCTCATGATTAAGAAGATCAGCAATGTGATCCCCGTCCACATAAGCCTCTGCTGAAAGGCAACCTTTCTTTCAGGTGCAATGACATCAGGCACAAATGGCTCAAAAGGCTTAACCAAATCCAATACTCGAAACCCACTCATTGCAACGTCTTGCCTGAGTTTTTCTCTGTTTTATGAAAATGATTTACTTTCTTTGAAATTTGTTAGTGTGTGATGCGTCGACACGTTTGTCTTGTTGATATTTTTGTGATACTTTTTTTTTTTTTTTTTCAAAGAAAAAAAAAGCTTATTGAGCTGTATAAAGATTCAGAGCCAAATCCATTTTATCGCTAAGGTGCCTTGAGGACAACTAGAGATAGCTCATGAATGGTAGATGGGCGGATAACTTAGCTGACAAAAAAAGTTCGACATCGAGTCAGAAAATGAGAAAGCCTAGGAATGAGCAGCCAACATCACAGAAAAGCGTCACAAATAGTTCCTCGTCAAGTCAGTTTAACGGTAAGGAGATACTTGATTATTTGAGCCGCAGCTATAATGCTAACATTGAAGAGGCGAAAAAAGATAAACAAGGAAGTAATGTAAGAGTTTACCGTTCACTTGAGTCGTCGTCTCAGTGGGAGACCAAGGCTAGTGGACTCAAAGCGACGGCAGCAAGGGGAAATCAAAACAGCCGGGATAATAATAAGAAAAAGAGTAATTCAGGAAATTCCAAGCAAAACCGAAGTAATCTGCAAAAACAAGGCGCACATTTTGATGTACTTTACGAATTAAATAAGTCTATTCAGAATCAACAAAAGTCAAAAAATAAGTAGCCATTTTTTTTTTTTTTTTTGAGAAAAATTCTCATAATATGGTTATCGATGTTGCATTTCAGTAAATAGACATGCATTATTTTTGTATATAAAAATTAGTCGAATAACCTTCTTATAATTTCAAAAAATTATCTGTGCATTCTTCGCAATAGAATTTAATACATACAATTTAAAGAGGTGTATTTTTTAGAGGGCAATATCTTGTTTTTCACCCGTAAATTCCCCCATTAAATGCAGGAAAGAAACTAATCTATCCTATATCCTCCGGGGCGTCTTATCCCCGCGAATAAATGGGATTTCATTGCTGTTGCAGGTTCACAAGCAAGCTTGTTATAAAAGACTAGGCAATTCCTAAGCATTCTAGTAAATTTATCAGTCGAGAATGTCGAGTAATCCACTGGAAAGCGTATCACAAAGGATGAACATCGATACCGATGTCATCACTTTGACCAGATTCATCTTGAGGGAGCAGCATGCTAAGGCACCAGCCGCCACAGGAGAGTTATCGCTACTTTTGAATTCATTGCAATTTGCCTTCAAGTTCATTGCGCATAACATCAGAAGGGCCGAATTGATCAACTTGATCGGGATCAGCGGGACCGCAAATACAAGTGGTGATGTGCAGAAAAAATTAGATGTTATCTCTGACGAAATCTTTATCAATTCTATGAAGTCGTCTAACAATGTAAAGGTGCTTGTTTCTGAGGAACAGGAAGACCTTATAGTGTTTGAAGGTGGTGGTCGCTATGCTATATGTAACGATCCTATTGACGGTTCTTCGAATATTGACGCGGGCGTTTCAGTAGGAACAATTTTTGGAGTATATAAATTACAAGATAACTCTGAGGGTTCCATAAAAGATGTTTTGAGACCCGGAAAAGAAATGGTTGTTGCCGGATATACAATGTATGGTGCTTCGGCCCATCTAATGTTGACATCGGGACCACGCGTCGATGGCTTCACCTTGGATGCTCAACTCGGTGAGTTCATATTAACCCATCCCTGCTTACAACTTCCATTGAGGAGATCAATATATTCCGTGAACGAAGGTAACTCCTTCTATTGGGAGGACAATGTCAGAAGATATATCGATGACTTGAAGAAGCCCCAAGAAGAATTCAAAGGCAAACCCTACAGTGCTAGATATATCGGCTCTATGGTTGCTGATATCCACAGAACTCTATTGTATGGTGGAATATTTGCTTACCCCGGCGATAAGAAGCTGAAAAGTGGAAAGTTAAGACTTCTTTACGAGTGTTTCCCTATGGCTATGTTGGTCGAAGCTGCTGGTGGTGCTGCTGTTAATGACAAAGGTGAGAGAATTTTAGACATCGTTCCTAAAGATATCCACGAAAAAAGTGGCATTTGGCTCGGATCCAAAGGCGAAGTGGAAAGATTATTATCCTACTTGAATAAATAGAGCCTTCCACGCAAAATGTAATGTCTTTATTATAACTATTTACTCCTCGTAGAGAAACACTTGTAAACTTCGCAACCACCCTATCTGGACTATTCCATCATCAAAAGACAATCATTATTATTCCCACTGTAGGCGCTATAAAGTGCCGTTTTCTGGTGATCCCTTTCCGAAGCCACTCTCAGTGGCCTCCTGGTATTTACTTCTCTTTTCGCCTTTCCAGTTTTGCCTAAATGGCGTATTCTACGTTATCGCCGCATGATGGATGCATGATGGCTGCATCTAGCTTCCTCACTTGTCCTACTATGCCTTGTCACGTGCATCGATATGCTCCAGTAGCAGAGCCAAGCTGTTTTTGTTTTTCTGTCCTTCAATGTCGCTCGCTCTCTGCCTCTGGCGCCTGCTCTCTGCGGTAGGCTGGTGATTGATGTCCGCCTTGTTCCAAGCATAGACGTATATGCAGGATGTAACTACCGCCCCTCCATCGCTGCATGCTTCTTTGGTCTTGTACTACCGGACCTGGCTGGTCTTGTGCGAGGAAGCCGTGATCACGTGCAACATCCTGAACCGCCTCTTCCTGCTCGTTCGCTGCATTAGATTTTCATCTACGGACGCTCAGCTATCGCGCTTCTGGTAGGAACACGAAAAGACTAGAAAAATAAAAATAACATACAATAAAAAAAAAAAAAAAAAAAGAAACAAGAAAAAAGTTCCTGAATAAAGTGAACAAAAATATACGGCAAGGCGTTAAACTGTTAACTATTGAGCTCTTAATAGATAATTTACTCTAAGTAGGGAAAGTAATCTGAATATAAAAATGGCGTGACAGTCCTATTCTTGCATTATCGACTTCATGATAGAATTCGTGGTATTCGCGAGCGGAGGGCCTTGTGAGCCCGTTGCAGCAGGTCGAGAAAAGAAATTTGTCTGCGCGTGTTAATTTTCTGTTTATAGTTCGTCAATGCACACCACGGGAAAGGATTATTTAAGTAGCGAGGTCGAAAAACAAAGGTGGTTGACGGATTGTAGAAGTAAAAGTAATAGTAATCAACGGATAACGAAATGAAAGGATTGATCTTAGTGGGAGGATATGGTACCAGATTGAGACCTTTAACTCTCTCGGTGCCTAAACCATTGGTCGAATTCGGAAACAGACCAATGATTTTACACCAAATAGAAGCGTTGGCGGCAGCAGGAGTGACAGATATAGTATTGGCGGTTAACTACAGACCAGAAGTAATGGTTTCTACATTGAAACAATATGAATCGGAATACGGGGTGTCTATCACATTTTCAGTGGAAGAAGAGCCATTAGGTACAGCAGGACCCTTAAAGTTGGCGGAGAAGGTTTTGAAGAAGGATGACTCGCCATTTTTCGTATTAAATTCCGATGTTATCTGTGACTATCCTTTCAAGGACTTAGCGAAATTCCACAAAGACAACGGTGGAGAGGGGACTATTGTAGTGACCAAAGTAGATGAGCCATCTAAGTACGGTGTTGTTGTGCATGACAGAAATGTGCCTAATTTGATTGACCGCTTTGTGGAAAAGCCAGTGGAATTTGTTGGTAACAGAATTAATGCAGGTATGTACATTTTGAATCCATCGGTGATTGATTTAATTGAGATGAAACCAACATCGATTGAGAAGGAGACTTTCCCACAATTGGTTGAAAAGAACCAATTGTTCTCTTACGACTTGCCAGGATACTGGATGGATGTTGGTCAACCAAAGGATTTCTTGAGTGGTACTAGCTTGTATTTGACATCTTTGAGCAAGAGAAACCCAGAGAAGTTGTGCCACGAGAAGTTTGTTTATGATGGTAACGTATTAGTTGACCCATCGGCTAAGATTCACCCTTCGGCATTGATTGGACCTAATGTGACCATTGGACCCAATGTGATTATTGGTGAGGGTGTTAGGATTCAAAGATCGGTGTTGTTGTCCAACTCTGAAGTAAGAGACCATGCGTGGGTTAAGTCAACAATTGTTGGCTGGAACTCCAGAATTGGAAAATGGGCCAGAACCGAAGGTTGTACCGTATTGGGTGATGATGTTGAGGTCAAGAACGAAATTTATGTCAATGGTGCAAAGGTGTTGCCACATAAGTCAATTTCATCCAATGTGGAGCACGAGGCCATCATTATGTAGGACTATGCAAGTGCGACAAAGACTTTATATCGGTTAATGTAATTAATTTCATTTATTATCTAGGCTCAGGAAAAGCAGACTTGCTTGACTTCTTTACTTTTATAAACTTATTTACAAATGAGCTAAACCACTTACGCAAGTACTTCTCAATGGCTCTGACAATGGCTTTTTTCCGGTTAAATAACGTAAGAAGAGCAACTTAGTCACTAAAGGTTCATTCACAATTCCCATATTGGATAGCTCATTCTTTTTAGTATCCTCATAAGTGACACTTAATTTTCCACCAGGAAGAATCTCTAGCCACAAGGCGTGGTCTTTAGGAACAGATTTTCTTTTTTTTTGAAATGCTTCTCTCAATTCATTTAATCCTTCACTTAAAGACTCCCCAACTTCCTTGCTCAAAGGATGAGCCAAAATCGATTTAATAAGCCCATCCTTGAGGTGATTAAAATCGGTATTTCTGATGGGAGAAATACGAACTGCAAATTTGACATCATTTTCTAAGAGCTTAGCAACAACCGCCTCGGACCTGGTGGGATCCCGTAGGGTGTCCTCAACGACCTGAGGATTCCCAAAGTTTTGTTTCATTTCCCCTTGAATAATTTTACGAGCTTTGGTGATATCACTAGAGGATATATACAACCCAATTCCATAAACTTTGAAACTAAGAAAAGTCACCGTACGAACCCCATATCCCAACAATTCGTAGTTAGAGTTAAGGTTCGTCTGATTCTTCTTTTCCAAAAAAGTTGGGAAGGGCGATAAGGATGATTCTACTGAGATAGTATCTTCTGTTTTTTCATTCAAGTCACTTTTTTGATCAGATTTAATTGTGTTCTGCAAGTAGATAAGGGCTCCCCCAGTTCCTAGCAAACATGTTAAGGGAAGCTTATTTCTGTTATTTCTTACTGCATATGAACCCCTCGAGTACAACCTATTGCAACGAGCAATATGTCTTCCCAATGGTCGGAAAGCATGCAAAAATCCTCTAGATGAGAACATCTTTATCTGAAAATTTCAAATACATTTAAAAGATAAGTAAATTGTTTTATTTTTGTGTTACTAAATACTTTTTTCTTTTTTTTTTTATTTCTTAATTATAGATTACGGATATGCTGACTTACTGCATTATCGTTTTGAAGTGAAAGCAGACTGGCTATTTGACCCTTGTAGATCGCTTCCCAAGTTATATGCTGCGATTCAAAGGGACCCTTTGCGCTTACTAGTGAGTCTTCAGATATATTTTGTGCAACAGCCAACTTGGCTGAGAAATAACCCAAAAAAGAATCACCGCAACCAGTAACATTCTTTATCGCATCTCTGTCTAAGACCTTAGGAGGTTTGAAATACTCTACCACAATCCCAATGCGCTTATTAGCATTATTTTGATCTGAATATATTTTACCTTTAGACGTAACACGACATGTTGGCTGAAACGGAGAATTTGAGATAAAGGAAGCAGAAGCATCCGCGTCACTAGAGATAGCCAAACGCACAATTCCTTTTGACCCCAATTTCAAAAGTATAGTACTAAAATAAGGAAGAAGGCGAAAGCACTTTTGAAGAAAACCTTCGTCTAAACCTTTGTTGAATATGTGGTGGGCTTTTGCAAGGTACTGTCTGAATTGGTTATCCAAACCCAAGGAATCGACAATAGGAAACCAGTTTTTGAAATCGTCAAACCTGGCACTCGATTCAAATGACTCAAACAACGCATCCACCTCCAGTACGGTTGGTGTTATTAACAGAACACCGTTATTAGGGTACACTCCCAAGATTTCTGGTTTGATAGCAGATAATTTTTTTGCTTTAGGTGCAGAAGTGGGCTCTATTATAATTCTGCAATTAGGTGAGATTGCTCTTGTAGACCTAATCACATCTGTAATTACCACAGGAGGCATGTTACAGTCGAGGATTATTTGTTTTGGTCTCGTGTTCTCTAGTTGCAGCATTATATGATCATGAAATTTGGGTGATTCATTTATATCCATATCTGCACAGGCCAATAACAACTCTCCTCCTTTTGTATGCAAAGACATATATTGCGCCGTAGAATATTCTTCCTTTTCGATTTTGAGAATTCGTTCACCTGATATGCCGCTTCTGTCTAAGGATTGCATCAAGCTTTGACCAGCAAAGTCATCTGCGACTACCGCAATCAAGGTATTAGTTGATTGTGGAAGGTGATTATAATTGCAAGAAGGTGAAAGTAAACTTAAAGTATGTGCAAGTGCTACATTAAACCCAACACCGCCGACGGAAGACTTAATTTTACCAGGATTCGAATCCTTTTCGACAATATCATGTTTTTTGAAAGCCGCACTATAGTCCAATGCCATGCTTCCAATGACAATAGTATCAATATAAGACTCTCCCATCTTAGCTGGAGGCTTTGATGATGACAATAAATTATTTGTAGAAGATGCCTTCACGTCAGACTCGTTACTATGCTTTTAGATTAGTATGTCAATAGTTGGCCATTTGAGGTATATGCTAGATACTTACAACTTCATCTGAAGTTTCTAATTTTAAAAGCTCTTTAGCGATATTAGTCGCAAAGATAGCGTTGTTTATAACAAACCTTATGTTACATTCTACCGATTTTCCACCCGTCTTTTTAGCAATAGCGCCTAGTAGAAAGGGAGTTATTTCCTTTCCACGTATTTGTTTCGTGCGGGCTTCTAATGAGGCTTCTTGGATAGTGTCGTTAATGAACAGCGAAGACAACTCCACCAGCCTAGGTGGTGGAACACAAAAGACATTTCCAGATTTCAACTTCATCAAAGTATTCTGATTATATATTATGGACGCTGCCTCTTGAAAAGAAGTAAATTCGTAGGGTGATAAAATTCCTGATTCTCGACAATAAAATCCAGGTATTTGTACTGGCAGTTTTGTCTGATCGTTGTATGTACCTACAAAGACACCCTCAGTCTCTAGATACTCCATTGTTAGCCCAATGTCAAGTATCGACTTTGGGCCTGCACAGACAACAGAAACAGGTGTTCTACCTAGTTCTCTTAAATCAGCTGAGATATCCATTGTATCCTGGGCCTCCTTGTGTACACCTCCAAGTCCACCGGTAGCGAAAATTTTGATGCCCGCCATATGCGACAAGATCATAGTCAGCGCAATTGTGGTTCCTCCATTCAACTTATTCGTCATGGTATATCCAATATCTCTCCGAGAAACTTTATTAAGTTTTTGTTTAGCTGATTCTTCCGCTAAATAATGAATTTGCTCTGAGCTTAGGCCTACAAACGGCTCCCCATGAACGAACCCGCAGGTTGCAGGAACTCCTCCATTTTTAGTTATCAGCCCCTCAACTTCCCTAACCATATGCAAGTTTTCAGGGTATGGCAATCCATGTGTAATAATGGTCGACTCCAAGGAAATCACTGGTTTCTTTTTATGTTCCAAGGCATGCCGTACATTTTCTGCAATATGTAAATGTCTTCTAAATCCCCAACTATAATCAAAATTTAGCAATTTCAGTTGTAAATTTTTCGAAGAGCCAAATCGGATATAATTAACTACCATTGGCCGTTATTTGTTATCGAAGACTACTAGAAAATTATAGGCATATCGGACATGTTGAGATGATAATGTGTGCGAGTGTGTAATGCCAAAGTGAAAAAAAAAAAAAAAAAAAAAAAAAAAAAAAGACCGTACTTTCTTATCAACTATAGAAGATGAAAGATCCAGGGACGTCCGTATTTCAAGCTTTGGCTGTAGATTTGTTTCCGGAATCCACTAAAGGAGAGTTTTTGAATTCGGCCCAGATAAAGAATGTATGTGATACTATTATCAAACCGCATAATTTAACATGGGCTTCACTACAATCGATAGCTTTTGAAGATGATTCTTTAAAATATCCCAGGAGCGGTGTGTTTATTACCTTGGAGGCGGCAATTATGAGCGACCTCAATGTCGATATAGAAGGAAGAGTTTTTACTGATAATATTGCTTACCTATGTGATAAACTAATACAGAATTTGCAGTTGAAAATACCTTTTGATTGGAATGTATGTGATGAAAGTAAGGACGAAAGCATGTTAATCCTAAAATACCATCTATGTTTAAGAATTGCACGAGCATTATTATATAAATTAGGGGAAAAAAGATGGCATGTGCAAAAGGAAGATCTAATAAAATTAATGGCAGCCTGCTCCTATCATGCAGATCCATATCTACCCTGGGTATCTAATGTTAACTCACGTATGGTAATTGATTTTTTTAAAGAGCATGGTAATGGTTTAATAGAACAAAATTTTGAGAGGTATATAGAAATGTTAAAGCCTGACTTATTGGGTTCGTTGAACAAAAGCAAGACTACTAATACCTTACACAATCCACACTTATCTGCATCGGGGTACTCATTAGCTATGATAGGAAAGAACAAAGGTAATAGCGGACTCAAACCAAAACTTGGATTTTCGAGCACTGACATGGATAACTTCACAGAAGATACAAGAAGCGATTGGAAGAAGTCCAATAAGGTGAGGTCTATATCTATGATTTGGTTTCTAATGCATACTACTCTGGAGCTGGGATATTTTGGAAGCTACGTATTGTTAATAACGTCTTTCGTACTCAATCTATTGGATGACCATGAGCCTCAATTTAAGAAGCATGGGTGTATCTTGTTGCGTCGTCTCATTACCTTAATGGAACTGACACCTCTTGAAAATAATTTTTTGGTAAAGACTGGTCTCTTGGATGTTTTCCTAAGGTCCTTAAAAACTTGCTTAACCTATCTTCCTTCATTTACGCCACTTGAACTATCTTATCCATTGTTATCATTTGCATACCCAACGACTATAAAACTACTTAAGCTTAAAAGCAAAGTGGAAGGGGAAAAGTTGGGCTTTGTCGAGTTGGTGAACAATAATATCCTTTCATCCCTACGGCTTTTGCAAGGCAATGAATCGTTGGAAGAATTTAATCTTGTGCGATTGCTCATGCAACAGCTTCATGAGGTAATTTCACAACACTTACAATTGGATATCCTATTGTGTTGGTCGAGGGTACAGTATTGCTTAAATCAGTTCTTGGTTAATCCATTCATTATTGAGGTTGGCCCTGAAGCAAGTCATTGCATTATTGTGGCATTGGAAATTTTGAATACTTTGTTTAGTTTATTTGAAGGAAAATCAGACAAAGAGGGGATCAGAATACTTTTGAACTATAAGTATGATTTTTTAGGGGTGTACGCGATCTTATTTCAAAGGTTAGAGCCTTACAATGTCAACGTGGAAGTAACAAATTTATGTCGAATCGGGTATGCACTGTTGAAGAGGTTGGTTGAATACTGTGGGTCAAAAGAAATAGAAGAGTTAAGGAAGGACGTTTCCCTGGCTAGATTGACAAATGAATCCCTTAAGTATTTATTCACATGATTTACTTTGGCCATATATACAAGTCTTTATAGAGATCTGAAAATCAATAAATCTAGTACACGAGTTAGCAGATGTGCTTTCATATTTTATTTCAGTGCCGATTGGAGAGTCTGAACCACTTTGATATTGGTATCTAAAAATCGGTTCAAACAGTTTGTCAAGCATTGCTCTTCTGACCTATCTACATTGCCACTAGTTATTTCCTTACCGTCATTGCACTTTTTGAAGCACATATTGGTAAAATTATGTATGGACATTTGTACTTTTGATTTCGAGTTTTCTGCTTCGATGAAATTCAATATGTCCTTCCTTGAAGCATCATCAAGGCTTCTCAAATCAGCTTGAGGTACTTGCGACATCTTAAGCTTTCCGTATACAAAGGAATTCAAAGTCTTCAGCACTTAAAAACCTTTTCACGTAGGTTAACAATTTGAAGGTAAAGAAAACCATTTAAAAAAAAAAAAAAATCAAACAAAAAAAAAAAAAAAAAAAAGATCTCTTTATGTATACATGCATTCTCTCTGCTAGTTGTAAGCTCAAATGCATTAAACGAAAGTGAAAGATAATACCTTGGTATCTGTTTACAAAGATGAATAGTTTCAGAAAGGATAGGATCAAGGAAATATTTTCAAGCCGTGGTAAGTTGGAAATTGAGGAACCAGAAAAGATGAAGGAAGCGTCAAAGACCCAGGGTAATTACATGCAAAGGTTGCGCCATGATATACGAAGTACTTTAAATTTTACTGAACAAGCAGATAGCGCTATATCAAAATTTAAAGATGAAAATGATGTAGATGATGATATTTTGAAGTTGAAAACAGAAATTGTAGCCTTGTGGTTTTGTTACAGTAGGTTGCCTTATGTTCCCGACAAGCAGGATACCATTGGAATTGCAACAGCCTCTATTTCTGTACAAGAGCAGGTCGAAGATCAGGCAGAAGCATTTGATATGCTTTTGCAAGAGGTTCAAAGTCTCAAGCAAGAACGAAGAAGTTTTGAAACGTTGAATAGTGATTATAGACAGTTGACATCTTTGATAGATAAGAAAATAGAATTCGAAAAGTTCAAGATACAAGAGATAGAGTCAAAAATTAACTCTATGGAAATAACGCCCATGGAAGCTTCACAACAAATGGATGCTTTACAAGAAAGCATCCAAATGTCTCGAGATATGGAAGACACCTTGCTTGCAAGTTTAAGGAGGACTTTAACCAAATACTTGGCTATATCGGACTGGCAACTGCTGGAAGTCATGACAGCAGAAGAATTCGAAAGTAATACCGATGTTTGCATACAATTGATAGACACTTTGATTTTAGCATCTATAAAGTCAGTCAAACAAAGGATAGACGAGTGGTTAGTAGTGTATCCTACTAAAACCGAAGAGAGATTAATAAACCACTTGGTACGCAGCAGTCTACTAATTTTACGACAGGACTCCACCGATGAAAAGTACATAGTTAAAATAAGAAACTTCTGTACCTAAAGCTATTTGAATATATATAATCCTATACTTTCGTTACAATTGAGCTTTCAATTTTAGTCAGTTGGCTTACTCACAGTTGATCTGACACACTTCGTCTGAAGGTAGTTCTCTAAGGCTTCGAAACCTAATTCTCTGCCTATTCCTGATTGGTTGTAGCCACCGAATGGTGCCATTGGGTGGTTAGAGTTGTAGATATTGTGCCACACAGTACCTGCTTTCAATCTGCGGGCCACATCGATAGCTCTGTTGTAGTTGGAAGTTTGAATACCAGCAGCTAATCCGTACTCGGTGTCATTAGCGTATTTGACAACTTCATCAGTGGTCTTGAATTTACAGACACTAATAACAGGACCAAAGATTTCCTCTCTAACAATTCTCATTTGACCATCAGTATCAGCGAATATAGTTGGTCCGACGAAGTAGCCCTTACCTGGTAATCTTTCACCACCAGTAACAAGGGTAGCACCTTCCTTTTGACCAATGTCCACATATCCCAAAATTTTTTCAAGTTGTTTCTCACTGTTCTGAGCACCTTGCATAACACTTGGATCAAATGGATTACCTACCTTCACCATGGATTCCGCACCCTTCTTGAGCTTCTCAAGGAACTGGTCGTAGATATCCTCTTGGACATACAAACGAGAACCAGCGCAGCAGACTTCACCAGAGTTAGCATAGATACCAACAAGGGTGGATTGCAAAGCAACATCTAAATCAGCGTCCTTGAAAACGATATGAGGAGACTTTCCACCTAATTCCAAAGTAACCTTCTTCAAGTTGGTCTCAGCAGCCTTCTTCAAAATGGCCTTACCAGTATTAGTAGAACCAGTAAAAGCAACCTTCCTGATTTCAGGGTGCTCTGCAATAGCATTTCCTGTTACTGCGCCAAATCCACTAATGACGTTAAGTACACCAGGAGGCAAAACATTGTTCTCTCTAATCAAACTTGCCAAGTACAATGCAGACAATGGAGTGGTTTCAGAGGTCTTCAAGACAACAGTGTTACCACAGACTAATGCTGGAGCAACCTTCCATGAAAACATCATCAATGGGAAGTTCCATGGAATAATTTGACCAACAACACCTATTGGCTCCTTTCTAGTGTAAGTGAAGAAATCATCTCCAGTCTCGAGTATGTTACCGGAAATTTTATCAGCAAAACCGGCTGCTGACCTGAAATATGCAGCACAAAAGGCAATATCACCAGCAGCGTTAGAAACAGACTTACCATTATCCCAGGCCTCAATAGAAGTGAGAACTTCTGCGTTTTGGTCAATTATGTCTGCAATTTTCAATAGAGCCAAACCCCTTTCGCTAGGGTCCACCTTATTCCAAGGGGAGTTCTCAAATGCGTTGTAAGCAGCTTGGACTGCTATGTCAACATCTTGAGCATCAGATTCGTATACTGATCCAATAATCTCCTCATCTGATGGTGAAATTACTTCAAATGTTTTACCAGAAGCAGATGGTACAAATTCGTTGTTGATGAACAACCCCGTTGGTTGTTTGTATTCAATACCATTAGGGATCTTCAATTTCAAGTCCAATGGTAACAGAGAGTAGGCTCTTAATGCCTTATATCCTAAGTTGGCAGCGCATGCCCTCTTAGCGAAAATTCCCTTACCTAATTGAGTTGCTGAAAGCATTCCTCCTAGAATTTAATATCAATACGTAGCTCAATTGTCTGGTACTGAAATTTTTTTCCTGTGAGGTGTGTCCTCTTTGTCTTATATAACCTGCTAGGAGAGAGACCACTTGCTTGCTTACATATCATTGGCGCGCAATAATTGATTCCCTGCAGTAGTTATACGACAATAATTTCAAACTCTTTTCTTCCTAAAAAATGACTAGCAAATTAGCGCTAAAAAAAGAGATTATCGACCAATCAAGTTATAAATGCATAACTAATCTAAGGGACTATACCCTACTAGTGTTTGTAGGAATTTGCTTAAGACTAGGAGTGGTAACCTCTTCTTGTGCACTGTGTATTGCTTGCACCCAACACTAATTGCCGGCTAAGCCGCATGACTTGCTAGAAGGGAAAGATACATGAAATTACTAAGAATTTTGCTTTGATGCTCTTCTCGCACGAAAATTCTTCGCAAACAAAAGGTGGCAAATGTTGGGATACGCGGTTATGTCATCTCCTTACTTACCTGTTATGCAGCAAAGTGGGGTGCTTACGTGATATTGCAATAACGAACAAGTAGCGAGTCATAGTGCTGTATCTGATTAGATAAAGACTAAGAAAGCAATACTAGCATTGTAATAGGGTTAGACTTAGTGCTAAAAAGCATGGCTTCAGAGTTAGTCAAATTTACAATAAAATCTATGTTTGTCCGGTAGTGATTTTGTTTAGAGTAGGCGAAGGAAGCTTAATTTCTCTGGGGTTGAGCGTTAGAAAAAATTTTTTTCTTCTTCCCCAGGATAGAATTGTTGGCCCCTTTGCTTCTTCCTCTCTCTTTTTTTTTTTTTTTTTTTTAATGCTTAATCGAATTTTCGGTACCAAGTAGGGATTGTTTAATGCCACGCAGGTATATTGTTTTAGAAGTTGGAATGAAATTGTTTAGGATCAGCCTTTCAGGTGCCTGTAGACAACATTAATGCCGTATGCACGACGTGCGTAATAGAGGCACGCGAAAAAGTGAAGACGAATAACTTCTATATGTGTTTTCCGGGGTGCCCGATGTCGGAACGGCTTAAGAATTGGGAACAAGAATACGGAGGCAGTGGGACTTGGAATAGGAGTAAAATTGGCTTGGAATAGGAGTAAAGTGGTGAAAGGCCGAGATTTGAAATGAACATACAGAAACAAGATGCAATGAATACTCATTGCTCTGAGGAGACATTCATCGCCAAAAAATGAAAAACTGATTGGGAATCCAATTTCTGTTTCTCTCTCTTTTTTTTTTTTTTTTTTTTTTTTTTTTTTTTTTTTTTTTTTTTTTTTTTTTTTTTTTTTTTTTTTTTTTTTTTTTTTTTTTTTTTTTTTGTTTTTGCACCCACCGTATAATAATACAGCCTCTAGCGATTTCTATCCGTAGAAAGTCTTTGCCCAACACCAGGTCGAAAAGCATTTTCAGGGTTAAGAATTCGTATACGGAATTGTAAGCTCAAGAGAATTTTTTCTAAGAATTTATGCAACTACTAGGAAAATAAACTATTCCTATTAATAATGGATGGCACTAAAGAAAATAGATGCTTCTAATTTACTGCTAGGGAGCAGAAGTATTTCGATGATCCAAATGTTACGGTGTAGGAGCAAACTGCTATATTACCATGACTTTTTGCGTCATATTTACGCCAGAAATACCTAAGACCCCGCTATATCAATAATAAGCTTTAAGACTAGGTTTCAAGTCCTAATAACTTTGACAAGGCAAACAAATTAAATTGTATAAGTTACAGTAGGATATGATGGAGAATTCAAGCTGGTATTAAAGTCGCCTTCTCCTCCTTTATATAAGACGGCACCAAACTATGTAGTGGGGACAGTTACTGGTAGAGTGCATGTACATGCTGCTTTACAGCAAAGGCATCGGACACCATATGTATAACACACATAAAAACCATATTTATTTATTATCTCTCAACTAAGTTAAATCAATTATGTTGAGTTCTCAAGAGCTTTTTTACCGATAAAATACAAGGTATTTACAAACCCAGCCGAAAATAATAAAACTCTTCCGAGATTCAAGAGGCTCCACTTCTTAAGTAACGCGTTGATTTCTTGGCTATTTCCTTTTCCTGGTTGAGTTAACCGAAAGTTCTTAAGAGCCTGCACCAGTGGCAATATCAAGGCAGTAAATGGAAGGGGAGAAATAGAAAGAATTGCACCAGTCAAAGCCACAGGAAAGACGACTTCATTGTTTCTGTTCATGTAAGCTTCAACCGCGTAGGCAATGGTACTCAAAATGGAACAAGTAGCAAATGTTTTCTTACCCCTTTCGTATAAGTCAGAAAACTGCTTTAGTTTGACCTCATCCGGAACGTAATCTTTAAGAAGAAGTGGGATAAATATCGATGATATCGTCAAAGCGCCACCAACAAATAACAGTTGTGGGGCAAGCCCGATAAAAGTTGCAATTCCTAACGACATTATATATTTGTACTGTGATAACCACGAAATGTAAATTAATTTGGTAGAACTACAAATAGTTTATACAGTTCTGCGCACAAACAAAACATGAAGGCACTACTAGTACTTTTATTGATACCCACAATAGAGTGCAAGAAGCAGATACGAATAGCAGTAAAACTAGCTTATACACATCGGCGCTATTTATACCTTCGTTAGCTACATTATACCTTAAAGTTTGGAGCAAAATACAAATCCTGAAATGAGCTTTAAAAAAAAAAAATAAAAGGGAAAGATTTAACTTTGTATGCGGTTAATATTTGTGGGGAAGTCATCGTCCTCGATTCATATCGCGTATATTGCGCAAATGCTATGATAAACCCTAGTACGGTAAATCCATATATATTCATTATTTTTCACCAGCGCTTTCTATCTTCTAGAGCCTTTTAGAAGTATTCAGAGTACTTTCAGAGATAAATAAATAAGTTCTCTACCTTTTACTGCGATGTTACCTTTTTTTTTTTTTTTTTTTTTCCTTAAGTTTTTGCTTGACCTACAATGGAGTTCCTAATTTTCTTAGCAGTTGCTAATTCTACAGAATAAATGGAAAGGCGCTGCAGATATAACTATATTAAGCAATTCCATAATTCAGACATTCCTTCATCTTTTTCAGGGACTATAGTTACAATGAGATTTTCGAAATAGACCAAGAAAAAAGTAGCGACATTGTCATATAGCTCTATACTTTTGTTATTTTGTCATTATTAGGAAAAATTATCTTTAGAAGGATAAACAGGGGAAATACAGGACCAATTGCAACGTTTCAAAAAAAAAAAAAAAAAAAATAAGAGAGACTACAAAACGTTTGGAACGGTATAGTTGTTTCTGCGTCTTCACTATTTAGAATCAGGGAACTTCAACCCATGTCTACCACCATAGTTGGGACTTTCGGGTGAACTCCATGTTGATAAAACGTGGTCGTCCTTTATTTTATAAATTTCTAAGCCGAGAGGCCTGCAGCAGTCAACCATCTTCAGATCACCTAATTTATCACTTTCTTCACCCCAACCCCACTGTGACAAGTCACCACCGGGGCAAGCGCTTATCGCAACAAGTAAGTCTTGTTCGGCGAAGCATTCAAAATAATCATTTGGTTGTGCAGGGCATGCTTCCATAAAATATTGGTCGTATTCATTCAAGCCAGTGACTTGAAAGACGTTCAACACGTCATGTACATCAAATTCTGTTAGACCATATGGAATGACTGCTCGATACAAATTCAGGTGACAATGAAAATCGTTGTCTTTTCCGCTAATCAAACGGTCTATATAAGGATCGCACCTGGTGCCGTTGAGGTCATGAACTCTGCCACCCCATTCATCTTGGCCTCTTCTCAGTAATGAGTCTCCCGTTATAGTCACAAGAGGTCTCATGTAAGGCAAATTTGACCATAATCTGTCGAATTGAGAGACATGAGCTGAGTGAAGTTGTCTTGTTCTAGCTGCCCAAAACCTTTCTCTGGGGTTATGAAGATTCCAAATATTGAGGTCACAAACCTGAGGGCCCTCCGGTGTCGTAATTCTAAAGACTGAATTCTTGGGTACCTTGAGGGCAATTCCCGACCTCGGTCTACATAACCGTTTCTCTGTCAAAATTTTGTCGCAATTCGCTATTTTTGTATAAAATTCTTTATCCGCATAAATTGGAGAGCCAGGATGTGGATAGTAAGCTGGTACAGGCTTGGGTAACCCATAGTTCGTCTTGTACGGGGTCTGCGACGAACCCATTATTGAAAAGATACTCGAGGACTAGTCAGATCGGGAATAGGAGTCAAGTGTAGCAGTTTGACTCACCCACGCCTAAGGCGCCTCTTGAATCTGGGTAGTACACACTTTTTCGCTCATCTTATAAACTATATTCTTGGAAGTCGCAAGCGAGCTTAAAAAAAAAAAAAAAATTAACGGTCAAAAAATAGCTTTTGCTTCTCCTAATAAAAATCCGATAACACTATACACCTTTTAACTAAATCATGTATATTTCCTTTGATGAATATATTTCAAATGCTACCCTTCAAACATCACTAAAGAGGTCGTTTAAGTAAATCACTTGTATTTTGCTTTGATTTTTTTGATGAATATATTCTTGATTGACGCCTTTCCAGCATCACTGAAAAAAGTTTTTTCTTTTTGTTTTCTTTTATTTTTCTATTACAATCTTCCCTTTGTCATACTCAAAGCTTATGCAATCCAGAACCAAATTTTCTCGAAAACGTTCCTAGGCTTTCTCTCCTCGTACGTCTGTTCTTCGTCTTCAACTATATCCAAACCAGTGGTCACGTCAATGTCCTCTACGGGAGTTGCAAACCTCAACCTTTTAAACTTAACATACTCATAAATCTGGTGACCGACATATAAGACCACAAATATGGGAAGCGTGATGTACGCCGCAACGAAGTCTGAGGCGTTAAAATCGAAAAAGACAGCATATCCATTTGTAAGCAGGAGAATACTTATAAAAAAGATAACGAAATAGGCACCATAAGGTTGGAGAATGGTTCTGTAAGGAACTCTGTCTTCCACCCTATGAAATCTGATGGCCTTTCTCCATCTCAAGTACGCAACAGATACAAATATCCAACCCAAAAATCCCGAGATTGTGCTAATATTGCTAAACCAATTGAATACACTAGATCCACTAGAGGAGACATTGCAATAAGCCAAAACGCTAATCAAAGAAGACAAGCCAACAGCGTAATACGGTATTCCGCATCTGTTCACATTCGTGAAGCACTTCCATAACATACCATCATGGGCCAAGCTAAAGAGTGTCCTAGAGCTTGAATATAAAAAAGAGTTTCCAGATGAAAGCGATGAAATAAGAATGACGGCATTTATAATGTGATTGAGCACTTTAATACCAGCATTTTGAATTCCTATAACAAAAGGGGAAGCACTGGCATTAGACAGACCCATTAACTTGTCACTAGTGTATGGAACCATGATACCAATTACCAAGGTACCACCGATATAGAAAAATGCTAACCTGTAGATAAATCTATTACACGCCTTTGGAAGATTCCTTCTTGGTTCGACACACTCACCTCCAGAACATGCAATCAACTCAGGCGAACATATAAAAGCAAGTCCAGACTTCACAATAGCCGTCCATACATCTAAAAATCTAGCCGTATTTCCGGTAGCTAAATGCTCGACGAAAGCACCTGGATGTTTCCAGTAATGAAATCCCAACACCCCATGTTCAGCAGGTGCACCACCAAAAAATATTACAACACCTAATATGATCAATCCAACTACCGCAATTAACTTAACACTTGAGAAAAAAAATTCCGCTTCTCCAAAGTATTTGACGGGTGAAAAATTGACCCCCACTATGAAGAGAAAGAAAATCGTAATCCAGACAGCAATATTAACAGATTCTGTCCAATACTGGATAACGATGCCAGCCGAAGTAATCTCTGTTGGAACAAGCATTGCAAATGCATACCAGTAGTTATAGCCGCACGCAAACCCTAGCGATTTGTCAACATAGTTAGCAATAAGCTTCTGAGGAGTATTACCTGGAAGAGGTAAGTATGCAGTCATCTCACCAAGCATATTCATCACCAAAAATATTACAAAAGACATAATAATATAGCTGATGAGTACTGGAGCCGGTCCACATGTCAGCAAAGCGGATCCCGTAGAAATGAATAAACCAGTTCCAACACATCCTCCGTACGCGATAAATTGGACATGACGAGACTTTAGCCCTCTTTCTAATGTAATTGTTCCATTCGGGATAGTTTCTGTTTCTGAATAGTCCCAGGCCTTCTCTTTTTTCAGTCCATGGTATTCTTGAAGTGGTATGTTATAACTCAGATTTTCTACTACACTCTTTGAATCACTTGGAACTAGCATTCTATCAGTCCAAGGTCCGTGTATAGTTCGTGAAATGCTAGTTTTTTATACCTGGTATATGGTGTCAGTCATCAAGAAATGACCGTGAAAATGGAGCAATAAAATTTTTTTTTTTTTTTCTGTTCATGCAAGATAAAGACAAAGAGAAGGGTGTTGTCTCATCGAGGAGTCGTGCCTTTGCCCACACTTGATTTATATTAAATCAAGGAAGGCACGAGCGATTAGCGATATCACAGACCACTAAAAAACCGTGAGTGATACTATCAAAGGAAATGTTCTGAGCGCTAATAGTGGGGATTCTCCGATCATACCGATGTAATTTTTTTTTAGATGCCCACATTAGACAGGAGATTAATTACCTTTACGGTAAGCTTAACCCTCGAAGCTACTCCACATCCTGCTATGTAACTACATAATTCTTGATTTCTTTCATAGAAACGTCTCATTACGGATTTCAAACCAGTACTGCATGTGTGCATTTTCGTATTCGCTTGCGTTAAAAGCTGCTAAGTAATATCCCAGCTATTTATTAGGCCCTTTAAGGACCGAACATGAAGACAGCTGTTGACTAATTCAATAATATTTAAGGAGAGTTCCTCAATTAAAAAATAGAAAACCGCGTAGACCCAATATGGACTTTCCATTAAGAATCTTAGGTTACTTACTTCAGAATGTTAGAATAGGAGAAGCAAAATTGGCAATTAATCGACAGGCTTTCAAAAATTTGCCAGATGTTGTAGATATTAGTAGTCCAAACTTCCAACATAATAGTACAATTCCAACAGATTGTACTCTCTATGGGGAAAACAAGTCGCCGGCAATGAGTATTAAATTAAAAAAACAAGATGCTGGAGAGAAAGAAGTCAAATCTTTTGTACTTTTGATTCAAGACTCTGATATACCCATTACACAGCCAGCGACCCATTTATTTGCTTATGGTATTTCGCCACATAATGCCGACTTTGTACTTGGTGAACTAAATGAGAAGAGTACCACAAACAAGTTTAAATTGGGAAAGGGGTTATTGGGATATCAGGGTTATTTTGGGCCAAGACCTCTACCTAGCCATGGAACACATAAATACCATTTTCAAGTTTTTGGCCTAAATGAAACGGCCACTCAAAAATTAAACGAATTTTCGGGTATTCCTTCTTGGGGAACGATGTTGGAGATCATCGAAGGAAATGTGGTGGGCACAGGAATCCTTCTTGGAGTACGCAAAACAGAGTAAGTAATGAACATCCCACTGTAATTTTTACGTTGAACTTTATATATGATTAATAAAATTATTATCTTGTATTACCTTGACTTACAAAAATAGCAAGCGGCATATTTAAGGAACCTAAGAGATTAATGTTTCTCGTGTTTAGATTTGCACCCATAGTTAGGACCTTTTATCTCCGAGACTACAAATTAAAAAAAAAAAAGAATGTTTCACAATAGTGTGATAACTGGCCACCTACTTTATTTCCTAAAAAATTCAGTACATCCGTATGAGACGGCGGAAGATATCTTCTTGCTTGAATTGTTACAAAAGGAAGATAAAATGTGATAGAAAGAAACCATCATGTTCAGCGTGCGAGAGAACGCGGATTCCGGCTCATCTATGTATCTACACCGAATCACCATTAGTTCCAGGTGCTTCGAATGATAAGAAGTTGGTAGATGAAATAGCTTCGCTTAGGGAAGAAATTCGTTACTTGAAGATGAAAGATACACAGCTTAATACGAAAACAGAAGGGTATGATATTAGTAGTTTTTATGTTCTTCGAAAGAGAGACGAGAGGGCTCATTTCTTTGGACCTACCAGTCTCAAGACGATCACTTCTTTTTCAGTCTACAAGGAAGCTATAGTCTATAACCTTTCAAATGAGCTCGTAGATAACTATAAATCATGGAAACAACAACATGGCATTAGTCCGATGAATAATAGGAACTTACAAGGATGTCTTGATCAACTTGGTTTAATGCTAACTTCGAACGAAGATATATCAGTTGGGTTAAAAGAGTACTTACATTCAGGCATGTCGATCTCCAGTTGTATCCATGAAAAGCTAGTCTTTGATTATTTTATCACTTCCTTTGAGACGGAGACAAAAGAAAGTAAGGAAAGGGTTGTCATAAAAGAAAACTGTAACCTTTTAAAGTTGTGTGTTGTTTTATGCATTTTTTTGGAATACTCTATAATTAATCATCGTTTTGTATTCGGGTATACTGAAAAACTATTTTCAATTTGTAAAGTCATCTTTTCTACCACTGAACCATCTTCGGACTTTCCTACGTTGTATGCTTTATTATTTCTATATCAAGTCGGAAAATATGACTACAATGCGGACGGGAATGGTTATAAGAAATCAGAATCCCTATGGAAGGTCATACAGGTTGCCTTGAGCTTAGGATTACAGGGTGATTTCGACGATTCAAAACAAGCACACCCAGGTTTTAAACAAAGTCTCGTATACGCATGGAATTTTATATTATGGGAAGATTGCATCTACGGTATGCAAAAGGGAATACCTTCTCTTATACACGATGGTCTTATAGATTCATCTCTAGTCCTAAAGGAAGACTATGATATGCAAAAAGTGCTACTGTTGTTACGTGATGTAAATGTTTATCTAAATCTGAGAGAAAACTCTAAACATGTTGACCTCGATCATTTCATTCACCGGCTAGCTTCAGTAAAAGCCTTGTGGGACGAGGCTCACTGGAAACTGGAAGTCAGTACTATAGGCTTCTCTGATTTTAAGGTGAACCTATTATGCAGAATTCAAGCTTTATGTCATCTAAGGTATATTGTTGCTCCCAATAAGGATAATAAATATGAAAGTGTAAAGTATACCCTTATTCTTTTTAGTGAGGCAAAGGAAGTAATATCTCAAATGAAGGAGACCGATAGAGAACCCTCTAAATTTGCTTCCTTTTCTTATTTTCATAATGTGAAAGAAGCTTTATTTAGATGTGAAGTATTTTTCATGCTGCTATTGTTTGAACTAAATTCAAGTTCGATATACGTTGATAATGAAAATAGAAATTCTACTTTTTCGGAAACAAAGGAGTTCAGCTCGTGTAACGGAAAAGCTGGTTTGCTTATGGATGACGGTGAATCTTTGTTGTGGTTCTTAGAACATGATTTTAAAGAAATCATTTCTAATCTTGGAAGATTCAACTTTCGCTCCGTACTAATGGGAAGGCTCTTAGATGATGTAACAAATTTAGTTTTTCAAAGAGAATCAGACGTCCCTGGCATATTCAAAATTCAAACTGACGAAATCCTAAGTGATAATAATTATCCAAATAATCACTTGATGGACCTAATTGATTTTGAGGAATTGGAAAATATGTTTATTTCTTAGTATAAAATGATTTTTTTTGTGAATGGAAAATAATTTTTTCTATTTCTCATTTGTATATCTATCAAAGTATTTTAGCCATGTTGCCTTCCAAAGCTTTTTGGTCTCGTTATCAATCCAAGCTGCGTCAATACTATTTTCAACAAAGCTTTTTAGGTCTTTAATAGTTGCACCAAAAAATGAAACCATCATCATCCAGGATTCCGTAGGATTAACGTTGTGAAAAGAAGGATCATCGGTATTAGGAAAAACGCGTAATCCTTCACGTATCATTCCTCTTATAGGGTGTTTAGTCGCCCATTCCTCGGGTTCCAAAATCCTTAAATAGTAAGAATTTGTGGGAACCACTGTGAAAACTATGGGCTGACTTTTGCATTTCTCGATGAGTTTTTTATCCTGGAGAATTGTATATCCATGATCTATTCTGTCGACACCTAGTTTATCCAAAGCAGTCCAAATATGGGCCGGAGGACATCCAAATTCCCCTGCGTGTGCTGTAGCCTTGAAGCCAGCTTGTTTTGCTTTTGTGTAAGCCTCGATAAATTTTTCGGGAGGACCCAATTCCTCTCTATAATCTATGCCGATTCCAATAAGCTCTGGCCTTTTATTGTCAATCATCCAGTCAACCATTTCCAAAGCTTCTTCATTCGAACCCTCTCTATCTATTGAAGCAATTAGTCTTCCAATCACACCAAATTTCCTTTCTCCATCCCGAAAAGCATCTATAATAGCACCTTGAGCTTCGGGATATTGAATATTGGATACCTTTACAGTTCCAGTAGGGTTCCAGAATATTTCACAGTATTTTATGTTGTGTGCGCTTGCGTCTTCCAAATATTCCAACGTGATTCTCTTGATATCACTAGGTGAACAAATAAGACATTCATCCAAAGCTCGAAAGAATCTTAAAACACCTTTGGGCTTCTTGCCTCTATGATAAAACGACTTGATTTCTTGTTCACTGAGAGGCAGTCCTGCCTTTCTATTCAAATGTAGCATTGTACTTTGCCTCACTGTTCCATACAAATGGCAATGAAGCTCAATCTTAGGTATACCCAAGCATAACTCATGCAACTTAGGGTCGTCCATGCCAAAATTTCTAAAAGTTTTTGCTATAAGAGAAAGAAAAAGATTATATAAAGAGCGCGCTATCAAATTGTTTTGGAAAAGTCGACTTACTTTCTTGTTTCTCGCTAAAAGTGTCGTTTGATTTGCCTAAATCATCCTTATCTTATCGCAAACACGCACACACGCGCAGAAAAAAAAAAAAAAAAAGATATATATATATATAGCTGCCAATCTTAGCTAAAGTGTAAGAACCTACTGTTAATATGGCTAGCTCCGACAACCAAAAATCTTGCGCTAAAGTCAGGGAAACGCCTGTCGAGCCAATTGAAGAATTTCATACCGATGTAAATCGGAAGAAGCTTACTTTAAAAATAGATTTCCATATAATACCGCTCTTGTTACTTACATATGTGCTTCAATTTATGGATAAATTGGCAGTTTCTAACGCATCTGTTTTTGGTCTTCAAGAAGACAACCACCTTAAAAAGAATGAATATTCATGGGTCTCCTCAATTTTCTATTTTGGATACTTAGCAGGTCAATTTCCCACCTCAAGGTTGGTTCAAGTGATTCCAGTTGGAAAATTTGTTGGAGTTACAGTGCTCCTATGGGGCGTCGTTTTAGCTTCAACTGCGTCTTGTAATTCCTACACAGGGTTGCTTATAGCTAGATTTTTTTTGGGGCTTTTGGAATCATGCGTATCACCGATATTCGTGTTGATTACGTCCATGTGGTATACTCCTCTGCAGCAACCTCTTCGGACAGGTATATGGTTTAGTGGAAATGACTTGGGTGGCATTATCGGTGGTTTTATCTCTTATGGAATTGGGCACATTGAAGGCTCTTTGGCACCGTGGCAATACATTTTTATAATTTACGGTTGCATCACAATTTTATGGGGTGGGTGTTTGTTACTTTTATTGCCGGATTCACCTCAAAATGCTTGGTTTTTAACCAGAGATGAAAAGTATTTTCTTTCGCAGACTATTCAAAGGCTGTCCCTTAAGTCACCTTGGAAATGGTACCAATTTCGCGAATGTTTATTGGATCTTAAAACGTGGATTTTAGCAGCTATTTGTGTACTCAATATTCTTCCTAACGGAGGCATAGTGTCGTATGGTTCGATTATTATAAAAGGATTTGGTTTCACTTCAGTTGAGACGACCTTGTTAAATGTTCCCGCATATGCAATCACTATGGCAACAATCATCATCACTGGTTACCTTGCTTCGAGGTTTCGCAATTTCCGAGCCTGGATGATTATTTTTTCGGTTATACCACCTATAGCGGGTGGATCCATGCTATACAAGTTGAATACTCTGAGGGAAGGTTTGCGACTATTCGCATACTATCTACTAAATGTGCAGCCTTCTACATTTCCACATGTTCTTGCTTTGATCTCCTCAAATTTTCAAGGTTCCACTAAAATAAGTACTATGAGTACATTAATCTTCGTAGTTTATTGTGCCGCTAATATAGGCGCACCTCAATTGTTCAAAAGCAACGAATCCCCAAAATACCAAACTGCGTACAAGAGCTGGATACTGTCCTTTTGTCTAACTGTATTCCTTGCTATGACGCTTCGATATTTTTTAGTTTGGGAAAATAAAAGAAAAGACAAAGAAAACAAAGAAAACAAAGAAAACAAAAAAGAACAAAAGGCTTCAGAGGAAAATGATATTACAGATAAAGAAGATCTTGGTTTCAAATATGTTTACTAATCCCTAGACTTCCTTTCTCTACTCAATTGTTCTCTTCAGTAGTTGAAAAGGACCATTTCTTAAATAAGAACATGTAGAGAAGAATTTAGAAGTACGTGCCACAATGCAAACTCTGCAAAACTTCAACAGTAGCAGACAATTAAATAATAGACTACAAGTGGAGTTATAATAATTTTTTCAATTTAATATTAAATAAATCGAATTATACAAAAAAAGGCAAAAGTTTTAGTTGAAGTACTCGAAACTCTAAGAGACGCAAATTGATAATGCTATTTTATCCTTTATTATATTTGGCGTAAATCAAGTCGACTAATTCATATAGTTCACGTTTCCTAGTTTCTTCACACCACGATCCATGAATACTATTTTTTGCGATAATACACCATTCTTCCATAGAAAGTTCAAATCTACTTTGAACAGCCAAATAATTGTCCAAAATATGAGCGCCAAAATATGCGGGATCGTCAGAATTGATTGAGAAGTGTATATTATTTTCAAGAAAAAGCCTGATAGGAAGTTCAGCTACATCCTTTACCACCTGCAATTTCAAGTTCGAAACAGGACATACAGTCAACAATGTCTTCAGCTCGGCAAGTCTTCGTAACAAAACAGGATTTTTACTAGCTTGGATCCCATGATCAATACGAGTAACCCTTAAATGATCTATTGCTTCTGTCACATAAGAATGGTCAGCCTCCTCACCGGCATGAGACGTGAGACCCACATGGGGATAATCAATAGAAATAGCCTTGTAACACTCTGAAAACAAATGAGGGGGGTAAGGCACTTCCGCAGAATCTAAGCCTAATCCATGAATCCACCCAATATCGAAAAAGGGCTTGGTAGTATGAATGGTAGCCATGCAATCATGCACTGGAAAGTCCCTTAATAAACATGCAATTAATTTGTTCGTAGTTCCATATTTCGTATTCGCATCCACGCAAGCTCTTCGAAGTCCCTTGATAACTTTCTCTATTTCGACACCTCTCGACGTATGAGCTTGAGGATCAAAAAATATCTCGCTGTGTAAACAACCATCCAAATGCGCTTTTGAGAAATAATCCATTGCTAAGTCATAGTAATCACTTTCTTCGATTAAAACGCTCATTCCTACATAATAGTGATCAAGAAAGTCCTGCAAATCAGTGAAATTGTTGTACCTTTCGTAGCACTCTTTTGCGTTAGTTGGAAAAGATTTAGGGAGTTGAACACCATTCCTCTTTGATAATTCGAACAAAAGCAAAGGATCCAAAGTTCCCTCAATATGAAGATGGTGTTCACATTTGGGCAAGTCTTTTAAAAAATTTGCAAGATGAACTGAGACTGTTGACTTCATTGGCAACTCCGTCGTTTTCAATTGTAGAGGGTAATGAAAATTTTGTTTCGTTCTAACGAAAAAAAAAAAAAAAAAAAAAAACAGCCAACAAACTTGAAACTATAAAAGAATAATTATTTTGGCTGTTACCCCGTGGTTTTCCGTAGGAAGCAGAGGTGAAGAAGCTGTAAATACATCTCTCAAAAAAAAAAAAAAAAAAAAAAAAAAAAAAAAAAAAAAAAAAAAAAAAAAAAAAAAAAAAAAAAAAAAAAAAAAAAAAAAAAAAAAAAAAGGAAAGAAAAAAAAAAAACCAAATGACACGTCAAACAAACCTTAAAGTACAGTACTTACGAGAAGTTGACGATTATCAAATTTGATCTTCCAAAATCGAATCAATGACTTCACTAAAAGAAGTTTTGACAATCGGAGCGTCATTTTTGAAACTCTTATCTGCATCTTTTATACCTTCAAGGATCATCTCTTTAGTGAGAATGAGTTTGGGAAAGGTTTTCATTGGTTTCATTCTGAGTCCTGTGACAACATCTTTTAGCTGAGTATTACACTTCTCTCCACCACGGGATCCGTAGGTTATAATTGAGACAGGTTTATTATTCCATTCCTTGAACAAATGATCTAAAGCGTTTTTAAGACAAGCTGGATAACCCCAGTTATATTGTGGACTAACTATTACATAGCCAGAGCTCGTCGCAACCTTTTCGCTCCATCTTTTGGTGTATTCACTGCAATATTTACCCTGTGCAGGGATGAATGGCTCATCTGAGAAAGGAAGTTTCCACTCGGAGAGATCAATTAGCTCGAAGTGCACGCTCTGGAAGTTTTGTAGTGCGATTCGATTTACCCACTGCGAAATCGCTTCACAATTTCTCTTCATTCTCACGCTTCCCATAATAATAAGTATAAGAGGTTTGTCTTTAAACATATTTGACCCAATGCTCTACTAGAGTGATAGTGTGAAACTCGTTACTTCCAAGTACATTACTGATCCGCAAATCAATTGAGCTAGACACTATAATTTTTTTGGAAAATGACTCTTTTGCAAGAATTACTTATCTTTCAAGATCATGTCTATGGATCACTATGTGACAAAGGCAAGATGAGATATAGGTGCAACAGAAATAACATTGTACAATAACTTGAGTCTGTCCGCATCACTTCTTCTGCGCATCGATTATTTTTCCGAAATCTTTCAAAAGAATTACAAAGGCCAGTCTGAGAAATTTTAAAGGGATGAGCAAATAGCTTGCATGTGAAGTATTGGCAGCATATTTAGAACTTTATTTAAGTTAAATGTATCAATACTGTAGATCACAAGAAAAGATGCGTCCGAATACTCAAGTCATGTTGTCTAAAGATATGTAAATTTTAAGCTTCATTCTTTTGTGCTTATTCTGAACAATAAAAAATTTCATCTATATAAGTCCGTTATAAGAGCATTTTCGATACTTTCTGTCTATCTAGCCTAGCAAAATAATGACGCCAAAAGCCAATAGCTTGTTCCTATACTCTCCAGTTGCAAATTTTGCAGTAAGAAAAATTGCATATTTGAGCCTCTGCACCGTTGTCTACCATTAAACGTAGATTACCTGAGATAGTTAAAGAAACCAAGTAGATATACCATTAACCCAGAAGCATGTCACTGATTTTATTCCCAGATCTTCAGCTTTTTATCGTTCACAAGTTAATCTTGCCGTTCTTAAGATAAAGTATCATTTTTGCGGGAATTACTAAAAAGGAAATTAGCGATATTATATTTTTGTGTAATAGTCTGATAGACATGTTATCGCGACTGATTCGTTTGAATCTTAAGTGCTTGTCGTAGTTTAGATATGGCCACATCGGGAAGTGGCACAAAGCAGGAAAGTTTCCAACTAATATATAAAAGCAAGTTGCATGAATTAGTAAGGATCTAGTAAAAACTATTGAAACAAACTATGAAACATTTACAGTGCTTCAGAAGGATCGGACTTTCAGGGTCTACTGTTGCAAAGTATTCTAACAAACCTTTGAAAGAATTAGTCATCCCCAAGTTACAAAACAATAGCATTAGAAATGTCAGTTCCAGCTCTATAAAAAAAAAGTCTGGAAGTCGTAAAGGGCCTTTTGATCGATTTTTCACTTTACCGATGTTAACAGCCGGCATACTTCTCTCATTTTTGCTCGATAGAGAAACCTTATTTTCTGATTCGATTCCACATATACCAGTGGAGGAAGTAGCAAAGCATAGCACGATAGATGACTGTTGGATTGTTATCGATGGTAAAGTATATGATGTTAGCAAGCTTTTGGCTGTTCATCCTGGAGGTGTTGCGAGGATATTTAAAGTGGCAGGCAGTGATGCCACGGATGAATTTCGAAAAATACATTCGGTAGATGTTTTAGAAAAAATGCTGCCATTCGTTACTTATTTGGGAGAACTAATTGGGGAATTTGAGGTAAAAGTGAGTGAAGAAGATGTCAGAATTGCTAACAACATGGCAAATAAACCTCCCTTGAGTGAGATATTTAGTTTGTCTGATTTTTCGTACGTAGCTAAAGCAATTCTTCCTGAAAGTACTTACTACTATTTTGCTACTGGTTCTACGGATGAGTTTACTTTAAGAGAAAATCATTACGCTTATAGTAGGGTTTTTTTCAGACCCAAAGTACTCCAGAATATTTCTTTCAATTCAGATACATCCACTGATTTTATGGGAAGCAAAGTTAGTCTTCCGGTATATATAACAGCTTTTGCTGGATCCAAGTATGCACATCCATTGGGTGAGAGAAACTTACAGAGGGCGGCATATAATGCAAATGTGATGCAAATGGTTCCTAAACAATGTTCTTACACGCCAAAAGAATTTTTTGATGAAGTACCCTCGAACCAAAATCAGTGGTGTCAATTTCATTTTGATAACGTTGAGGAGTTAGAAAATTATGAAAATATCCTTAAAGAAATGGAAACACGTCCTAGTGTAAAAGGAATATTTATTAATGTTGATTTAGCGAGTATCGGAAATAGAGAGAAAGACCGTAGAAGCAGAATAAAAGATGACGCAGGAGCTGCAGCTTTAAGTGGTATCGTGCCTGGAGAGAAATACTTTGCGCCATTGAACTGGAGTCATATTGAAAAAATGATAGCAGCGACCAGGTTGCCAATTGCTTTGAAGGGCGTGCAAAGAGGCGAAGATGTCGTTATTGCTGCTGAGAAAGGTGTTAAAGGTGTTGTTTTGTCCAACCATGGTGGTAGGCAACTAGATTTTTCCAGGCCAACTCTCGAGGTATTAGTGGAAGCGAAAAATATGCTAAAGGAGAAGAATTTAGAGAATAAAATCGATATTTTTCTTGACGGTGGTGTTTCGAGAGGTTCTGATGTTGTCAAGGCACTTTGTTTAGGTGCAAAAGGGGTTGGATTAGGACGCCCTTTTCTTTACGCAATGGCAGGATATGGTGAAGAAGGCGTTTCAAAGTTACTTGATATTTTGAGAAAAGAAGTGAAAGTCAATATGTCACTCTTAGGTGTTGATAAAATAGAAGATTTGACCGAAGACTTGGTGGATACAACTAATCTTAAGTTCCGTAGCCCTGTCGTTTCTGACAGACTCTACGACAAGGCGTACCATGGGTTGGAGTTTCCGCGTTTCAGAAATCTTGATGTTAACGCATAATATAGACCTTATATACATGGTAGATAAAAATTTCAATGTCGCATCATTTTATTTTATGCAAATAGCCTATCGAACTTGTCTTGGTTTCTACTTTTTTCTTCGAAACCTTCTTTGTATTAAGTTATACCTGTAAACCTCAAATGTTTTTTGTGAAAACAAGACCTACAAACCTGACGGGATTCAAGTCTTACTATTTTATTTTCTTGACTTTTATTATATCCAAAATAATCTATTTATATTCTGGGACTATTTAGGAACAGGTCTAGTTTTAGGAACAGTTATCATGCCCTTAGTTTCTTTTGTTTTGTACTGTACCACTTTAAGTAATTCATATATAATTTTTAAGATAGGCGCATCAACTTTATTTCTCTGGGCAACTCTCACTGCATTACCACATATAGCCTCCACTTCCATATAGTTACCCTTGTTTAAGTCAACCAACATTGAAGGGGAATAATATAAAGGATCGTCCGAACGAATCATAAACTCCATAATGCTTTCCGGAAGTTCTGCACCTTCAGACTTAGCTATACGCAAAACTTCCTTCATAGCTCCTCTCACAATTCCATCTACTCCTCCAAATAGTTCAAGTCTACCCGTATCCACACGAGTTAAAGTACAGATTGGATTAAGAGTACCATTGTAGACCAATTTACGCCATCTAGTAAAAGTGACGTCCGAATCATATACGATCTCATTTCGGTCATTGCCATAAATACCTATAAATTTTTCAGAAGCCTCCTTTTGCAACTCAGGGTTCAAGTTTTTATTCAAAAAATAACCAATCTTTACACTGTCTGCAGCCTCGTGCTCTATCACGCCGGAATAATTCGTCGATGCAATCATGCTTACACCACTTAACACAATGTTTTTGGGATACTTTTGGATGATAGGACTCCCAATATCGATTCCGTTTTGGATCAAGACAATAACTGTTTTTTCAGAAATAACATGCTCAATTAAGTCTTCCACTTTGTGAATATCGGGAAGGTTTTTCGTAGTCACAACAACAAAATCGAAAGGCCCAAATTTTATAGCTTCATCAGTACTTTTTGCTATGTTGGTGGGTCTAAAGCCTTCAATGCGACCATAGTCACAGGAATTAATTGAAAAGCCTTTTTCCTTCACCGTGTCATAGTCTGATCTAATGATAGATGTAACTTCGGCCTTGCCAGTATATTCAATTCCATATGAAACTATCGTCCCAACTCCGCCGGAGCCAATAAGTAGAACTTTGTCCTTTGTTGCCATCTTCTATTGTAGCTGTTGTACTCGAAGACAGGAGAAATACTGCTATTTATTATGCTTATCTCTATCGCTTATTGCCCTTCTGGGAAATTACTTTTAATAATTTCGTTTATTGATAAAATAGAGGACTTGCTTTTTTATCGCTCGCTGGCTCAAAATGAACAAATCAACACGCAGAACATAGCACTGTGAATATAGGGTGTACATATATAAAAAAAGGGCAGGCTTGATAAAGTTAATACGTGTCTTTTTAATAGTCGTCATACTTAGAACTAATACTAACCGAGAAAACAAAATCGTAGATAAAAGAACATAAAATTATCTAAAAGGGTATTGGTATTATGTCTCTCAGCGTTTATGGGATAGGGGATCGTTTTCTACAGAAGATTAAAAAATTTTTTACTAGGCTTTATTTGTGCTTTTGCGATGGTACGCAAAAAAAAAGTTTATAACATTTGTTTGTAGATACCAAGTTTACCCCTACTAACTGGTATTATCTTTCTGAGATATCCAAAAATAGTATCTTTCGAGAGTGGTAAAAGATGTATGTTTTCAGAAATAGAACCAAACATGACATCTAACGAAAAGTGAATCTTTCAGAATTACTATACACTGTCACTTTCTATTCTGCTCACTCATTATAAGCTTACTTTACTCTGATTCTAGTCTATCTAATTTCTATATACCAAAAAAGCCCCTTCACAAACTACCTATTTCCTTAGCAAGCCTCTCAACTTCTATGTCTTTCTTAAAATTATTTTCTTCGCCATAATGTGAATATGTATTGTAGCCCCAGTTACTGTAACTGTAAAAAGTGGGCCTGTCGTATGGAGTTAACTCATAACCTTCCTTGAGTCTGTTCACAAGATCGGGATTAGAAATGTAATATCTTGAAAAACCAATTAACGTTTTCTTATCTTCAATGTCTCTACGCAATAATTTCAAATCTGGTGCGTCGTTTGCGTAGGCACCTGACCTTATTAAATTTCCTTTCCAAATCTGTCTAACGAACGAATTATTGCCAACTTGTTTAGATTCTTCGACAGACAAATTACCTTGGACTCTTGGTTCAACAAGCGATATATACGCCAACTCCTTGCCCGCGTTGGCTCTTTTTTGAAGCTCATGCACCAAATAAGAGAAAGTCGCCAAAGGATGCACGGAATCTTCTTCAGCTTTCATACCCTGAAACTTCGCCCAAGGTGAAATTCTGATACCCAATCTGTGGGGACCTACTATTTCTGTTAAGCGGTCAACAAGCCCTAAAACAAGCCTTGCCCTATTCTCAATGCTACCACCATATTTTCCACTCCTTCTGTTTGTTACTGGTTGCAAAAATTGATCCAACAAATAACCATGTGCAGAATGAATCTCAATATAGTCAAACCCTGCAGCAAGTGCTTGTCTCGCAGCATTAGGATATTCCTCATCGATGAGTCTATCAATTTCTTCGTCTTTTAATTCTCTCAAGGGATTACCAGCCTCCTTAGCTGCCTTCTCTGTTTGCTCATTTTCATAAACGGCAGAAGGGGCGATTAAGTCCAAGCCATGTTCTTTAAGATAACCCGGAAAGGCGACCCTACCTAAATACCAAAACTGACAGGCTATGAAAGAACCATTCTGATGGACCCTATCCGTAATCTTTTTCCATGCCTGCGCATGCTTCTCGTTCCAAATTCCAGGAATTCTAGGATATCCTCCACCTTGTTCCGACACAAAAGTGGCCTCAGTAGTGATTAGAGAGCCTGGATATTTGGATCTCTTATCATAATACTCATACTGCAAGTCTGATGGTGTATGATCCTCCAAAGCTCTAAATCTTGTACTTGGTGCAAATATTATTCTGTTGGAAAGCGAATTTTGACCAAGTTTAATTGGTTGAAAAACCTCAGTATCTTTCAATGGTGCTACCTTAATTCCTGTCATCTTCTTAAGAAAATAGTCGCTACGAAATTATAGATAAAATGGTAAAGCGCTCCGATATTTATTTTGTTGGTTAATCATCTTGTCCTATATTGTATTAGTAAGAAATAAGCCCGTATTTGGTATTGTTCCGGGGTTTTTCCGGGATAGAATAAAGAAGAAAAAAAAGTAGAAAATGAAAATAAAAAGAAAAGAGAAATGTAGATTAACAAAATGAAATAGAACCTGAAGTACCCAAGCCCCAAGGTTGAGTTTAGTCTTTTACTATATCCTGAACGCGAGAACCCGATATGTATGGCGGCGGTTCTCTCTATTATAAGTTTATTTTATCTTTTCAATTACCTAAATGGTGAAAGACGAATATCTATGGATATATATGTGTTGCCTTATTCAAATAGTAACAGTTTTGACCAAATATACAGGGCCCAAAAGAAATGACGAATACGAAGCTGGTGTCGACGCTTTCGACTGTCTCTGTGAAAACCAGAGTCAAGTAGTCTATCTTTTCACATTGAATAATTATTCCTGTGCCTCAGAAGCATGGCACACCTCTAATCGAAGTAGTCGTCAATCCTAAACTGATAATCTTAACTTGATAAGGTGTCAGTCTTCTTTGAGTTATACTAGATCAAACAAACAAGTAAATTGAAAGATAAAAGTCAATCTTAAGCCAATCTTTTTCCTGGAAAAGTGACTGGATTTTTTAATTTTTTTTTTTTTCTTTTTGGAGCGTTTACTTCTAATTCAGCCAACGGCAACATTCACACTTACCTTGCTTTAGCTTATAATTGTTACTACCTTCTGGCATGTGCGATCACTAATTGGTTTTGAACTGCGCTGAAGAGGGTAATTATATTTCCAGTTAGGGCGTTAGTGTCAAATAAAGTACTTGAAATTTTGCAAATTCAAAAGAAAAATTGGGGATTTATTTCTACCCTATCAACCTAAAACTACACTATCCATGATAGATTTTATGTCATAGCATATTGCACTACAACAAAATAAAAATTTCAGGAGTTCTGATAGTAAGTGTCATGTCTTTAGATCGGTATGGATTCAGTTCAATAATTAGATTACCTGTAGGAACTCAAGAAAGGTGCTCCTCTTTAATAACAGTATCGGCTGCCTTTGGTTGTCATGGAACAGAATATGACTGGCTGATGAATTACGCTTTCGCTTTTAGTAAAAAATATTGGTGCCAGGCATGCCTGGCCGCCCTGACTGTGAATTTTTGTTTTAATTTGTTTTGTTTTGTTTTGGGCTTAGGTCTAATCTGTATGTGTTGTAGTGAGAAATTCATACAATGATGCTATGTTACAGTTTTTCTCAAGTTAGACTTACAATACTGTAAAAATGATAACAAAAGAAAAAAAGGAAGAAAAAGAAACGCCAAGTATCTTGCATATTGTAGCAAATTACTAAAATGGTCCACCTTTCGCTTCCTTTCATTGCTTCACACACCCGTGGTGAAAGTCTCGATTAAAATGAACGTTTAAAGGTTCTGACAGATTGAGGTACTTATCAAAGCATAGATGTTTAAAGCGCCGGATGGAGAAAGTTACTGAGCTAGCTGAGGGAGTGTACTGATGTGAGTGTACTGATGTGGGTGAATGGCAGGATCTGTTGTTGGTACGTCACGTGGTTGATTACTGATAACAACAAATATAGCTAAATCCTATTGTGTGGCAAGGCTATTTAATAAGATTTAATATCAGGTTATAAGATAGAAATAGAGCTTTGCTTAATTAATTTCAGCGTAGAATGAGTGGAAGTGTGTTTGTTTCAGGAGCTACGGGTTACATTGCGCAACACATAGTAAAGCAGTTGATTGAGCAGGGCTATCGAGTTGTGGGATCTGTTAGAACCATTGAGAAAGGTGAAAAACTAAAAAAGCACTTGGGATCAGATAATTTTGGATATGAAATAGTTGAGGATCTAAGTAAAGAAGGGGTTTTTGATGAGCCTTTAAAGAGACATCCAGAAACGACGATTTTCTTGCACACAGCTTCGCCAGTCAACTTTGGAGTCGATAACTGTGAGAGGGATCTAATTATACCTGCATTGAAAGGAACGACCGGTGCATTAAAAGCGATTAAAGCACATGCACCACAAATTCAGAAAGTGGTGGTAACTTCTTCATTTGCGGCAATTAATTCGTTAGCGTCTCCTCGAGCGATTAAAGAAGGAACTGTAAATGAAAGTAGCTGGACAAACATTACTTATGAGGAAGCTGTTCAGAATAATGTTTGTGCTTATGCAGGTTCTAAAACATTAGCCGAGAGAGCTGCTTGGGAATTTTTGGAAAAAGAGAAACCAAAATTTTCACTAACTACCGTTAACCCAGCCTACGTGCTTGGTCCTCAGGCGTTTGATGATTATGCTAAAGGACAATTGAATTTTTCAGCTGGAATTGTCTCCGGCCTTTTTGGCTTGAAAACTGATGATCCTATACCTAAGTATGATGGGGGTTTCATTGATGTGAGAGACGTTGCCCGTGCCCATATTACTGCCATGGTTTCTAAACAAACTGATAGTAAAAGGTTACTTTTATACGAAAAACGCTATACATCTCAATTGATTCTCAATATTTTAAGGGATAATTTCCTGTTCCTCCATGATAGACTCCCCGTGGGAAATCCAACTGATACGAATTCTAAGGTTACCTTCGAAGTGGATAACACGGCAACGCGTGAACTTTTAACATTTCCTTTCATCAGTCTTGAGCAATCCGTCATTGATTCTGCAAAGCAATATTTGGATGTGAATAATTTAGGTCATTAAGTGTGTTTACATAGAAATGTTACAAACTTGATTGCTTGACTAGCTTTTTGAAAAGTAGTTTCTTTGCAACAGTACCTTTGACGTAGGATATCTATATTAGTTTAGTGTTGTGGGATACGATTGTGAGGTAAAGGCCTTGAGTATCTACACTTTGTTACCGAAACTTTTTGATAACAGTCCACTTTGAAGCGAATTAAGTAAAGGGCTCTCAATCTCAATGGTCTTCTTAAATGACTTAAGTGTTTCTCATACTAAACTAGTTGAACGTAGTTATTGAGATAATTGAACTAAAGTTTACGTTCAAATTTAGTCGAAAGCAATTTGTAATAATACTACTATCTCTTCTCTTTTAAACTATGGCAAAAGAATAAGTTACATGCAATAATATATATATACTCGCCGTAAATGCTCAATACTTCTGAATATACTTTATTAGTATTGTTATTATTATTAACAGTTTTCCTTACAAGAAAATTTCATGTGCTAAGGAACAAGTGAGAACACAAATTTGAAACTACAAATAGTCTGTTTCTATTCAAAAAAGGTGTGTGTATGTCAAACCTGCGACTCAGCGATAGGACGATTTTTCGAACAAAAAAAAAATCTCAGCGCAGAAAATATGAGCAAGAATTACTCATTTTCCTAATATAGTAGTCTTTTTTTTTTTGAGGACCGATTGCTTTTTAAATTTCCCCTTTCCCATATTAACTTAATTACGGCCTAACTATAAGTTTCTTTCACGTCGACACCACAAAGAGGTGTAGAGTGAAAAGGTTTTGTAAACTTTAAGGAACGTGGGTATAGATAAACAGCTGAACAGGTATAGTGAAAATTCAGAATTAGAATGTGTTTTGTTAAGTCTTTTACAACCTCAAAATCAAACAGGGCAGGATTTGTCCTGTATTAATGGAGATCCCCAATTTTTTTTTAATCGCAACGATCAGTGTTATGAAAAATTAAATAATTTCCCCAGGAGAGATGTTTCAACTATAGATAATTGGATTTTGAAGCAAGATAATTTCCTTGATGAATATACCAATACTTCTGAGAGAAATGATTTTCAATGTAACATGGATTCAGTTCGATGTGGAGGAAGCGCACTACAACCTGGTGTGGGTACATTATCACCTTTAATCGAATCTGATGAAATGCCTGAAAGCTTCAAATCTTCATCTACTGTTACCGACTCTAAAAGTTCAGAGGGAAGCTCTTCTAAAAATTTAGTATGGGTAGATCAGCTGAACTTATTTTTACCTTCTCTGAAAGATGAGCAACTCGGAAGTACCAGAAGTGAGCTAGTGGCTACTCCAAAGAAGATGGAGGAAATTGAAAGAAGGGTACTTAAGCGTAAACGCCGTCGACGTTTGAATGATTCGGCGCCTGATGAAGAAAATTTTACTAAGAGAGCTAGGAACACCATAGCAGCTAGAAAGTATCGCCAAAGAAGGCTTGAAGAGGTAGAAGTCCTCTCTAAGAAGGTCAAAGAATTAGAAGAAGAATTATCTAGGTCGAAATTGGAGACTAGTTGGTGGGAGATGGAGGCGCGAAGATGGCAGGCATGTACTGAGCTGTATGAAAAAAAGTAGTTACAATTGCATATAGCGTTTATCATTTTCAAAAGCTAATATGTGAAAGAAAAAAGTGTCGGTAAATGAAATTGAACGAATATACATCGTAATTACGTCAGCTTGGTTCTGAAAGAATATCGAGTTTCTCAGTAAGTTGAATAAAATCTTTTGTTGTACAGAGGCGTAGCTTCTGTTTCTCTTCCAAGTATAGCTAGCCTACTGATTAACACATTTTGGAATCTATTCTTGGCATTTTACTAGCCTTGCTTCTTTGAGCAATTGTATATCTTGATTTATTTAGTAATGCTATCTTCTCCTTGGAAAAAGATCGACGGGATTTGATATAGCTGCGGATGCAGAAAGTGTAGTATATGATCTTTCAGATTCATTAATTTTTTTTTTTTTTTTTCTTTCTTAATCCTATATCTCGTTATTTGGAAGAACGATCGCGCTGTCCGCAAATTTATTTTCGCATATAAGCTTGAAGAGGAGGCTCCCATAGAAAGAATGCACTTAAAGAGAGCACTAAAGGAAGCCGACCGGAATGTGAAAATACTCTGGTGTTCTGCTCTTGTACGGTTGGGAAGTTATGGAATGACAAATCAGATTTTAACGTTGCATCTTAAACAGCTAGGAATTCTGGAAAACAAGATAGGTCTTTTCATGACATTAACATTGTTGGGTGATACTATAATATCATACTTTTTGACGTGGCATGCAGATTCTATTGGGAGAAGGGCCGTCATGTTTGCTGGAAGCTCGTTAATGATAGCGTCGGGATTGGTATTCAGTAGATTTTCTAACTACTATATCTTGTTATTTGCGGCTATAGTAGGAGTCATTTCGCCTTCTGGAGACGAAACTGGACCTTTCAAATCGATAGAGGAAGCTGCTATTGCACACTTAACACCTTCTACCTATCAACCAGAGGTATTTGCGTTTCATTCACTTTTCGCTACATCAGGAGCGGCCCTTGGATCTATACTAACTGGTTCTATAGTTGACTACTTGAATCTTGAACGCAATTTAAGCCTTGAAAAAAGTTATCGAATAATATTTTGTGTCTATTCTGTGTTTGGGTTGATTAAGGTCATACTTGCATGCGTCCTAAATGGAGATGTCGAATGTTCTTTTGAAGAGGAAAACGAGAGATTGTTGCAGGAAGAAAGGATAGTAGAAAATGACAGGGAGCAAGAATTTGCTGGTGTTGTAGGCGAAAATTCATCAAAGTTACTGCTAACGAAGTTGTTGGGATTATCAAATGAAACCCGCAAAATTGTGACAAGGCTTTTGTTAGTCTTCATGTTGGATTCATTGGGTTATGGATTCATGCCAGCCGCATGGGTTGTTTATTACTTCAAGAAGTATTTCATGGTATCAGCCACTACCTTGGGTATACTATTTTTCTTTACAAATGTTATAGACGGGGTGTCTTCTTTTCCATCTGCATACTTGGCTAAAAAATTGGGACCAGTTAAGGCTATACTATTTACGCAGATTCCCTCGTGTTTCTTTTTTATTTTAATCGGTGTTTCTAAGAGTTTTGGGCTTGCGGCGATCCTTGTGATATTTTACTATTCCACTACAACTATGGATGTTGTTCCACGTCAATTTTTATTGACTTCCTTGATCCCCCCAAAGGAGCTCACAAAAGTGATGGGTTTAGTTAACATCAGCAAAACCTATGCGAGGTGTATAGGTCCTGTGATCACAGGTCGGTTGGCAGAGAGGAAAAAGTTGTTTTTGGGTTTTTTTTGGAACGGAGGTTCGGTGTTATTAGCTGATTTTATATTAGGAGTCAACTTTCTTCACTATGATTCTAAAGTCATGGCCAAAGTGGAAAGACCTTAATTTATGACAATTTTGATCAATTTGAGTGGAAAGTATATCTTAGTCGTAGCCTAATGTAGTAATATTCATAAGCGTCGCCAGATAAAGGTCATCTGAGATGTATTGGATAATATAACTGCCAGAGGTGTAATAAATCCTAACAGTATAATTGTATGACAAGGAACGAATTGTTGAAATGAATTCTTGAAACGATATTTTTTCGATGATGAGGACGTCCAAAGTTTCCTCTCTGTGCATCTAATACGTCCACATATTTACAAAGAAAAAGAAAAAGTACATTCTGATCATATTGTAAGAAAAGGATGCTAATTAAAGATAAACGTCTTAGTTTTAGTTAGAGCAATAGATCGCATGATATCTCAGCATATTTAGATTTACATCATTGATAAAAAAAAGCTTCTGAGCTCAAGATAAAAACCTGAATTTTACTTCTAAAGGTTTTTGGTTATATATGAATGGTTGTATTTTTTTTTTATCCTAGTTGGTATTTTATGAACATATTCGTAAATTTTAATCTAGGTCTTAACTTTTGCTACTTTTACTTACTAATCTAAAAAGATTCCGCAGCTCTTTTTCTTTTTTTTTTTTCATTTCTAAACGTAATTTATCTTGAATTTTTCGCAGTCAATTCTTATCGTAGAAAATCAAGGCAAGGGAACATTTTCCTTGAGAAAACCAATAAGCAAGTAATGCAATCTATCCAACAACTGTTTTATGACTAAGTATTCCTGTTTGAAGATCTTGACTAAGCACATTACGTCTATTCATATCCTACCTAATAACAAATAATTATTTCGTGAAATGAAAGCATTTCAAAGATATAAAATTAGTCGCAACATTTGCTTAAATTCAATTTTTCCGAAACGATAATACCCATTCCTTTCACTTTATACAAAATCACTTACTCTCTAACTCTCAATGTTATACATAATAGGTATTCGAATACGTAACTAAAAATATAAATTTTGATCATGGATCTGCCGAAACATAATTTATTATTATTCGATTTCAACCAAAAAGTGAAAAAAAGCACACATTTGAAAGTGAGGTCTTCCAAAAACTACGGCAAACAAAAAGGTTAGAAAAATTAATACAAAAAAAAGCCTTACTCAAATTTTCTAGCCGAAAAGTGCGCTCTGTTCCGTTCTCCTTGTTTAAGACACTGAGTCAGCTAAAATTAACTTATTTAGAAAGGCATCTACAAGTCTCTTTAGACCATAAAAGAAGAGCAAAAACATTATAACACGCCAATTAGCCCCTTGCCATTGTCTCCCTTTTTCCTAAAAATGCTTTCACTAAGTAAATGTCCAAGTGACAAAAACTCATAGAATGTGCGCTTTCATTTTTCATTCTCCTGAAATACCCCAATTAATGGTAAACAGTACACCACCATAACGGCAAATTTTTCCAATTTTCAAATACGACTTCAAATTTATAAGTACAGTGCTCGACAAAACAAAAAAAATTCATGAATTAATAGAATACTTTCCTGAGCTTATTGAAACAAATAAATTTTTCCTTTATCTCTAAATTTCCCATTCATAATTTCTTAAATCTAGGGAGGGAGTAAGACAGCCGCGCCATCAAAACGACCATTTCTTAGGTCATCCAAAGCCGTATTCGCCTCTTCAAACGGATAAGTTGTCGTTTTTGTCTTTATTCCAATTTTCGGGGCCATCTCGAGAAATTCAAGACCATCCTCCCTAGTGAGGTTCGCAACTGATATGATCTCTCGTTCTTCCCAAAGATCAGCATAATCTATTGGTGGAATTTGGCTCATGTGAATACCGGCACAAACTACTCTACCACCCTTTCTGACTGCTTTAAGGGCCATTGGTACGAGTGGGCCCACTGGAGCGAAGATAATAGCGGCATCTAGGGGAACAGGGGGCAATTCGTCACTTCCTCCGGTCCAAACTGCTCCCAATTCTTTCGCGAATTTCATCTTATCGGTGTCACCTTTCTGAGGGAAGGCATACACTTCACGTCCTTGATGAAGAAGTACTTGAATGAGAATATGTGCGGCAGCACCAAATCCATAGAGCCCTAAACGCTTTCCATTGCCTGCACGTTTTAGCGATCTCCATCCAATTAATCCAGCACATAGCACGGGCGCTAAAGAGACATGATTACCCCCATCACCAAGAGGAAATGTATATCTTGCATCAGCGACGGTGTAGGTTGCAAAACCACCATTTCTTATAAAGCCAGTGAAAACTGGATAATCACATAGGTTTTCTTGCCCATTTTTGCAAAAAAAACATCGATTACAAGTCTCACCTAGCCAAGGTACACCAACCCTTTGTCCTACTCTTAATCCTTCAACTACTCCTTCCCCCACTTTGTCAACTTTACCAACAATTTCATGTCCAGGTATGATAGGCAAAACTGAACGGCGGAGTTCTGCGTCCACCACATGAAGGTCCGTACGGCACACACCACAAGCTAAAATTTTAATTCGAACTTGATGATAACCAGGTTCCGGGAGCGGGAGCTCCACTTTATGAAGCGGCGTATGATGCTTAGAAAGCTGCATCGCGATCATCTTCAGTAATGATGATTCTTTACTCATGAATTAAACAACGTATATAGATGGGTAATTATAAGTGTTGGCTTTAATATAGGAATCCGGAATGTTTTCTATCTTTGATCATTCATTATATCTACGTAATCATATGAGGATTTTTTTTTTTTTTTTTCCCTTTTTAACTGTAGAAAGGCGCAACGAATAAGCCTAAAAAGGAACAATGCGAGTAGAAAATACATATTTGGACGTCAACTATAAGTATTTACGATAAGGCTTTCACTTTTAATGCCACAAGTGGTGCCTTGTGACTCAGGTGCTAATTTATTTGCATCTACGAAAAATTGAGCTTCAAGACTTTCTACCATCACTCCAGCAATACTACTTTATATTACTATAGATATTTAGCTATCAGCTAAAACACACGTCAGACCCGTTTTTTTTTGTGCATTCGTACCAACTCAAACATAAATCTCCTCTTGGATTATCTACCCAAAATTTCTCCACCATTGAATAAATGTGTTTGATATTTCGTACAGGATACCTTGCTATGACGTCTAGTAAAAGTTGTCTCATAATATCTCTATCATCATCGCAGCATGTTATACCACATATTAAATAGGGAAAAGCTAAGCAGGTAGCCAAGCGAGTTTCAAATAAGATTTTCAATTTCTCCATCGCTTCAATCAATAACCTTTGAGGTGCTGGTGAGCAAGGAGGGATTTTTTTAATTCTAAGCAAAACGTATAGGAAACATACTAATCGATGCAATTCAAATAGGTCCATATGTAGTCCTATCTCACTCTCGGTCTTTACCAGTGCGAAGAGTTGTGAGTCTATTGGCTTACATTCCTCGATGATACCATCAAGAAGATGCGAAACCTCCATTAAATGGTTGTAATATTCATGCTTGAGGAAGGATATGTTTTCGCTCGGAAATTTCTCTTTAGAACGAAGCCTTATACGGTCAATTTTATCCCATTTTTTCTCTAACTTTAATGCTTGTATATTTATTTTTCGAAGCGTAAAGTACATTGGTTGCAAGCAACCTTGAGATGGATCGATACCAAAATCAGAGTCTTGAAATAGGTTAGTTTGTTCGACAACGTCGTAATATTCGTGCATAAATTCATTTTCAAATAGTTTGGGATCATTGGATAAATCGGCGTGGTATTGAATATTGCTAAGAATCCACTTAATTTCATTGGAAAAGGAAAAATCGGAAAGCAAAGTTTTTAGGCTGCCGTACTCATGAATAAATTTTTGGCTAAGGGACAAAAATTGCTTCCAATAAAATGTATCTCCAGATGCAATTTTAGTTGACATCGCAATTATAAAAAAGCATAGAAGCTCATAGAATGTTTTTCTCTCTAATCTCCTTGGTGACTTATACAAACCTTGGACATGCAAAAATGCCAAACCCATACTCTGTTTTGCGTAATCCTGATCCATAGTGCTAAGCAATGAGGAATTCCCCCAAGAAGATAACGCAAGCTGAATAGGTGCAGAAGTCATAGCCAAAGGTATGAATGTGTTGAGAAGATGATTATATTTGTCGGGTCCAATTGTAATAAGCCTTGAAACCCTATGGTAAAAGAAATCCAAATATAAAACTCCTTCATCGTTTAAGAAACATTTGAATGGCGCGATGATTTTGCTATTGAGAGAGAGGACTCCATTGGCATTTTTGTCGGTTGTTACTTGGAGCAGTTTGGACAGCGTGTCTTTAGAATCCACGTCTTCCGACTCATATCCACTATCAAAAGCCTCGCCGCAGCTCATACCTTTTTCTATTATAGCACACTTACCGTTAGGTAGAGAAGCCTTGATAGAATCATCTTTGGAAGAAACCATATCACTGGTAGCTTCTTCAAGGCTTTGGTTATCGAAGATGTTATGTTCCTCTTGAAGTTTTCCGGTACTTCCATAGCTAGCCTTTATCAGGTTATTTTCACAACCTTGATCTTCACCTCTATATTTACAGCCACCGCACACAGGAATCTTTCCATCACATTTCTTTCTGACGAACTTAGTATTCGAACATTTTTAGCTTAAGAAATGATTTACTTACTTTCTCCTTCTACAGTTACCACATGCTGCCGACGTTCTTGCAGAATTTTTGAAGAAGTTTGTGGACTTTACTTTGCGCTGATGAAAATTTGTTCCCGGCTTATTATTAGACTTTTTTTCGATGGTTTTGTTCTTGAATTTCATCTTTCCCGGCTTATAAATCTCCACCAGAGTCTAGTTTAATATTTACTAAAAAATACCTGTCAAACATGGATTCATTCTATGTAAATCCTAAGAGGAGCCAGGTGCAAATACGCTGAATAAATATACTCGCTTCAGAAAATCGTAATTTACATGGATCTGATAAGATAAGCTATTTAAAATAATAAAAATTACGTAATAAAAAAGTCAGTTTGCAGATTCCCACATATAAAGTATTACTTCTGCCGAATCCAATTGTATATACAATATTAAGGATCCTTCTCATTTTCATTACTTCACCTTGCCCTTTAGTAAAAGGTACCATTCTAGATACTGTAATTCTAAATTAACTTTATGAATATCCAAACATTTCTTTTCAAGGGGAGTTCATATATTGTTTTACAGCGTTTCCCCATTTGGCTCTGTTCTTATAATGAGCGAAGACAGGGTCCAAACTGTCAATAGCTCGACTGAGGTCCGAACCCAATCCCTCACTTTTAATTTTCAGAAGGGGCGTTGTGTATGTTCTAATTGTCATTACCTTTGCTTTCAGCTTTGGCAAGCTCGTGAGAACTTGCCTTTCAGTTCTCACAAAGCTTTTATCAAAATTTATTTCATTTATTTGTAAAGGGACAGTTTTTTCATTTTCTCTGCCGTGGTTACTGGCAATATTCATTAGAGGAGGATCTACCTGTATTGACCAATTAGTACGCATCCACATTTCTTTTGGTGAAAGTCTATTAAAAAATCTGTTCATCAGTTGCTTTAGTTTCACATCATACTCTGGTACTGGCGTATGAATGTGACTCAACTCTCTGTCAAATTTATTAGCAGGATCAAAACCTGAAGGAAAACACCACGATGAACTTTTTAATTTGTATTCTTCATCTGAGTTGTTAGGATTATCCTTAAGTAGAATCAAGAAGTCTTCTTCTAAGTTCAGTGCAAGTATTTGACATAATTCATAGGGCTTTACTGAGTAAGGATCCAAAGTTAAGTGCTCTTTCCGAATTAAATTATGCAAATACCTTCTTTTACCGTAATTGACAACCTTGAAATACATAGGATACCTCTCTTTTAGAAATCTCATGCAAAATCCGTAGAACTCAATGAGAGCTGGAATCGAGTCGCCATTTTCGTCGATATGAATTACCTTCCTGTAAAAATCGTCAGCTATTTTCTTCTTTTCGTCGGTCCTCTCCAAGTAAGTGTTTTCGATAAGAAACCAGTCTTGTGGTGTCTTCGACAAGCTTTTAATTTTCATTGTCAAAGTATGCACCCCCGATCCAACAAAGGGTCTATATTTTATAGGTTCTGTTTTCTCCCAGTCAAAAGTGGGGGTCACCAGTGGAATTCTATTAGAGAAAATCCAAGGTGTGGAAGCCGACACTGAAGAAACGTTTTTCCTGAGCGTGTAGAGAAACTTAACACCGATAAGAATGAACGCAACAAGAGCGCTACTAACGACAACATCCATTATAAAACTTGACTGTTCAAAGGAAAAAGAGTCTCCGAAGGGTATACTTATAACATCGCGATAATAATCTGTAATTACTATATAGGGCAATACCCGCTACAACAGTTGCGTCCCTTTCTGAACAATTGCGATACAGTGATAAGACTAAGAGCTCATGAGTCTTTTCGTACGCAGCCGAGATATATAGCTATAATTTTAAGAAATAACAGACCAGAGAAAAGGTATTATTCGTGCAAACATATTAACGAAATATTTGCTAATAAAAGCCCACGGATTGTATCCCTCTTGAAGATTTCTTCTTTTTTTTTTGTACGTTTTTTTCGACCAGTAAGAATTTTTTATCGAAATACTGTAATTCCTGAACTTTTAAAAAGGCCTACTTTATTTTAATATATAATAAGCTAAATAAAGTATCCAATATGGTAAAATAACTGAATCAAAGGCATTATAATTGGGAGTATGGGATAGAGAAATGTTTTGGAGGAAAAGGCTCGTCATTGACTAGTTCAAATTCCTCCCATGTCCCTCTCAAGTATCTTTCAATTTCTTTGCAAAAGTCAATTACTTTGCTTTGGTCAAATTTCTGTCCGATATCATAAGCCTTCATTAGGCGATCTCTAAACAAACCTAGTCTTTGTTCCATTCTTTCAAATCTGTAGTTTACAAAGTTTGGATAAAACTTGTCATTTGTGTATGTTGAAGCTGAAAAAGGTCTTTCCGAAGTACATACAGTTGAATCATGAACTTCAGGGTCTTCAGGTATAAAACTAGCGACAAAAGAAATTCTATTGCAGCTATTAAGGGGCTTAGTAGCGATGTGTTTAACTACTCTTCCTTGTAAGAATGTAGCATATCCAACCTTTGGACTTGGTATTCTGTAAAGGGATTCGTCTCCTGTCCTGATTGCTGTTTCTCCGCCGATCATAGTCTCTGGTGCAGAAAGCATCAAAACTAAAACAAGTGGAGGACTATCATAGTGCCAATTAAGGGTGCTAGGAATTTCGTTGCCCTGTGAATTTTGCTTCTTTTTTAATTCCTCTAACTCTGCCGCTGACTCAGTCTTCACCGTTCCATCAATCACGGGAGCAAAAGAAGCATTAACACTACCCATGGAAAATACATGGGGCATTTTCACTTTCATTCCTGCAATGTCGTCTAAAATTTGTTTTGTTTTTGGATGAGTCAATGCTGTGGAGGTGAATTTTGTGTTATGAGCAAACCCGCTTACTTGAACATCACGGCCTTCATCCGCACCTTTACCATAGTTAGTGACTCGTCCAAATTCCTTGACAAGGTCTGGATTACTAAATATTTCCCATTTCATCATATCAGTGGCCTCTTCCGAAAAAAGAGGAAAAGGGTTTGTTCCAGCCAAATCCATCAATGGCTGACAATGTGTTTTGTTAATTCCTAATTCTGACAAGGAATATTTTTTTGTGTTTTCAAAAGCTTCATAACTAAAAATGATATGTTTCTCCGGATCAAATTGCTGGTCCTTCTTGAAACCTGGCTTATTTTCAATATCAGCTATCAAAGTAGCAATTTCATTATCCAAAGTCTTTTGTGGTATTTCAAGGTGACGGTTCTCGTTGAGGATTTCAGATGTTAACATGTTCTTGTATTCAAGGTGAAGTTATTCTCCTCGAAGGAATTAAGCTCATGATATATATATTATCTGAATATCAACGATAAGATTTGGTGTTTAGATGTTCGCGGCTTTTCCCAAAATAGGAAATTACGATAAGATACATTTTACTGATAAAGGCGAGATATTTGTTAAGGAAAATCTTTCCATCGTTAGTAGGACAAGTGTACTCGACGTTTGAAGACTAGACTAGACATATTTAGAGAGAGTTCTAGTCTAGGAAATTTTAGTTTTCTAGCGCTTCAAGGAAGAAAAATGAATACTAAAAAGAAAAAGAAGGAATAACATGGGAAACAGTACGATGTATCACTAGAGTGTAATTGTACTTGTACTAAAACGAAGAAACGGAGACATTATAATGCACTGTGCACCCTGGTTCAGTTATACAAATGTATTCAAAGTGATCCAGTTGTGATTAACGGGCTCCTTGTAATAGTCGACCAAATAGTAACATGTAATCTATACGAAGACTTACTTACTATGGAGGAATTTTTACTTTTTTTTTTTTTCATTTTCCCCCGCCGCTGCTCTTACTTAAGTTGACCTTAAAAATCAAGTGGCCCAAAAAAGATGCCTGATAAATTTAAGGGGATCATTCATTGGAGCAGAAAGGACAATGATTCTATCTGTAGGTACTAGTCGAAAACGTGCTGCAAAGAATCGTCGTCTTAACACAAAACCACTTTTTGTAACTTCCTAATGCCGAGGACGACGATCACTTATTCTTTGTAGTCACATCTGCCCGTTGTTGCCAAATAGGATGCATATACTGCGAACTGGTACTAGAGCTGTATTCTTATCTTTATCTAATGAGAACACCAGTAAAAATGTAGGGAAGTTTGACTCATTAGTTAGGAAAAAGATTCTAATAAGTACTTTTGGTGGTGCAATTTATTTTAGACAGATTAGATTTAAGAGACCTGAGAGTATATTGATAAAATATAAGTTGGAAATTGTTAAAACACAGATCAGACATATAAGTGAACCTGAACCAAAAAATATGTCGGAAAAAATTGGTACTTTATTGTATAAGGCTTTTTTTTTTTTCAATTTTCTTCCGAAATTTCAAATTTTGGTGCTTTTCCATTAAAAAAAAGAATTTATTGAGTCTAATACAAGTTCGACTTAAAATATACTCACAAAATGTAGATGGTATTGAATACTTAAAAGCAATGTCTCTGTTTGGCTACTTTAAAAAAATCCAAAGTAAAGCCAAAAGCGAAGAAAAAAATGTACAACAGTAAATGGACAGCAAATAAACCATTCATATTAGATTCAATACTCATCAGAAAAAATTAAATACTTCAAAATTAAAGCTACCAGAGACATTTATATATATTCATAATTGAATATAGGGTGTCGAAAAAGTTTCGGAAGAAAAGTTTCCTCATTTACTAGTTCAAACTTCACCCAAGTCCCTCTTAGATACTCCTCAGCTTTCAAAATCGATCGCACTGCTATGATCAATTTCTGTCCAATGGCATAGACCATTCATAGAGCGATTTCGGAACAGGTGTAGCCGTTGCTCCATTCTCTCAAATCTATGGTTCACCCAATTCGGATAATACTTGTCATTGGTATTTGAAGAGTGCAAATGCTTAACTCGTATACTAGTCTGTCTTCAGGAATGAAGCCAAGAACAAAAGAGACGCGATTGGAACCACTGGTAGTTTGTGTAGTGATATTTCTGACGATAATCCCTCGCAAAATGGCGTAACCCTTTTTTGACCTTTTCTTTTAGGATTGGTGATCCTATAGACAGAATAGTCACAGGTCCTGACTACTATTTTACCACCGATCATAGCTGCTGGTGCAAAAAATGTCAAAACCATAAGAGGCGGAGAACTATCATGGTGCGAAGTAACAAGGTATTTTGGTTTCCGACATGTCTTGTTTATTGTTTTTTATATCCTTTAATTCAGAAACGATATCAATCTGTATCAATTATAGGAGAGCTTATGCGTCCCATAAAAAAAGGGTGTGGCACCTTAATATTTATATCAACAATATTTTAAAGATTTTCTTATGTCAAAGCGTAACGAGTGAAGATTGTTTTATTGATGGAACCAGCTAACTAGAGATCACGACCGCCGTTTGCTCCTTTACTAGAAGGTACAAATCTTCGAAATTCCACGACAAGGCCTAGATTATGAAAAGCTTCCAAAAAAAGGCTACTAATTTCTTCTTCAAAAATAAGGGAAAGAGGGCAAGGATGCGTTCCGGCCATTTCCAATAAGAGCAGACACTGTGTCTTGTTACTTCCTAACTCAGACAAATATTTTTCCGTTTTCTCAAATATATTGTCACTAAACATTGTATGCCTCCCTGGACCAAATTCAGTTCCTTATTGAACTCTAATCTCCTCTTGATAATGGCATTTATTGAAGCAATTCCTTCTTTAGACTTTCTTGTGGTATATTGAAACAATGGCTTTCCTCTAATATGTCTTTAACCTGTATTACAACTCCTCAAAAGTCTCTCAAGCTTTGTAAGAAAATTTCTAGCCTTAGGCTGGCGACCAAGGGTACATAAATCCTATAAGTATTCCACGTAGCTAAGACTACTTCAATATTGATAAGCATTTTTTGCTGACTTAATTACCAAGTTAGTAAATGTCCGCTGCAAAAAAAAAAAAAAAAAAATTTTTTTCAACCACATAAATTTATCGGATCAATAATAGAGATAAAAAAAAATTGTGGAGATAAGATAAAGTATCTGTTTTCGAGGAATTATTTAAAATATAAGTTTCCAGGAATAAAGATATTGTGGAATAAAACAACGTGTTACTATTATCCAAATTGACGATTACGTGGTCATTGAACGGCAGTAGTTTTATTGATTTGGTAACTTCCTATAATGCTCGTATTCTATAAAATTGTCTTGTCTTCTGCAGTAATTATTAGTTTGTTGGTATTGGGCGATAAATTTGTTCTTCACTGCTCGAAAAAGAAAGGCTTTCTTACTGCATCTAATAGCCATTCAAGAGAGAAAAAAAATGTTTACGGTAGCAAAAAGGATACAAGTCAACAAATGAAGGTAGATCCATTATATTTAAAACCAGATCAAGTTGCAAGTTACGATGATAGGCCATGGAGACCTTTTAGGTGGCCTTATTACCAAACTATGTCTATATTTAAGCTTGACATGAACCACTGGTTAGACATGGATAAATACTATGTGCGTTATATTAATGAAAAAAAAAGAATATGGAACAAATTTGGTAAAGAAAACATTAACTGGTTGCCAGAATCAGAAGATGCTTGCACAGAGCTATTGGAGACTGTGACAAATCATATGTTGGTGCGCTATCCCTTGTTGTTCAGAGTACTTGAGGATAAAAAGGAAACGGGAAAAGTGGTCAGAAATGAGATCACAAAAGAAGATTTGGACATGACTTATCCTTTGAAGCAACACCCACTAATACTTGTGTCAAAACTCGCGAAGGAAGATTTTTACATTGTGAAGAAGAACACAAAGGATGGCCAACACTATTTAGTAGCGGCTGAAGTGCCTTTCCCCGGGGGTCGCTTTGGAATCAGTGAAAAAATTGGTAAGAATTTGGATGTTATTCATGACGGAGTTCCTTACTATCAAGAAAGCTTGAAGAAATCAATGGAGAGATGGTTTGAAAGATTAGAGGTTGACACACCGGTAGAAAGGGCATCGTGGTACATGACTTGGGACCACAAGTTGAAAGTAAATAATATAAACCAGTCACCTGAGTTTAGACCAAACATGTATGATGAACTTTCAGCGGCAGACCCTAAGGATTTTGTTGTTAGAGTCGAAAGACAAACATTAAGGAGATTGCCTAAGTCAGGTGCTATCATATTTACTAATCATCCGATTTTTTACTCAATTGAAGAAATGAAAGATGAGCCTTTAATTCCATCGTTATTGAAAAAGATTCTCTATGAAGGTCCCGAGAAAATCGTCAGGTACAAGCATTTCGAATTATTCAGAGATCTAATTTCTGGTTATTTAGACAAGCTTATTGAGAGACAGCTTGATATGGGCTTGATAACAAAGGACACACCTTTGAGAACATTGCCAACGTACCCTTTTGCTCATTGGACAAAGACAAATTTCGACATGCTGGTGGGATGGACTAACCCAAGCCCTTCGTATCGCAAAGATTTTAATTATTCAGATATAGCAGAGGGGGAAGTGATTGCGGAGAATGAATAATCGCTTGTGTACCATATAGAATTGTAGGAGGAGCGATAATAAGTTTTTTTTTCTTTTTTTTTTTTTTTTTTTTTT